>JARWLC010000014.1:40924859-41274859 GCA_033318265.1 Phyllotis vaccarum | reverse complement strand
ACAACATGAGTGAGGCCCTTTCTGTGAACTGCCCAGGTGTAAGCCTCCTTCCCAGCCTCTGGGGACACACACACACACACACACACACACACACACACACACACACACACGCCAGCTTGCTCCACTCCAGGACACCCACCCCAGGCCAAGAGTAGGCACCTTTCCAAGACTTCACTTTGTACTGGCCATCAAATCCTCAAACCATGGAAAGAGTGATGATGTCATTGTCCTTGTAATTGAGAAATGCAATCATCAGTCTTGGAAGAGGTTTGCCTTGATTACAGCAAGGACAGCCTTGGAAAAGGTGAGGGAGCTTTTATTCACACAAAAAGGACTTGTAAAGATCGAAAGGCTGCAGTCAGAGATTATGGGACTCGTGCTAAGACATAAAAGCAATCACTGTGAACAGAATCCTCTCAGAGAATTGAGGGGAACCCTGGACGTCAGATAGGCCTCCCTTCCTATTCCTCTGGCCTGCTACTGTAAATGTCATAGGGTTTCTCTATTTGACTAAGTTCCGTGAAGGCAGTTCAATTCACTGATGTATTGCTGGCACTGGGCTGAGAGATCAATCAGTGTGAACTGAAGTGGGTGGCCAGAAACAAAAAACAGTGTATGGGGCTATAGCTAGCATGCATTCCAGAGATCTAGAGATGAACCTCAATTCTCATCTGCATGTGCATGCTAGCCCGGCTGAGTGAGTGTGCTAAGTAAAGTTTTTCAACTTCACATAAACTAGAATCACCCGAAAAGGGGAACCTTCACTGAGGAGTCGCCTCCATCAGGTTATCCTGTGGGTAAGTCTGTGGGGTCATTTTCTCGATTAATGGCCAATGTGACAGGCCCAGACCACTGTGGGCAGTGCCACGTCTTGGCAGGTGGTCTTAGGTTTTATAAGAAAACAGGCTGAATCATCAGAGAGGCTTCTTCCTGCAGCAAGTGGGAAAAATAGAGAGACCCACAGCCAGGCATGGCACAGAGAGCGAGAAACCTTGGAACACAGAAGCCTAAATGGGGTGTCTCCATCAAATCCCTCCCCCTCAGGGCTCAGGGAACCCCATGAAAGAAGAGGCATAAAGAGTGTAAATCTATAGGGGCTGGAGGCCTGGAACAGCATTCACAGTCATGCGGGGTCTGTACCAGTCCTCTGTGTATATACTATGACTTCCAGTTTAGTGTTTTTATGAGATCCCCAAGTTATGCAGATGAGAGAGTCTCCGGTTCTCGTGCCTTCTCTTGGGCTCCTTTCTTTCTGTTGGTTTCTCCTAACCAGTTGATATGCAATACTTTTCATTTCATCTTTTCTTATATTTTTCAAAGATAGCAAATGAGGGGATGCAAACCTAGCCACTGGAGTGAAAGTTAACAACTGAACTGTTCTATACCTGCTGGGAGAGGGAAAATCAGTTTTCTCCAGTGGAGTGACGCTGGGTACATCAGCCCCTCCAGGACAGCCTCATGTTCAGGAGTAGATGACCATCATATAATGGACTCCATGTTTGTCTGTGTCTTTATTTGGTTACAGTTTGGTGTGGTGGTGATGGGTTTGTTTTTATGTTTTGGGGGGGTTGTTTTTGTTTGTCTGGGGGTTATTTTTATTTTTTTCTGTTCGGACGTTGTGTTGTTTTATTTTCTTGGTAGGTTTTGTTTTGTTTTAGAAAGAACTCAAAGTTGGATGAGTAGAGAGGGAGACAAGAATGATGTGGAAAAGGAAGAACATGCTCAAAACATTTTAAAATTTGTTTTAAATAAAAAGAGTAAAGGAGAGAGAGAGAGAGAGAGAGAGAGAGAGAGAGAGAGAGAGAGAGAGAGAGAAGAAAGAAAGCTGTGTAAGCCATGGCAACCAAGCTCCAGCCTTGAGTTCCTGCTCTGACATCCTCAATGACGATCTGTAATTGGAACATAAAACTTAATAGACATAAACATAAAGCCCTTCCTCCTCAAGTTGTTTTTGATCACCATTTTATCACATCAGCAAAAATCAATCTAGAGCAGTGGGGTTATGAGAGGCCCTTGGTTACTGTTCTGTAACAGTAACACCACGATCAAGGCAACTTAAGAGTTTGTTTGGCTTCTGGTTCCAAGGGGATGAGAGTCTATGATGGACGGAGAACATGGCTCAAGGGGAAGGCATGATGGCAGAGGAAGGGGCTGGAAACTGGGAGCTCATGTTTCAACCATGAGCATCAAATGGGGAGAGCAAACCGGAAGCCTGTCCCGGGTGACATACTTCCTCCAGAAAGGCTGCACCACCTAAACCTTGCTAAACAGTGCTACCAACTGATTACTAAGTGTTCAAATGCCAGACTATAGGGACATTTCTCAAGTCCTAGAAGGACTGCCACTGTGTGCTGGAGGGGGTGTAGTCTGCATTTACAAAGATCTGCTCTTTGACAGGCTTCTGCTTGTAGTTCCAGGCTCACACCTTTCTCCCACCAAGTATCCAGCCCAGCCTTTACAGACTGCTCAATGGCCAAAGTGAAGAGTGGAGATACCCCAGTCAGGGGAAGGGTATTCATGAAAGACAGTCTTCTTCATAGAACTCTATCCCTGGCACTGAGTTGAGAGCTTAGTCGGTGATGACAGAACAGATGAACAGGGGCTTTCTGCTGTGCATTCGGGTGAACTTTGTCACAAAGATGGCCCTGGCCATGACCTATTATTCCCACTCTTGTTTTATATAGAGCATAAACTAGAAATTCCAGTGCTCTAAACCTTCCACAAGAACACCTCAGCTCACTTTAAGAAGAGGAGACTGGGCAGAATAGTAATGGTCTTTCATCCCAACTACTTTGGCAGGATTGAGTTCAAGTCCAATCTGGACTGCTGAGTGAGTTCAGTGTCAGCCTGAGTTACTTAGTAAAGACCTGTGATAGTAGAAGTGTACTTGCTCAGCAACCATGAAGCCCATGGGATAAGGTGGGCAGTGGATCCATACAAGAATTATTTCAACTCAGCCATGTAGTCTGGCTGCCATATGAGGAAAGGGGTGTTGAAGAAGAGCCATAGATAATGAGTAAGGTACCAGATTTTACAAATAAAGTGAGTTTTCCAAATGAAGAAAGGGACTTTCCAGGCAGATGCATCCATGACAGGAAAACACAGAAGTGTGAAAATTCCAGAGGATTCATGATTCATCAGAGCCAACGATGGGTTATGGAGGAAAGTCCTACAAGGGAGAGGCTAGCCAGCATCCACACGCAGTGACATTCTTACTTTGCTACTGCTCTCTAAATGAGAATAGACATGGAGTCGCTGCACTCTCTGCCTATTCATGGGGCTATGCTAAAAATATCAGTTTATGAAATATACACACTCAAACAAAACCACAAATTTGGTTACTTTGTTTTGGCTGCCTGTCTCTCCAAACCTGGAGCTTCCAAAAATGAACTTTTCTCCTCTCTTTTCAGAAACACATGTTGAAGTTTCAGATGAAAAAGCTGACTGTCTTGAATTTTCTTTAAAATAATCCCATGTGGTCTGGATGCGGCAGTAAGATCTGGAGCTAAACAGGAACACAGGCATATAGCTTGTGCTACTCTGTGTTCATGTGTGTTTGCTCATTTCCATCAAACGGCACATAGGTGTGCATTCATGTTTGTGTATGTGCACATATGGAAGGTGTCTTCTTAATCCTCTCTCCACCTTATGTTTTGAGACAAGGTCTCTCACTGACCCTGGGATTCACCAATCCTCCTGCTGCCTCAACCTCAAGCACGGTGTCTGCCATCATGTCTGGATTTTTTGGTGCTTAGAATCAGGTCCTTATGTGTGGGTTTTACTATATCCCTACACTTATGCATGTGTGACATGCACTGTACTATTGTATTAGGCTTCTGGCCTGGACTTTCTGGCCTGGCCCTATGGCCCAGATCCATAGACCTGCAGAAACACATAGACAATTAATTTTATGCTGATTGGCCAAGGGCCCAGGCATATAACTTGCTAACTCTTTACTCTTAAACTAACCCATGATTCATATCCTGTTCAGCCATGCAACTCGGTACCTTTTCTCAGAGCAGCATAGTTGTCCTCCACATCTGCTGCCTTGTCTGGTGTCTCTGTGGCATCTCTGTCTTGTTCTTCCTGTTCCCAGAGTTTTCTTAGTCTGGTAGCCCCGCCCATACTTCCTGTCTGCCTTCAGTCAAGCCGCATTTTTATTAAACCAGTAGGCCGGACAATTATTTAGAATGTACATAATCCCACTACACTGTACCAACTGAGCCATTTCCCAGCCTCACAGACCATTCCTTTCAGAGGGTGTCTCTCAGTGAATGTGAAACTACAGACTCCCAGAATGTACATTACAGTGAGGTAGGAGTATAAACAATGGAGTAGGGACCACAGGGCTTGGGGCCAAATCATAAAAAATGACTCAGTGACTCAGACTGCATCCTGCAGATGAGAGGCACCAAAACCAGGACTAACTCTGATTAATTTTCACTCAGGAAAGAGCACCCAGAATACTGATTAAAAGAAAGATAGCAGACTGGATATGGGTAATGAAGGACTGAGGACAGATAAAGGATCCAGCCTGAGGCCTGTAGGCTACTAGGAGCACTGGCAGCTTGCCCTCTACTTCACAATGTCCCTAGGTTGTGCTGAGTTGGTATCGTGGGTTAGGAAGGAGGCCTGAAGCCCCTCTCTGAAGCATCAGGTCTCCAGAACAGGACTGGAGGCTGCTCCTGTCAACTCAGTTATGGATGAGGCAGGAGAATTACAAATTCAAAGTCTGGACTATGGAGAAGAAGCAGAGCCTTGTGATGATAGGTTCACGAGGATTACCTGCTGGTCAGACTAGTGTGTAATCCTGCCCTGCCTCTGAGCACCTGATGGCAGCTCTTTATGAATAGAAGATCACGGGAAGACAGAGGCTTCCTCAACAGCAATGAATCTTTGCCAAATGAATGAGCTAGCATGGGTCTGACCCAGCCCAGAACAGCCTCTCCATAATTGTCTGCAGGCTGGAGGATTGGAAGTGAGATCACACTGTGTCCAAGGAGAAGGGGCTCAGTTCTCCCTAGGATAACACCATTTCCTCTCAGCTCCAATGCCTCAGAAAGGCATGGCTTTCCAAGCAGAATGAGGCTGGGCAGAAACAAACCAGATACAAGGTTTCTCCATTAATATACATCAGTCTTTAAACTTATCTCTTCATTTTTTTTTTCTTGGCTCCTTAGTGTGGGGTCTCCTCATTTTAGATGGATGGTGTGATTTCCTCCATTAGGAAAAAAAGCTTCTAGTTGCCTATAAATCAGGCAAGTAACTAAGGGTTCCCCCGTTTCATTTTGAAGATGGGGCAGGCCTCTGGACTGAATATTCAGTGACTACATAATGGACCAATAGAGGCTGCCAAGACCCTAAATCACTTACTAGACAGGACGTTCACAGCCACTGGGACTTGGAGACCCCTGGCAGCACTGAGTTAAATCCTCAATACATGGAAAAATGGCTGGAAGTGGAAGGTCTTGGCAGGAAAGGAGGCTCACACTTGAGGAACTGGTAGCCCTAAGTGGACCACAATCCCAATCAGCTGAGCTCACCTATCTGAGTTACCTAAGGATAGAGAAAATTGAGACCCCATCTGTGATGTCTTGGGAGGGGGTTTATGTTAGGATTTTGAGATATATAAGAATGATTCCCATATGCCCAGTTACCTGGTGGCGGGTTACTGAGGACGCATGTGGGAACGTGGGAACGCAGGACAAGGCAAGAATGGATAGCAAGAGACTCTTAATGGCTGTTTCTATGTAGAAAAGCACTTTATTATGAGATGAATATGGTTATGATTAACAGAGAGATTTGATTATAATGGCAGAGAAGGCAAGGAGAAAGAGAATGGAAGAAGAAAGGAGAAAGAGAAATGGGAGCCTCCCCAGAGAGGACAGAGAGAAGGATGAACATGGGAACCTGGCTTTAAAGGGGGCCTGGCGTCAGAGCCCAGGGCAAGGTATGGCTTGACATTAGAGTTTAGAGGGCCTGGCTCTTAGGGACTAACAGTGTGGATTCAGTATTAACACTTCTTTCTGAAACTTAGCTTGCCCACTGGTAAAACAGGTCTGGTTTGGAGGGTTGCAAAAACCTAGTGTGGAAGATGGCCTGGTGATGGCCTGAGGGTTGTAGGTGGACTGTGTTTTCTCACTCACATTTTCTTATTGCATGCCAAGCATGTTTATGGTTGAGCTGTCTCTAGCCCTAGATCTTTGCTTTTTAAAGTTTGGTTGTAGAATCTACAGATCAACATCTCTGTTAGGCAGTGTCTCATCTGCAATCCAGCTTGAGTGCTCAGGTCCTACATTTTAACAGGATGCTCATCTGACTCAGGTGCAGGTTTGAGACTACTGGTCTACCTAACTAAATAGTAGCTAAATCTTAGAACTTCTGAAATTAACCCATTTATGAAAGAAAAGGGACTAACCTATTGATTTAGAGAATTTGAGTAAAGGCTTATTTCCAAGCTTTGTTTTTTTAACCATGTACTTTCATTTTATTATTTACAAAGTACCCTCTCACTTTAAAAATACCTTATTAATAATAATTATGACAGCACCATGAGTAGAGATAAAGTATTTGAACTGGAAATAGTACCCTGATCAAATCTTGGACCTCCGTTCCTTCTCTGTGCCACTAAGGAGCTCATTGTACAGACTGAAGTTGGAGACCCTTCTCATGCCTGACCTTGGGTAGAAAGGGGTCACTTATCATCAGGTCAGGCAGGGGACAGCTCTCAGCAGCTCTGTCTAACTGGAGGCCCACCAGTTCTGAAGTAACTTTTGTTTTTCTTCTCCAGCAGGCTGAGAGTCAATGTCTCAGGACATATCTCTCTGTTTCCAGCTCACACTTTAGGGTTTACCCACTTATCACACCCAATGACTCAAGATTATTACTGTGGTAGGCAAATCCAAGGCACAGAAAAATTGAGAAATTCAAGTTTAGACTTGCTATGTGGTGAGGGAGCCAAGATCCTGACTAAAGTCCTAATGAAGGTCCTGAGGCATGAGGACCTCTCCAGTGGAGCTGAGGGTGATGATATTGGCTCCCACCTCACCTGCTTACTCCTGGGCACTTCATTAACATCCCTATAGAAAGGCTGAATCAAACTCTGAAAAGCACAGGGTCGTGTGAACACCCCCCCCCCAAAAAAAAGCCCTGTTTATTTACAGTCTGCACAGCTGGGACTGGATTCGTCCAGTTTTATCAATTGCTTTTGAAGATCAGCAACTAACAACTTTCCTGAGGATCTGGCTCAAGTAGAGGGGAAGCAGACAAAGTGTGACACACACAGGTGCAAGAATCCCAAGCTCACTTTAGCCAGGAGAGACTATCGGGTCAGGCAGGAAGCACTGGGGTACTGTGTTGAAAACTTAAAGGTTTCTTGGAGATTGTCAGATATCTTTGTTATGTCCAGGCACAGCTACCTAATCTGCAGAAACACTGATCCAGCTTTTCCCCAGGGCTTATACTTTCTCAGTGCCTTTCTATGTCACCAAGGTACATCCATGTGCTGCAGGGATACGGTCCCATTGTCCTATAGAACACCTGATAATCTCTGACGTGGAAATCTGGGGTCCTCCGGATGGCAGGTGGTACCTCAGAAAGCTAAGTGAAATGGCAAGGGAAGGCAGCCGCAGCTACAGGGGTCATGTTTAGTTGACCAAAATACCTCTAAGATCCAGCAATACTGCTTTCTCTATATGCCCAGTCAAGTCTTTCATGGAGATTTATTTCAACTGATGTAGAACCTACTGCTTCCCACAGAACTGGTGGCTCAGAGAAGTGAAGTCACTGACCGAAGGATAGACATCTCAGGTGACTAGCTTCAAAGTTTGTATAGTTTACTCTGGAGGTCACTCCACAGATGGGAGAAAGGGGGAAAGAGGGTTTTTTTTTTTTAAGGCATGTGGACAGCAAGACTGCTCAACAGACAAAGGCACATGCTGCTAAGCCCCTGGTCCTGAGTTTGAGCCCATGACCCACTGTGGAAGGAAAAAAAATAACTCTCCCAGGTTGTTCTCTAACCTGTGTTCTCACACTATGGCATACAGCTTTCTGTCATTGTCTTCCCCAGCTAAAGCCCCCATTTTCCCAATCAGCTCACTGTAGTAAAAGGTTTCTGGCCCAGATTTTCAGGCCTAGCCTCAAGGTTTAGACCCACAGACCCACAGACCTGCAAAGACACACAGACGTTCACATTAATTTTAGGCTGATTGGCCTAAGGCCCAGGCATATAACGAACTTGCTAACTCTTTACCCTTACACTAACCCATGATTCTTATCCTGTTCAGCCATGTGGGTTGTACCTTTTCTCAGAGCAGTATAGTTGTCCTCTGCATCTGCTGGCTTCTCTGGCAACTCTAGAGTCTCTGTGGCATTTCTGTCCTGTTCTTCCTGTTCCCAGAGTTTTCTTAGTCTGGTAGCCCCGCCCACACTTCCTGTCTGCCTCTGGCCAGTCAGCACTTTTTATTAAACTCATAGGTGGGGCAATTATTTACAATGTAACATCATAAATCCACTACAGCTCACCCGTACCCTGCTATTCTTCTGTTTATTACTCACTCATTCTCATACCCCAGCAACAGCCCCTTTTTACTTTCCTGGTTGTCTTGAAAAGTTATCAGTTCTCTCTCTCCAGGGATGCAGCGTGCCACTGAGCAAGCCCATCCTTGGAGCCAAGAATCACCAGTACCCTCTCATTCAGGCCTACATAGCTCTGTGTCTTGAGTTTAGAGCAAAAAGTGTGAGTGAGCAGTGAGCAGAAAGACACAGTCACATGTCACAGGCCTCAACTTCCTTCCTCTGAGCTTCCCCTTTTTAGCATCTCTCAGGTGATAACATGAACAAGAAGGATCTGGAAGCCTGATTATGTTTCACTCCAACAACTTTACTGAAGATCTGGCTCAAGTAGAGAAGCAGGCAGACAAAGTGTAACACTCTTAGGTACAAGAATCCCAAGCTCACTTTAGCCAGGAGAGCCTCTCCTCCCTCCCAGAGATCAGACCTTCAGAATAGGCTAGTGGGCTACTGAGATGATGTCTGAGCCGAGATGTTGACAGTCTTGACTGTGGCTTTGAGATTTCCTAGATTCATTTGCCTTCATGGTCTGATACTAGAAACATACACAGAAATATTTTAACCTATTTTAGGACTGGAGTTGGAGTATAGTTCAGAGAGCACTTGCCTAGAGTGTATGAGTTCAATACCCAACACTGTAGATGTACATATGTATGTATGTATATAAATATTAAAGTTAGGTGGTTAGAGAGATGGTTCAGTGGTTAAGAGCACTGGCTGCTCTTCCAGAGGTCTTGCAACCATCTATAGTGAGATCTGATGACCTCTTCTCACATAGAGGTGTACATGCAGATAGAGCACCATTTACAATAAATAAATAAACCCAGTTCTTAAAAATCATAAACATAGAGGTTAGGCACCACCTATGCAATGTAATATTATGTGGAAATAAAAAGGACACATACGGCAATGTGGATGAATCTTGTGCACAGATGCAAAGTAGGTGCCAATCACGAATGTCTATGTGACACTAGATAGTGGTGACAGTGGCACAGCTGTGTGCATACCAAGTCCAGGATCAAGCATTTGAAAGGGTAAATTTTATCATGTGTGAATCATAAGCTCATAAAACTTTTACTGTTAATAAAATACTGACATAAAGTCTTGTGGCAGAATTAGAGGAACGCAGATGGGCAGTGTCACTGGCAGGAGAGCACCTTGTAGGCGTGCCTGAAAGAAGCCTGGGACCACTGTGCAGCAAAGAAAGAGTGCGTGATCCAGTCCCATCAGTTTAATGGTGACTTTCAAGGCAAGGTTTTTCAAGAAGAAAAGAGGGAGTCCTAAAAACGAGAAAAGGAAAATGTGATAAATTTGGCTGAAGTTGTCCCTCAATGGTAGAGCATTTGCCTAAAATGCTTACAGCTCCTACTTCAGTCCCCAATATTGAGGGGAAAAGGAGAAATATAACGCACATGACAAGGACTCGGGCTGTAACTCAGCTGGCAGGTTTTTGCCCGACGTTGTGAATCCCAGGGTTGAGCCTCAATATTGTGCCAGGTATGAGGGTACATGACTGGAAAAATGGAGTCAGGAGGTCATCCTTAGCTATGTGCCAAGCCTCTGTGGCACACAATAGACCTTGTCTGAAAAATATATAAAACTTTAAAACAGTGTCCATAGTGGGGTGCTTGGGTTGATCTTCAGGGAATGCCATTTCTGTTGGTCACAGAGAACTATGTGGGATCCAAATTTAGGAAGCATGTGCTTCACATGCAGACTCAGATTCTGCAGCAATGGCATGCTGATGTATACTTTATTCCCATTACAGACAAGCACCTGGGTGTGGTGATACATTGTATCTCTCCAGCTTTTTTGCTTGCTTGATTTTGTTTCGTTTTGAGACAGATTTTCTGTGTAACAATCCTGCCTGGCCTGGAACTCACAGAGATCCTCCTGCCTCTACCTCACAAGTACTGGGACTAACGACATGTGCCACCACTGCCTAGCTGTTAGGCCTTCAATTTACAGAGATCCAGACAAATCTCTGCCTCCTGAGTGATGGGATTAAAGGTGTGGGTCACCACTCCCTGACCTTCATGGTTTGTCTGTGGGTGACTCTGTCCTCTGATGTTCCAGACTAATTTTATTGAATATACAATATATCACCACGTAGAGAGACAAGGAAGTGTCTTAGTTAAGGTTACAACAACTGTAATGAAACATGACCACAGCAACCCTTATAAAAGAAAAAGAAAAGAAAAGTGGGCTGGGCTTACATTCAGAGGTTGAGTCCATTATTATCATGGTGGGAAGCATGCTGGCTTGCAGACAGACATGGTGCTGGAGAGCTAGCTGATCTGGATCCACTGGCTTCAGCATTTGAAACCTCAAAGCCCTCCAACAAAACCAGACCTACACCAACAAGGCTACATCTCCTAATAGTGCCTATGAGCCTATAGGGATCCTCATTCCTTCTCACCACCATGGAGGTTTAGAAACCTGCCCAAGGAGACTCCTGTGGGAGTAAATCAAAGCAAAGGACACAGAAAAGGTGAGGGGAAGAGGGGAGGAAGAGGGAAGAACATTGGGAAACCCAGGAATTTGGGGATCCTGAGGCAGCCTATCTTCAGGAGCCTGAAGGTGGGCTCCTGTACCCTGCCTTTTAGGATTATTTGGCCCCTCCACCAGGCCAGCTCTTCCCCTGAGGATGTCCTGTGCTTTTGACTATCACCTGGAGAGTGGAGGGTAAGGGAGTAACTGGCAGCCTGAGCCTGCCTCGAACCCTAAGCTCGCACAGGCAAGAACAAGAGAGTTTGTCTGTAGGCAGATGCTGCCAGCCTATGGAGATATTTCTCACTGTTGCATTATAAGAGAATGGAATGCTTGCTTGCTTGTAGGCATGGTCAATTTAATTTTTCCAAATTTGCTACCGTTATTTTTCCAAGACACACTAAAGGCAGTGTGTGTGTGGTGGGGGAAGGGGTGAAACACAGGCAGAATTATTAAAGCAGAGAAACTACAGGCCTCAGCAAATACTGTCTAGGCCTTTCCAGGTGCCAGCCCTGGGCCTGGTTACTGTAAGATTAAGCAAGACAGAGAAGGTAGGTGCGTGCCACGTCTATCTTAAGGCACACAGGTGTGGTCTAAGACAAGTGCCTGAGGCTGGAACACAAGTGGAGAATGCAGTCTGTGATTGGACACCACCACACTGGCTCTAAGGTTGAGTTGAAGGTATCTGCAGAGCATCTTGGGCCATATCTGTACCTCAGGACAGTCCTCAGGTCTCAGCCACAATCAAAAACAGACATAGACCCATTGCTTCCTAGGGAGCTTGAGGGGCTGGGACAGTTGTAAATGGCTAAGAGATAAACAGAAAAAGGAAGATGAGCTGGCCTTGACCCAATCAGGGAGGTGGGGCCCAGCGTTTTGGAGAAGTGACTTTAGATATGGCAGCACATGCAAAGGCCCTGTGGCTACAGGGAACCGAGTGAGAACAGCCTAGGAAAGAAGCAGGCTGACAGAAAACACAAAAGAGATGGGATCTGAGACAGGGTCTGGGAAGGGGAGAGTGCAGAACCCAGACAGCGCAACCAATTTTGTCTTGTGTTTCATTTGTAATGTTCACCCCTCTTGGTGGTATCTTGTAGGCTTGTCATATTAAAGAATCAAAAAGACCTTTAGAGATTACCTTGTGTGTTCTCTGTTCTGGTAATAGGAATTTCCAAGGCAAGCCTGTCAGATGTGAAATACCAATGCCAAGGCTTACCCAGCAACTGTTCAAATGCTTCCCCCGCTCTCTTTTGAATGGCACATCCAGAATGCATGATATGAAACCCACTTCTAGGCCTCCTGCCCTCTGCTCACAGCCCACTCCTCAGACTTCCATTCCCTCCCACTTCTTCCTCCATCCAAGACCCATGGCCCCTACCCCTGCCCCCATCCCATCCCAGATAATCAGCCTGAGATGAAGAGAAGATGGGAACAGTTCATGGGGGCAGATGCACCACCCCTGCGTGTGCAGGCCATCTGGGGCCGACAGTTAATGTAACATCTATTCTTCCCACCAGTCTGGTGGGATTTTAGTGAGTTTCCTAGAAGAGTGAGGGAACCAAGTCATAGATCTGGCTGTGACTCAGCCAATGGCCCATAATTCCAAGGGTAGAAACTGGATGTCAACTTGGAGCCACCTGGTTCCAGAGTCACTGTTTTCAGCCCCCTCAGGCTTTATGGCCACTGGGCTTATCCTCACCGATCTGATGGCTTCTATACACCCACTGCAGAAAGCCCTTGGTGACAATCAGCATGAGGGTCCAGGGGTGGCGGCGGCGGGGGGGGGGGGGGGGGGGGGGGGGGGGGGGAATAGGGGGCGGGGCTCTGATGGATCTCAGTTGCTTCATTTTCTCCCTTTGTGATCTTTAGAAAAAAAAATCTTCCATCTCTCTCTACCTCACTTCCTTGTATATAAAATGAGAACAAACAGTAAAAGGTCAAGCTGGAGAAGGGTTCAGTGGTTAAGAACACTTGCTGCTCTCCCAGGCGGCTGTAGGATAATTCTCAGCATCCATACCCAGCAGTTCATAATCACAAAGAACTCTAGCTCCAGGGGATTCTACACCCATTATGTACCAGGCCTTGAATGCTACAGTTATGGCGGCAGAACAAAGATCCTCGTCCCCAGAACACCTCTAGACAGAGAAATGGAGAGGAAGGAAAGAAATATACAGAGCAGCACAGACATGAGAGGCTCTCCTTATTTGATCTTACCTGGGAAGGTAAGGGTTTATTTGACTTAGTGGCTATATCCCATTACTGAGGGAAGCCGAAGCAGGAGCCTGGAGGCAGGAGCCGTGGGGGAACGCCATTTATTAGCTTGCTTGCTATAGCTTGTTAGTTTTCTTTTCCTATACAACCCAAGTACCCAGGAATGGCACTTGCACGCAGAGGGCTACTTTTTATCTGACTACTTGGGAGGCAAACGCAGGAGAATCTCTGTGAATTACAGACCAGTTTGGCCTACATGCTGCGTTCCAGGACAGCCAAAGAAACAGAGAGATTCTGCATCCAGTGGGGAAGGGAAAAAGGAAATTCCCTCCCTCCACAGAGATAAAGAGATGGTTCAGTGGTCAAGAGGACTCAAGCTCAGTTCCCTGAGTCCTCAGGAAGGCTCCTGACCACTGAACCATCTCATGTCAGGTAGATCACAACTGTCTGTAACTCCAGGGAATTGGACACCTCTGGCTTCCACAGGCATCTGAACTCATGTACTCATACCCCCACACGGACACACACACCCATATACAATTTAAAATAATAAAAATAATTTATCTTTAAATGGTGGAAGCTATCCCCACAGTTAGTTTCACTTACAGGTCAATTGAGGGAGGCAATTCCTCAGCTGTGGCTTCCTTTTCCTAGATGACTCTAGATCGTGTCAAACTAACCAGAACAGGATGTTATCATATGGTAAGGCAGGAAGCCGAAGCAGCAGGGAAGACCCCTTGATTGAGCTCTTACACCAGCCCAATCTTGTGGATTAGCCATGCCTCCCAAAACTGGTTAGAACCCCCTCCAAAGACCTAATCAACTAGGTACGACCTCTTAAAGGTTCTGTCGTCTCAACACAAAGCTGTAGACGAGGCTTCCTCTGTGAACCCTTGGAGACATACTCAAGCCATAGCAGCAAGAATTAAATTCTTCACATACTTAAATCTCCATTATCCATAGCTTAGAGGGAATGCCTCGGGTAGGAGCTGCCTAGGACCCCCAAGTGCTCACTGTATAGTTTCAGTTCCATCTTGAGCTTGAGAATGTGAGAATTCTATCAAGAATGCTGGCCTTGGCTCAGCCTGTTGGACTCTGAGCTTCCCAAGGGAACACTCTGCAAGAACACAGGGCTGCCTCACTTATTTTAGCTTATTTGGGTAGTTTTGAATAAGGCTTATCAGGGTGGAGAATCTCTTTTCAAAGATGGATCTGTCCCCTTTCTAACAGGATGTCAGGCCTCTTGCCATGGGGCAGTGTTGAACTCTGGAGTGTCTGGGGCCATGGGACCGGGAAAAGGGTCCCTGAGAAGTCATCCCCAAGGAAACTAAATAAAGCTATTGTTGTGAAGGAAAAAGAAAAAATAGCCTAGCCAACAAGATGTTTTCTGTCCTCTGTGACCTGTCTGTGTTTGGAGGAGAGGCTGGCATGTGGCAAAGGGATAGAAATAGGAATTGCCCTTGGGATCCACAGAAACAGTGTTGAAGGGAAAGAACATGGCAGAGAGATGTGTAACCATGGGTCTATGCTGGGTAGCTTGGTCCCCATCTGTAATGCTGAGGAAGGAAAGAATGCTAAGGCACATTGCACAAGAGATTCCTGGTCCCATTGCTGGCTGGAAAACCATCTCTTAGTTAGGAAGATGTTGTCATGGGTGGATTCTTCACATGCAGACTCAGGACACCCACTTTCATTTCTGAAGATCAAAATACTTTCTATAGAAACTTAATACAAATGTCTTCAAATTCTACCTATCTCCCTTTGAAAACTTTTAAGGATAGCCCCTTGGACACAAAATACTAGTTCAAAGGACATGTACACAGAAGTTTTTGCTGGAAATTTGTTTGCAGTAGCAGGGAAGGAGGGGGAGAAGGAGATGGGAAGAGAACCATGTTCATTTACAGGAAGGTGGCTAACGTATTACAGGACAGGTATGCATAGAATACGGTGCTGCTAGCACTGTTAGGACTGTGCCTGTCACAATGGAAGGAGCGTGCATGACATAATATGTGGAGTGAACAGAGATGAAGCTCAGTGGTAAATAGACCATGGGCTCCATCTCCAGAATTGCAAAAGCAAATGATAAGAGATATTTTTGAAAAAAATCAACATCAATTATGAGCTTGTTCCAGCTCAAATGAGCAGGTGCTCTGGGACCAGCGCCTGTAATCTCCTCCATCACCCATTTTTCCTGTACCTCTCCTCTTACTCCCAGAGTTAGTTCCTCCCTCCCCCTTCTGCTTTATATTTGTGAATTTAGTACTTTCAGCTAAGTAGTTTATACTCATTTCTGCTTCTTGCCACACCCTTGCCTAAGAACCCTACAAACTGATTATTATCAGCCCTTTCTGCAGATTAAGAAACTAATATCTGGTCTAAAATTAAACAGAGATTAAGAAATAGAATGGCATGCCATGCTCTCTTTAGGTTCCACTGGTACAATATGTCTACCCTAGTAGACAGGACAAAGGGAAGAGAGTACCCATCTCTCCTCCCCTCCAGCTCCACCTTCAAAGCC
Source organism: Phyllotis vaccarum (assembly GCA_033318265.1). Taxonomy (NCBI): domain Eukaryota; kingdom Metazoa; phylum Chordata; class Mammalia; order Rodentia; family Cricetidae; genus Phyllotis; species Phyllotis vaccarum. The sequence goes on along the minus strand of JARWLC010000014.1, from coordinate 41,259,069 downwards.
TCCAATCTTTTGATTGATTGAGATGCCTAGCAATGATAGCAAGGTGTGATGACCATGCCAGAAAACAAAAGATCCCTAATGAAAATGCACTCAATGAGTGCCAAGTGCCCAACACTAATCAGATTGATAAAATGCAAGTCTCCCAAGGTTGGAGAAGCCATAAGCCCTGGAAGAATTTAACACAATTATTTTGTTACATGAGCATGATGTCAAACTACCTTGTAAATATTATGCTTATCCTGATAGATCAGTGATGCCCCTAGCCTTGGTCGAAGAAGTTTTTGTTTACAGTGGGTAACATTTAATGCAGGGACTCACAACTGATCAAATGCTAAGAATAAGAATGGAGTGCTCGGCCCCAAATGTGACATCTGTGTCACCCTCTGGGGCTCGGGGAACACTGTGGAAGGAAAATAAGAGCTGGAGGTCGCGGAGAAGTGAAAATCTGTCTTCTGAACAGGACATGACTATTGCACCCATGAACTCACAGGAAGGCCTGAACAACACCAGGCCCATCAGCTGCCATTATAGATGGACAATAGCTCAAGAAGGCCCGCCCCTCCCTAAGGAGCTGTAGGCAGGAGCTGTAGGGTGGGAGAGTCTATGCCTCAGTCGTTTAGCCACTGGTAAGCCTTTTTCAAGTAAATGGCTCCCATGCTCTTACGGGAAGCCCTAATTACAGGAAACCTAAATTGTCATAAATAAAAAAGACATAAAGTAGGTGAAGGACTTGAGAGGAAGAAGGGATGGCTAAAAAACAAGGGAATATTAGTCAAAGTATGAGAACAAGTGTGTGGGGGTTCGTGTGTATGTGTGGGTGGGTTACGAAATTGTGAAAGTGTTTTTAATACACAAAAACTGAAGTTTAAAGATGTGAAATGTTTGCTAGGAATTATATGATAGTAAGCTTATGAATAAATGCAGGGGAAGAGTAAACACAGAATCCATACACTGGTTCTCTCTGGGGTGGGAGGGAAAGGGTTACAGCAAGGAAAGAATTACATCATGGCTTTCAATTGCTTGGGCAGTGCTTTCTTTCAACGCGATGTCCCAGTGCTGCTCTTGAAGTCTCTTTCAGATGGGAAATATTGTTATAAATGTTAAACCAGCAAACAATAACCATCAGAAATATTCTCGCCTCTCACTATTAGGAGCAAAGAGTGGGGAACAAAATTGGATATGGGCTATGCTTTCAATTTCATAAAACCCAAACAAATAAAAGAACAAGTATAGGACTTTTGTTCTCAGACGAGAAGCATGGAACAACTATTCTTGCCCTTTTTTATACTTAACAATTTATCTTGGTTTCCAAACTTTTGCACTGAGCACATACTGCTTTTGGTAGCAAAATCGAATGTTACTTCTTTATCGAGTACAGGAGTATGGTAATATTTAGCCTGAGATAAGGAGGAAATAATTCAAACTCAGCTTGAGGATTACAATTAAGTCCTCAGCTCTCAGCTGGCATAATTTTCTTATTTGTAAAATGCTTAAACAACCATAATAATAGCAATAAATACCTTTCAGATCACCTGAAGGGCACTGAGGGAGGGTGATGAGGTGACACACGCCTTTGTGAGTCCCATTTTTATATGGGTCAGTCCATCATGGGAACGGGGTGCTGCAACAGCTTGCATCGTTATGCAGAGAAAGCAGAATGTCACTCAGATAGTAAGGAGCCAGGGCAGGACACAATCCCTAGAACACTTCCTCATTTTCCCACCTTCCATCTGGCCGTGCTGTTTTGAATCCACCAAGGGATTGGTCCATTTATTAGGTCAAAGTTTCATATCTAGTCACCTTAGAAGTGGGCTTCATTAATCTCCTAGGTGTTTTTGATACAATCAAGTTTACAGTTGAGTTCATTTGGTAATTTTGTGATCCGGTCAGCCACTGGGCAAGAATGTGTAGTAGGTACCCAGAGGGAAAAGCTGAGATCCCTTGGGGCCCCTAATATAAGGACAAATTCATTGTTAGAAACAACCCAGGACAGGGTGGAGTTTAGAGAAGGGTTTGACAACCCCTGCTGAGGGACAGATGGATCCAAAAGGAGGAGACTATATCATTGTTATGTAGCAGGGAGAGATAAACTTTGATCTCAAGCAAACCAAGCTAACTCCCTTCAGACAACATAACAGTGACATGAAAAAAACAAATAGAAGGGGGTGTGAACCTGCTTTCCTCTCAATCTTTCCTCACAGCACTCTATCTGTACCAAAGGGTGAGATGTGCACGCACGCGCATGTGTGCACACAGGCACACGCACACATACACACACTCACACATTTACACACACTCACATACACATCCACACACATGCACACACAGAGAGACATCCACACACAGACACACATGTACACACACACATATATACACACATTTACACAATGCACACACATGCGTACACGCAGACACACTCACACATACACACACATACATTTACACACATGCTCACATACACACACAAACACACACATGTCCACACACAGACACATACACACACATGCACACAGACACACACGCACACATTTACAGATACACGTTCACACACAGACACACATACACACACACAGAAACACACATACACCACACACACATACATGCACGCACACACACTCACACACACACACCTCAATAAAATGTTGCTGATAAAACAGATTAAAGCACAGATTTTCTATTTAGCTTTGTGTTGGGATTAGAAGAGACACTAGCAATGTAACAGGGCACTAGGCAGGCCTGGAAAACAGTGGAATGCTCCAGAGACACCTCCACCATGAAGCTGTTAAACACCACCATGAGGCCTGTGGCAGAGTGGGCATGAACTCCTACAGTGCCTAAAGAAGGCTGAGTGGTGAGGAGACCCCAGGCATCTGATGTGTTGTTGGAGGCAGAAGTGTGCCAGGAATAGTGAGACTGCCATTCTCTGAACTCCCAGTTTTAGAATTCCCGACATGGAACTGAAGATGTACCAATGATGAAGAGCACTGATGCTCTTCCAGAGGACCTGGATTCAATTCCCAGCATCTACATGACAACTCAGAACCATCCTCAACTACAGTTCTATAGGATCCAGTGCACTCTCCTGGCTTCTGCGGGCACCAGGCACACATGTGGTATCCATACGTACATGTGGGCAAAGTACCCATGAACATATAATAGTAAAATAGTTTTTACAAAGAAAAAAAAAGAATCCCTGCCATTTTCATGACCATCCTATTGTGTGAACACTGGTGTTATATTCCCCATTTTGCAGATGAGGAAAGGCATGGATCCATGTAATACACTAATGCATTGCCTGCAGCTGCACTGTGGTAAACCCAGAGCTTTAAATCAGTTGTCTGGAACACTTTTGTCTCTACAGACTGTTGGGTGCTCCCAGGCAAGCTGGTTCTGAGAGCTCAGATGTGCCCAGCGTGAACACCTGCAGAGCTTTCTGTGGGGATCCCTGACAACTTTCTATGAGTGAATCTTTCTATAGGACAGCCCAGAACCTCCCTGTGGCCATGTTTTGAGATTACTAATGAGTGATTTCTTCTTGTGTCTTTCAGCTCACAGCCCCGCACTTCCCCATGGTGGTCAAGCTGGGACATGCCCATGCTGGCATGGGAAAGGTATGACAAGAGCTTGAGCATACAAGGTCACTATAGCCATGACTCCCCTAGACTACCTGCTGCCCCTCCTCCACTGGTGCATTTCCTCAGGTCCACTAGACTACCTGCTGCCTCTCCTCCACTGGCATGGTCTCTGGAGGAAAGAGTGTCAGAAGGAATCCACAATCCACCTCCTCTGCTCCCAACTCACTCCCCCAAGCTTGCGCTGCATGGACTATTGCTTAGCCTAAGCTCTGAGCATCACCTTGAATTGATAGCTTACAATTCTCCATGATTATAGCTTAAGAGTCTTGAAGGGAAATCCTTTGCTGACAATGATCCTTTTGTACCAAGTAGCTATTATCTTCTCCTCAATGTTGTAAGCTCCTGCCTTATTTGTTCCTCCATCACCTGCTGGGCTATCACCACAAGTGCCAACAGGGCTGCACAGCAGAATTCCTGGAGTTAGCAGGCTTCTGCCAAACGAGACAATGTATTTTACACAGTCACAGATGACATCCAGGGCAGCTGTATTGGTCAGACTCTCAGTTACAAGTGTCAAAGCTCAACTCGGTTTGGAGAAAACACCAATCCAGTTGGACCTCTGACTGAAGTCTCTCTTTCTAGCCTCACATGTTGTGGGAGATTGCTTGGGTTCATGTACCAACCTACAATGAGAGGAGCAAGGAATGGGTCAGCCCCAACCAAGAGGAAAATCCAGTCGTAGAATTGTAGGCAGAGAGAACCTATACAGTATATCTTTCAGGCCTCAGCAAGAGCTAAATGGCATGGGGGTTTGGGGGTGCCTTGCTTGACTAGCTCAGAAGCTGTACAACTCTGCACTTCATGCCTATATTTTTCTCCAGCTGCCAGACTGCCCCATGAGCCCTCCCTTGTATATGTGGTTTCTGACCCGGACTTTCCAGCCTAGTCTCATTCAGACTTACAGTCCCATAGTCCCACTGTATTAATTGGACACTGATGACCTGGGGCCCAGGCATATAACTTGCTAACGCTTTACTCTTAAACTAACCATGACTCTTATCCTGTTCAGCCATGAGACTCAGTACCTTTTCTCAGAGCAGCATTTCAACTTCTTTCCTCTGCATCTGCTGGCATCTCATCGTGGTGTCTCCATGGCTTCTCTGTGGCATCTCTGCTCTGTTCTTCCTGTTCCCAGAGTTTTCTTAGTCTGGTAGCCCCACCCACACTTCCTGTCTGCCTTCAGCAAATCAGCATTTTTATTGAAGCAGTAGGCTGGACAATTACTTACAATGTAACAACACATAATACCCCTACACTCCCTTCTATGTTGGTCTCATGGAGGTAGAATTGGAAAAGGGTCATAAATTCAGGGTGAGGCGGGGCACAGTGGGGCAAGTTGTAAATCAGCCTTTTTAGGCTTTGTCTATGGTTAGATGGTGGTTGTAATTGTCTCTAGAACCAGTCTTTCTGTGTAAATTAGCCTGTCTCTGTAACAAAATGTAGAAGCAAATAAGCTTCTAGGAAGTTTATCTTTCTGTCTGCTTTTGCCTGTTTCCGAATTTTTTGATCTATGGTCACTTGGCCTTGTTGGAGGCCTATGCTGGCACCACCGCAGAGATGTAGTGAAGCGAAATTGTTCATGTCATGGCAACCGAAGGAATGAGAGAAAGGAGAAATTGATAGAATGTGCAACAAGAGCTACTCCCCCTTGAAACTGATTAAGCTATGAATTCATTGATGAGGTCTGAACCCTCCTGATCCAATCTCTCTCTCTCTCTCTCTGTGTCACACACGCACACGCACGCCTCTGCTTCTAAATTGCTACAATAGGGGCCACACATTCAGCACTTGCGTTTGAGGAGGGCATTTAATATCCAAACCATAATACCTCTGTCCAGACCCCTTAGAACATCTACACATTTGCCTTTTTCTCATTACTGTATCCCAGGACTCGGGATGGGGCCTGCTGAACAGATAAGTGAATTCCCCCTCCAGAAACCTATCCCTTCTTTACCCACTCCCTCCTATACCTCAACAATCTGGGTCTAGCTCCTCCTCTGTGGTGAAAACACCCTCTCCATGGTTCCCAATGGCCTTCATGCTAATTCAGTGAGTTTAATAAGAGGCCACGTTGAGCACCAGGTATTGTAGAAATATTTATGTGTAATATATCATATAAAGATTAATATTTATTGAGGAGTATATGAACATTCACAATATAAGTTTAACCTTAAGACAATATTTGGAGAGTGGAGCCTTCCCATGCTGGGCTGCTTGTCCACTCCCCAAGAATTTAGAAACAGGGCTGCAGGCCAGGGCTTTGGGGGGTCTTTATTTGTTTTGGCCACACCCTGTAGGGGTCTTGAACTCAGGAGCTATGCATCTGGGCTTCCCTAAGCAATGCCTGAATCCCACTGCGTGGGTATTCTTCTCTCCTGAACTGATGTCTCTACGTCACTTGGGCTTTCTGATCGCCTCTTCTCATCCTCAGATTTTTCCTCTGGTGGCCTCTGATTCACGCTCTTCTCCTGGCTTTCTTGCCATTTCGGTGACTATACCTTCATCTCTTCCCAGGACAAATTCCTCCTGTGCCATCCCCAATCATGACCACACCATAAGCACACCATTATGTCTTACTAACTCCCCCCCCTCCCCCGCTTCAGCTGCCACCCTCATGTCAGCAGCCTCCTGAGTTATGTTTCTCTATCTCCAATTACCTCCTGTATTTTGTCACCTTGTCTCCATGGAAACATCCCAAACAATGTCCATGGTCTCCCTGTCTCCCCTTCATCTCCTTCCTCTCCTTTGACTTCTATTTCTGCAGCAAAAACATGCCATTCGGTTATTTCAAACACAGAATTAAAGGGCGAGGGTAGCTCAGGGGCAGAGTGCTTGGCTAGCACATCCCAGGCCCTGGGTCATCTTCAATCTCCAGCACAAATAACTCAGAGACATATGCGTCATCTCTGCAGTCTCCATGTCCAAATGGTCACCAAGCTCTTGTCACTTGACTTTTATTTCTCTAGTTGCCCATTTACATCTATCCACTGTCACCATCTTGGACAGCTCTGGTAAAGTTAGAGGACTTAATTATATCCCTAAAACTTAAAATAATCCCCAAGAGGAAATAAGGAAGTGCCTACAGAGATGGATGCAGAGAGATGTCCCGAAGGCCACGAAGTCGATCCCCAAACTGAAGAAGTGATATAGACCAAAATAAACATGGGTTTCCAGGAATGCTGACATGGAAGAAGGGGCTTCTCTTTAGATTTGAACTGAGAAAAGTTACAATGAACGCGCTGGGAAAGCTGTCTGAGCAAATGATGTTCATACTGAGAAGTAAAGAACACAACATGTAGCTCCTGTAGTCTTTGTACCTTCTCCTAAAAATGGAGACGATGGCTTGAAACCACCAGGGAAAGCATGACACCTGATAACGAAGTTGTAGTAAGAAGTTTCTTGCCCTGCCTACCGCTGAGATCTGAACCCACTGTCCCACTGTAAAGGGTCGAGAAACTCGCCACGTGAAGGAAGACTCTAAGAGACATCTCTCATGTAAAAAGCAAAGGGTTTTAATATTTACTGAGTATACTCAGGGCTCAGCTCACTGAACACTCAGGAACAGAGAGAGCGCCAAGCTGAATTCGAACAAAGCTTTTATAGGTCATGGGGGGTTGCTACATGCAGGAATGCTCGTGGCAAGTGACATATCTCAGGAATGCAAGAGGCAGATCCTAGAACTTTAAGCACATTCTTTGTTTATCAGGAGGGGGTGGTGAACAGCCAAAAAGAGTTAAACAAATTCGCCCTTTAACACCACAGATGCTTAATCCCCAAAATACACACAGAAGCTTATATTAATTACAAGCTATTTGGTCTATGGCTTAGGCTCATTATCAACTAGCTCTTACAACTTAACCCATTTCTATTAATCTATGTCTTGTCATATTTTTTCTTTATTGGGGGAGGGGCTGGAATATCAGAAAGGGGAAACAGACCACAGTCAATTCTCATCCAGCCCGATTTCTCAGGCCGAACAGAGTAAGTGCTGTCTTCACAGGTGTTCAGCCTGACTGGCCGCTTCCACAGAATGCATGAATTTCTGCCTTCTCCTGACCTGTATATCTTCTCCACTCAGCTGTTTCACTTCCTGGTTCAACTCTGTATTATAATCCTAGAATTAGGGTTGAAGGTGTGAGTTACTACTGCTTGGCTGTTAGGTCTTGAGCTCATACTCAGGACTCTACCCTCAAGCACAGATGCTCCTGTGGTAGAGCCACAGGCCTATGTCTGTTCTACACTGGGAGTCAGATGACCAATAGGACCCAGTCCCTGCCCTCAAAACATCATGGAGACATCTCATATGTAAGTAAGGATAAAGCCAGGTGTGATGACACCTATAATCAGGAGGCTAAAATAGTGGGGTCACAAGTTCAAGGCTAGTCAAAGCTGTCCAATGAGAGCCTATCTCAACAAAATAGATATACAATATTTATACATGGGACATGATGGAAGAGTGTGCAAAGAATGTGGAACTTAAAGGAAAGAACTCAGTCCCCACCTAGAACATGTTCTAGGAGTCTCTGACCACAGTGGAATCTCTCAAGCAGTGGACAGCAAAAAGACCTCTGTTTACACACTATGGACACACTCTGAGTAGGGAACAACATTCTCATAACAATTCCATAGCTAGATTAAGCTATTTGTAAGGTCAGAGACATACGGAACACCCTGGTGGAATCATATCTTCCCAAGAAAAGGCAAAAGCCAGCTTCGGGGGGGGGGGATAGATGTAGAAAGGATTTCACAGAGCCCCACGAAGAAGCATGTCGAGCGCCGACCTTTCATGAAAGAATGGCCTTTGTTTTCTAGTCCACTGACCTCACACCAGGCCGAAGGCCAGATCAATAAGATTCATCCCAAGAGAATGAAGAAAAGACTGATGATTATCAAACCTAAGTTTCAAAAATTATATGCCCTACCGCCTTCAGGCCCCATTTGTCATAGGGACAAGTCTGGCAACAGCCTCCTGTGGGAGGAATAAGTATAAGTCATCCATTTTTATGGATGTCAACACACACAGACCCTCCAGAGGGGGAGGGGGAGAACAAAACCAAACCATCTTGGAGCAGATAAGATTCCCGTTTCCTTCTGTTTTTCTGGCAGTGTCTGCCAGCATATCCTGACACTGTTTATAACGAAAACTAACAGAAGTCTTGCCCTGGGGGCCCTCAGAAAGAGGAGTTTCCAGTCTTTCCCCACCCTTAGACAGTCCTAGACACTAGAAAGATTATAGAATGCAGGGCTAGAGACATAGCCCAATTGGTGAAGTGCTGGCCTTACAAAAATGAGGACCAAGTATCTGTGTTTTTGTTTTTAAAGGTGGGTATGGTGGCATACACTTGTCATCCCAGTCCAGAGAGACAGAGACAGGCTCTCTAACCTGCCAGTCTAGCTGAATTGGTTGTAGGAAGACAAAGTGGAAAGCTCCTGAGGTATAGTGCCTAAGGCTTATCTCTCCACACACATAAATGCATGTGCATAGCATGCACACACACAGAGACTTTTTTTTTTTACAGGCTTTGCTATCAGAAACTATTTTGTAGGTGAGATAAACTAAGACAAAGAAGTTACTCTCACAAGGCTGCACATGATATGCCCACACTGCTTCCTTGTGTTCTGATGCCCATGCTTAAGGAGGGTAGCTTCCAGAAAGTTCTATCTGCCCATACAGAAAGAATATGATATCTATTGGGAAGAGCCTGGTCTTATTGTGATCCCACAGGAGAAGTGATGTCCCTAGACAGCCACATGCCTTCCTGATGACTCAGCACAGACAGCTGCCCAGCAAGCTTGCTGGAGGGAAACCCATCACATCTCTGGCTTCTTGGAAAGAGCTGGAGTTTGGGGAAGCTGGAAGTTTTGTTTGTCCAGGAAGGCCAAGAGGATAGACTGTGGGCTTGTGTTTGACAGTGAGAGGCATGCTCTCATTCTGACTCAGTGAGCTCTGGACAACTGGGGAGGCAATGGCAGAGCCTGTGTCTGTTGCCCTGACTTCTGGCCTTGGCCTCAACAATGATGCCACCAACACCTTCCAGGGTAAAGCTAGGAAGGTCCATGCCAATATGATAAGTGCTACTCAGCTTTTCCACATCATGGTACTTGAACGTGGTGGTGTATATACAAAGATGCCACCAGAAGCTGAAGGGTTGGGTCTGGGGTTCCCTAGGAGATGCCGTGTTAACATCTGTTGGGATGTGCTAGGTGATTGTTCAAGCAGATCTGACCCTGGAGTCAGACAGGCCAAGCTCCTATACAGTCTTGTCAACTAAGTATGCTGTAGTGGGATTCAGGTGTTAGCTGACAAGGCTTGGAGGCCTGCCTCTAGAGTACTGGGAGCCTAAATGGGGCATGGTCAGAACACCCAATTAAAAAGCTACGAAGACCCTAAGCTCATCCCTATTTTGTTCCTATGTTCTCAAAAAAAAAAAACAAAAAACAAAAAAAAACCCAAATTGCCTGTCATAAGACAATTCCTATCTCCAAAAATTATCTTAAAATTCAATTTATATCATAAATATTCCTATGCCCCTCAATAAATATTAATCGTTTCTATAATATATTGCAAATAAATATTACCAGCAGCAGCAACACTGACGCCTCTTACAAATGCAGAATGTAGGTCTTCCCCAGCCCTGCTCCACCAGCATCATCGCCTAAGAAGATGTCCAGGTGGCTCATGTGCGCGACTGTGATTTTAGAGCAGAGGATGCAATTTCAGAAGGCTCAGAGACCAGAATTTCACAGTGACTCAAGGACATTGGCAGCCATGCCATCAAATAGGACAGCCAATTCAGCTACAGCCACTTAAGACTGGGGGACCAGGAAGCCTGGGAACCTCTGATCTTCTCATTCTCTCATCGCGTCGCTCCCCTTTGTCATTAATCTTGGGGTACCAGCTTAATGCTTCCAGTTTCACATCCTTGACATGGAGTTTGGGTTTGTCTTCACTTTGCTGAGGGATGCAAAGCCTAAAGTGAAGTCCCAGGTCAGATATCTCTACAATGTATAACCAGGGGCAAGCACTGGGCTTTGGGGTCTTTTGTTTCTCACTTGAGAATGACCCTAATAATCCCCTAACTGGGTGAGGGAGTATATCACAAGCACTCTTAGGAAGATGTTGGCTTGCCTCCTCTAGATCTGAGCTGCTTCCAAAACTGTCTTGTGGAGGCAGATCACCAGGGGATCAGTTAAGGTGCAGATTCTGTCAGCAGCCTGAGTGGAGGTTGGAAGGTGCTGCACGGTTCTAACAAGCCCACAGATGATGTCAATGCTTCTGGTCCATGATCTAGGTCAAGGGTCAGCAACTTGTGTTTTATTCTCCAGTAACCATATATTCTCGGTTGCAGCTATTCACCTTATCCCTATAGAACTAAACAGTGATGGATATAATGTGTATGGCTGTCTTCCAATAGAACTTTATGTGCGGACATTGATAGCACAGGGCCAGCTGATAGCACAGTCCATATAGAGCTTGCTACATAAGCAAGCCCCTGAGTATGATCCCAGACCATGTAGGGTAACATTAATACTTGTAATCCCAGTGCTGGAGAAAAGGAACAGACATTCCTGTAGTTTGCTGCCTAGCTAGACTAGCCAAATTAACAAACTCCAGGTCATAGTGAGGGACTCTGTCTGAAACAAACAAACAAAAATGTGGACTGTGCCTGAAGAAAGACAACCAACACATACACACACACTCCACATACACAAACGCCATCCCACCTCCATCTTGGGCTCTTTTCCTGCCTAGGCCAGTGCCTAGGGCGGTTGAAAATCAGTCCTTCACCCTGCACAATGGGCAGGATCCAGGAGGAGAAGGTGTTGCCCTTAGGGCTGACATTTGTCTGGTGACTCCCTTCCCTTCCATTCAGTCTTACAGTCAGCTATGTGCAATAAAAAAAACATGGCCCAAAGAATTGGTGACCTGAGTTCTCCTCACCAGTACACAGACCTCTGACTTATTAAGGAGAAAGAGTAAAGGAGCCCAACCTGAAAAGCAGGGTAATTAGCTCTCACATAGCCCATTAACTTCCAATCATGGTCTTCCCCAACCTCTTCCCACGCCTGGCAGGTTATAAACAAGCAGCAGAGTATGAGCATACTCTGGACTTCAGAAGGCTTAGAACAGGGACAAAGGCTTGTGAGAATTTGAGACCAATTGTTTGTGATGGCCTGAATGCCAGCATCCTTTCAAATAAAGTTGGGCCTTTATGCATACTTCAAGTGATGTTGGAGAGGCGGGACCTCTAGGAAGTGATTAGATCATGAAGGCACCACCCTCATGAATAGACTTATAAAAGAGACAGGGGAAATGCCTTTCCCTTCCTGCAGTGTGTGGATACAGGAAAAGCCTCATCTATAAAGCCCTCATTGAATACTGAGTCCCTCATCTTGATCTTCGATGTTCCGATTCCAGAACTGTGAGTCATGGACTTTTGTTGTTCACCAGCTGCACAGTCAAAGTGTTCTGCTGTATCAATCCAAAAGGTCAAGGTGTGGCTCTTGCACTTATCCAGTAAATATTGACAGATGTGATGCCCAACTATTCTGAGAAGTCAGTGAATGTTGACTATTTCGGCATATATATTTGTTATTTTTCTTGCAGCCGTGGCAAAACCCTGCAGAAGCAGCTTAAGAGCAGAAAGTTTGAGAGGGGAAATCCGTAGCGTCAAAGGGTCTCAGTCCATCAAGACAGGCTCATTGACTGTGGGAACCTGTGACAGAAGCTCCTCACATGCCAGCTGAGGATGTAGGTCAAAACCAGAAGCAACTATAATCTTCAAAGGCCCACTCCTAATGGGCTTTTATTTTTCTGACAACCAGACCTCACCTCCTTTGGGATCCACAGCCTTCAAAATATAAGATGGACACTGAGCATTCAAAATGTAAGCTTGTGGGAGGCATTTGGGATCCAAATACTAATAAGACATGAATGTCAGGCTATTACAAGGCTCAGGAAACTGCTACTAAATTCAAACCATACTCTCAAATACACAGGGTTTTGTTGATTAACTTTTATGGTAACATGGCCCTGCCTACTTCTAAACATACTGTGAAGAGCTTGGTTCTGCACTGTGGTTTTAGATTTAAATCATTTTTGTGGCATGAAAATTCTAGAATATTTACCATTGGACTATACAGAAAAAAGCTTACTAATCTCCGGCTTAATAGTTTTGTATTTCAAAAATTTAGTAGCACAGATCCCAATAAGTGACATATCTTTTCCTGATTCCAAGATACTATTGTTACACTGAAATAAATATCCCAGACCCACATCTGCCCTTGCTGTGTGCAAGGTGTCCTCATCTATTCTAGTGAGTTTCATTTTTTTAAGAAAATTTATTGATTTCTTCCATTTTTTGTCTTTTCCTCCATTCCTTTAAGGGATATTTTGTTTCTTTTTTAAGGGACTGAATCACCTTCATAAAATTATTTTAACGTCATTTTCTTCTGATTCATCTGCATTGGATGCTCAGGTATTGCTGTTGTAGACCCACTAGGTTCTGATGGTGTTGAATGTATTTTCACACTGCCTTCTACCTATTTCTTCCTCCAATCAGTGCAGGTGGGGCCTGTGTATCCAGGGGTCACTGATGCCACGGGGGACAGTTGGCAGGAGAGGGTGTCAGATGCTGCTGACCAGTTGCTAGGGCTTCAATCGGTGGGAAAGGGCACAAGTGTCCCTCAGGGCCTAGGACCTATATAGCAGGGCTGTCCAGCCAGGAGTTCAGACACTCAACTAGTGGGTGTTGTATGTGGCTTCTGACCTGGACTTTCCGGCCTAGCCTCATGGCCTAGACTTTCACATCCACAGTCCCATAGTCCCACTGAAACACACGGACACTTATATTAATTGAGGCTAACTTGCTAACTCTTTACTTTTAATCTAACCCATGATTCTTATCCTGTTCAGCCATGCAATTTGGTACCTTTTCTCAGAACAGCATAGGTGTCCTCTGCATCTGCTTCTCTGGTATGTCTGTGGCATCTCTGCCTTATTCTTCCTGTTCCCAGAGTTTTCTTAATCTGGTAGCCCCACCCACACTTCCTGTCTGCCTTCAGTCAATCCACATTTTTATTAAACTAGTAGGCAGGACAATTATTTGCAATGTAACCTCATAATCCCACTACAAGTGGGTCTCATTTTTAAAGTGTTAGACTGGGACATTTGTCACATAATTAAGTGCAAGATGGGGAACCGTGTTAGTGTTTTGGGTTTAGGGTTTTGTTTTGTTTCAGACTTGGGGCTATTTGCATTCAAGTGTCATGAGATATTGTGTATTAGTCTGGAATATCAGAGAACAAAGCCATCTCTCCTCATTTTTTTTTTGTTTGTTTGTTTCTTTGAGACAGTGTTTTCTGTGTAACAGTCCTGGCAGTCCTGGAACTTGTTTTGTAAAAATAGGCTGGCCTCAAACTTACAGAGATCCTCCTGCCTCTGCCTCCAAGTGCTGGGACTAAGGGTGTGTGCCAATACTGCCTGGCTGTTAGGTCTTGAACTCACAGAGATCTCTCTCCTGAGTGATGGAATTCAAGGTATAGGTCACCTCCCTGGCCTTTATGACTTGGTTGTGGGTGAGATGTTCCAGACTAATTTTATTAAATATACAGTATATCACCACATTCAAATGATGAGATATTTGAGGGATGGGGACCAAGTCCAAGCATACAATTCTTTTTGTTTCATTTATATGTTATGTTGTGTCTTGAATGTGATTTTATGCAGTATTTTTATCTTATGCATCCCTGTAGTATACATGAGTGTGTTTGCATGTTTGTGTATGTAGTGTGTATAAACATGTCTCTCTGTGTGAATGAACACATGTGTGCAGGTGCATGTGTGTTCAAGTGTGGAAGCCTGAGGTTGACATTGGGCATTCTGAGAAAGTCTCTGGTTGAACCTGGAGTTCACCATTGTGGCAACCCAGCTTGTTTTAAAAACCTGTCCTTTGGTGCTGGGCTTACAAGCAGGACAGCACCCTCACCAGGCTTTTACATGGGTTCCTGGGATCCAAACTTAAATCCTCACTTATATGGCAAGCACTTCACCACTAAACCATCTCCCCTGCCCTGCGCTATATTCTTAGTATGTCTGAGCTTAGAGTTTGGCAATATGGCATCATGTCAGTTTCAGATTTTGAAGCATTTTGGGTTTCCAATTTTCAGATTATGGATGCTCAATGTAATCTGAAATATTCTATAATCAGAATGAAATACTTGAGTTGGAACACAAAATTCATTTTTGTGTAATACATAGATCAGACATATAACCCGAAGGCAATGTTTTAGCAATATTGTTAATAATTTTGTGCATGAAGTATGTGGGAATATTTTCAAATATAATAAAAACAATTGGAGATATCAGAGGAAGGATCCACCTCCTCCTGTCTTTTTTTCCCAGTCTTTCTAACTTATTCTATTATATTTGAAAATATCCCCACAGAAAAATGTTTAATAGCATGGAATTTTCTACTTGGATATCATGCTAAAATGCTCAGGAAGTTTTACATTTTGAATTACTTAGGATATGATCCAATGGTGGGTATCAAGTAAGGAATGGCCAAGGTAGAATTCACAGAGAAAAGTCTCTAGTAGCAGTGTGGAGAGACAGAGAACAGAAATGGGGGAGAAATAAGGATTTTAGGGACCATGAAAAAGAAGAGCAGTTCTGAGAAGAGATGACGAGGGTTTGATCCCAGGCAGGACCCACAGCCAGAGGAATGAGAGAAAGGGTACCACCAAGGGTTACAGCCGTGTACACAGTTAGGAACTGACAGAACGCTGGGCAAGAGAAGAAAATCACAGTTCTGATTCCCATCCCCGAAACGAGCGACCGAGAGCGATGAGCTTCAGGGTCGGAGATGGGTCGGTCGGTAAAGCAATTGCTGTGCATGCATGAGGACCTGACTTTAACTCCCAGGACCAATATTAAAACAGACAAACAAACTAACTAACAAAAAACATGCACAGAAGCATAGGCCTGCAACTGAGCACTCAGGGGGCACTCCTAAAGCTCACTGTTCAGCCAGCTTAGCCAATGAGAGACCATGTCTGAAATCAGAGTGTAAGAGACAGCAGTTGAGTCTGGCCTCCACAACATCTACACACCTCTCACACATGGTGTGGGGGGGAGGGGGCGCTAAGTACACAAATTAAATAGGCTTTTAGTAGAAAGGATAGTATTTTAAATTTGAGGTAACCTACATAAAATAGCCATGTGCCAACCATCTATTGGACAGTACTAGGACTGGACTCCATGCTTCAGGATTTCTGTGCATCCTGTCACTCACTCAGCTTAGCATATGGTAATGAGGTATTTGGGGAAGGGGCATAAGTCCAAACAAATAACTTGTTTGTTTCATTTATGTTATAGTCTGGTTTAAATGTGATTCTTTCACTGTTTTATCCTATGAATATATAGAATATGCATGCATGTGTGTGCAAGTTTTATGTGCATAAACATGTTCCTATGTGTGAGTACACACATGTTTAAGTCATAGACATGTATATATTGAGTATAAACATGTTCTTATGTGTGAGTTTACTTGTATAAGGAAGTGTAACTTACCAAAAGGCAACACTATCTATGGAGGGTTGCATCTTCTCCAGTATTGAAGGCACTGATTTAATTTTTCCTTATGATTTTGGGATGAAGATATATATGGATGTCATTGTCTCAAGTCCAGTTGCTGGTGATATGATATTTAGAAGTCTGGAGTACATACTGATGCCTGACTGTGTATATTGTACGCAGGCCCATGCTCTCTCTCTCTCTCTCTCTCTCTCTCTCTCTCCCCTCCCCTCCCCTCCCCTCCCCACTATATCCTTGGCTGACCTCGAACTCACTATGTAGGCTGCACTAGCCTTAAACATAGAGACCTGCCTGCCTCTGCCTCTGGAGTGCTGAGATTAAAGGTGTGAGCGACCATGCCAGGTCTCTTCCTGCTTTTTCTTTACAGCTCTCTAAGGAGACATCTTAAAGATGACATGAACTTATCCCTTTACCAGCTGTACACACCCACCCATGATTACTTAATTTTAAAATCTCTTCTCACAAAGTTAATCCCACTCAACTCATATATGCTCTAGCTTATGAAGAATAAATGCATAGCTTGTCTACAGTCAAATAATTTTTTCCCCTTCATACAGAGAAAAGAAACTTATTTATTTATATTTATTTAAATATAGCTCCCCTTGCTTGGCCCAAAGCCAAATAGACAAAGCTGCTGTTACACTGGGCCTCCCGCCTGCTGTGCCTTCCATGTCACTTTCTCAGCTGAGCCTCTTGAGATGCCCTCAGACACTAATAATGTTCTGACATGAGCACTGAAAGAGTCCACACACAGTGGGGCGGCTGCTTTTTCAGGGAGAGCTCAGGAGCAAGTGTAACTCTCCATCATGAGAGAACACTTGAGCATTGCTGCTTCAGAACTCACAGTGGCTGAGGCAGCTGCAGCAGGACTCAGTATTGGGCCAACATTCTCACAGAGGCCTCATCCCTCAGTGACCAGGATGGCTCCCAGATGACAAGACCCTGTACCATTCATTCTTCAACCCCCAAGGCTTTCTCTGCCTATCTCCGTCCTGAACCTACACGTCTCGGGGTCCAAGGGAACTTCTAAAGTCATGAAGCCCTGCCAGTGTTCATATCAGTGGCCTGACCCCTGCTCTTTGGTCCCTCAACCCTTTCTCTACCATTTATAGCAGATCTCAGAGGAGGCTTTGTTCTGGAGAAAAGCAGAAGTCCTGGCGTGCCCGACTGGCCTTCTTACCCGGCTCCATCCCAGCCTTGGAATCCAATTTAATTGTATGCTTTAGACTTTTTGAGATAGGGTCTCAAACTTACTATGGGGCCAAAGCCGACTTTGAATTTCTGTTCTTCCTGCCTCCCCCCCCCCCCCCACATACCAGCAGCTATTGGATCGAATATGTACACTGCCATGTTCAACTACCTGGAGTCCAGTTTGAAAACCACTCTTAGTTCAAGAGGGCCGCTCACTCCCACACCATGGTCAGTGCCTGGAATTTTGCTGTTGGTTGATTAAACAGGTGTAAACCACCTTCTGTGTGCAAAGAACCTTGTTTGAGTTAGGGTCTCTTTGTTCACTGCTCTGTTGCCAAGATTACTGGCCTATGGGCATCCAATGATTCTGCTGCCTCTACTTCTTATCTCACCACAGAAACACTGGGATTACAGGTGCACACTACCACACCCAGCTTTACATGATTTCTGGAGATCCAAACTCAGATCCTCACACTTCTGAGATAAATTTTTAATCACAGAACAATCTCCCTATCCCTGATTTAATTTTTAGTTGTGGTTTGAGATAAGCCTTGAAGACCTATCTAGGTACCATTCTCACTGGCCCGACTTGAGGTGGCAGTCACTGGTATCTACTGTAACCTATTCACCTCAGACTGGTTGTGCCATAGTTTAGGTAGCACTAGCAAGAACACATGTAGCATGCTAGAAATTTCCTTGAGACTCTCTCTGAGTAAGTTTGCCCCTCTTATCTAAAATGCCTTGGATTCTAAAAGAATGCGCAGCATCATTCACCCTAGAAATGGGTGTAGCTGTGAATTTTCATGCCCCATAGACTACCTGATCACTGGGAAAGCACTCTATCACCAAGATACATCTCAGGACTGCAGATGTCGTTCAGTGGCAGAACAAGGCTTCACTATGTAGCCATGGCTGGCCTTGAACTCACAGAGATCCACCTGCTTCTGCCTCCTGACAGCTGGATTAAATGCATATGTGTCTACAGACTCCTGTCAATTGTGAGTGAGCCTCTGGGTTCCAGCCTCAGCACCACTAAAGAACAATGGTGGTATCTAATATTACTACCATAAGTACTGAAGGGGTTTTTATGTTTTGGTCTTTTGAAATATGATTTTACAGGGCTATCTAAACCGAGCTCAGATGCATAAACACAAGCCATCTTACTGTCTCAGCCTCCTACACAGCTGGATCTATACATCATTGTGAATAGATAGGTTGTGTTTTCCAAGCCAGATTCAATGTCTTAATGCACGTGGAAATGTATATCAGGCTATTAGACTGTCACATATGGGTTTGTGTCCATCTGCATCACCCTGTGATTATCAGCATCATGGCCACTGGCAGAAGAAAGCTAGTCCCCAGGCTCCAAACGCACCTGACGCCTATTTTATTTGCGGCTTATATCACCTGTATGTCCATTGCCCTATTTGCCAAAAGTTAGAGTTGTGATGATTCACAGCTGAATTTTCCCAAACTTCTAGGAAAGACCTAATATAAACACTGCTCTAACTGTTCTGCACAAAAAGAGAAAGTACTGGTCACCTAATCCTGCCTTTTCATACTCCCTTGGTTTGGAGGAAACAAAAACCTCTTCCCATCAACATCTCTATGAACAGGCACGCAAGGAATTTCTTGCTAAAATGGACAATGTTGTAATAAAAAGGAGAATGAAAGAAAAGAGGAAATTTTATAGAACAGAGGGTGATAAGAGAAAAACATCCATGTCTGCAAACAAAGATTCTGATAGCTGTTTTGATACGAAAGGATAGGCAGATAACAACAGCCACACCCACAAACCAAAGGACCAGCAACCAAAGAAAGGGAAGGTGCAGGACACAGAAAACAGCCACCAGCATCCACTGGTGGGCATCATGTTCAGGAGACAAAATGAGCTTCTACTATTCCATAGCATCAATCACAGAAGCTCCTTTTACATATATGAATGCTCTTTGGGTCCTGAGTTGGGTACCAAAATTGTCTGACTCAAAAGAAAGCGTGTTATTCAAGTCAAATATGAATGAGGGTAACCCAGGAATGTGAATTCAAATAACCCTAGTGATGTGTTCCACTCTGGAAGAGGTTATATGAAATGTACTCACATAATAAAGAGCATAAATCTGTAAATTCAATAAGTATGTTAGCAGGGGTGTTAAGTAGGGAAAGACCAGAGTAAGTGGGTTTAAGGCCAGCTTAACTTGGTAACAAACACTTTTTAACAAGAATGTAGTTGTGCACATGTTAGGCTAGATATAAAGGTTAAAGGTAAATAGCAAATTTTATAAAGGACCATCTTTTTACCTGAATTTTTCCATTTCACCGTAATTATGATGTTCTGCCTGGGCAACGTCAGCCTTCCACTTTCTAAGCCTGATATGAAGAAGAAAAGCAGATTGCATGGTCTCGAAAGAGCAGAAGACTAGACTGGACTGTACGTTGCTGTGTCTTATTCAGACCCTCCAATCAGTATAAGAACGTCCCCCTCTGGGGTGTGTGGGATTAAGCAGCAGGCATGTGAATGTTCTCTCAGGATGAATGAAGCTGCAAGAATTCAGAACTAGGTGTTGTATTTATTATCTCTTCCCCCATCCCAAGGCGCTGTGCTGCCAGGAGACTCAAGTTCCTGCAGAGCGAAAACTTCTGCTGCAGACAGAAAGGTCTGCAAGAACACTCTCAAATCAGGAAATCTGGCCTGACAGCCAGCAACCAGTGAATGCATTCATCCTAGATCGAGATTATTTTGGCCGTAAAAAAACAAGATTACTTGGGCTCTAAGAAACATTATTTTGAATTGGGTATGTGATGACTTAATGTCATTATTTCCAGCACTGGAGCATCCGAGACAGGAGGATTTTTATTAGTTAGAAGCCAGCCTGTACTTACATAGTGAGTTCTAGGCCACAGCGGGTGAGGCAGAGGTGAGAAATGAAAAGGAAAAACTCCATTTTGAAACTAGCTTGGGGCTCAGTCTCATGGGAGCTGCTCACTGGCTTTAGGAACACCTGGTTGTTCAACACTTCCTCCATGTTGCACTGGCTGATGTCAATCTTGTGAGCTACATGGGTTCCATTATCCATATCTACCAGGATCAAGAAAAACCTGGAAGAAGATGGCCTCTCTCACAGGGCTGGGCCAAACGGACCTCAGCATTAAAAAGAAGCACCTGGCTTCTCCCTTAAACCTGTATTTCCCACAGCCTGTCTCACTGGAGCAGGAACAAGAGAGAGAGGGGAAATCTGTTCTTCCTGTTGCCCCTACTCCAAACCTAGTACCATTCCTCACACCTGCCTTTTTTTATTATCATGTCCTGTTTCTGCCCCTCAGCAAATCCCTTCTGGACTATTGTGAAGAACCTTCCTTCTTTGCTCAAGGCCCTGTCATCTCTCACTGTGTTACTAACCTAGCTCTCTAACCCATCTTCCTATTCTTTAGCACTGGGTTCAGCCTTCTTACACCAAAGTCATCAGTTCCCCGACCCAAACCTCCATGGCTATGGTTGGCCCTGTCATTTCAAGGAAAACCCTAAATCCATATAAGGGCTCTGAGAGCCATTATGACCTGCCCCACCTATCTGATGATTCTCCTGCTGTTCCTCCCTGGTCTCCTTCACAGCATGGTGGCCATGCTGTCTGGCAAGTCTACTCAAACCCTCCCGCTTTAGCCATTGGCATTATGCTCTCTACTGAGATCCTCCAGAGAGTCATGGGGTTCATCCTTCCCCCTTTTTATGTGCCTTCTCAATGTATCCTTATTTTTTATTTATTCTTTTCTCAGATATTTCTATACCCTGACTTCAGTTCCCCTCCCATCCTTCCTCCCAATCTTCTCCTTTTCTCTCCCCAAATTCACTCTCCCTCTGTTTCTCTTCAGAAAAGAACTGGCCTCCCAGGGATATCAACCAAACATGCATAACAATAAGACTAGGCACATACCCTCATATTAAGACTGGCCAAGGCAACTGAGTAGTAGGAAAAGGTCCCAAGAGCAGGAAATAGAGTCAGAGATAATCCCCACTCCCACAAGAACACCAAACTACACAGCCATAACATATATGTCGAGGACCTAGCTCACACCCATACAGGCTCCCTGATTGTCAGTTCAGTCTCTGTGAGCCTTATGAGCCGTGCTTAGTTGATTCTGTAGATGGTCTTCCTTCCTTTTTTCTTCAAGGTTCCCTGAGCTCTGTCTAATGTTTGACTGTGGATCTCTGCATCCAATCTATGAGTTTCTGGATATTGTTGTATTATGTTTCTGGTCCAGACTTTCTGGCTTAGCCTCATGGCCTGGACTTTCAGACCCTACAGTCCCATAGTCCCACTGAAACACACAGATACTTAGATTAATTATATGCTGATTAACCTGGGTCCCAGGTATATAACTTGCTAGCTCTTGCTCTTAGACCCATGATTCTTATCTTGCTCAGCCATGCAACTCGGTAAGTTTTCTCAGAGCAGCATAGTTGTCCTCTGCATCTGCTGCCTTGTCTAGCAACTCTGTGGCATCTCTGCTCTGTTCTTCCTGTTCCCAGAATTTTCCCAGTCTGATAGTTCCACCCATACTTCCTGTCTGCCTTCAGCTAATCAGCACTTTTATTAAACTAGTAGGCGGGACAATTATTTACAATGTAACATAATCCCCCTACAGGATATAGCCTCTCTGATGATGACTGGGCTAGTCTGAAGTCTGAGTATAGCAAAATATCATTAGGAATTGTTTTATTAAATTGGGGGGGTGTGCTTTTTGGTTTTAGTTTTGTCAGCTATGTTTGGTTCTACCCTAGGTCTCTGGTTCCTAGAGCTCCAGGCAGTGTCAGGCCTGGGATCTCTCTCATGGCATGGGCCACTAGTTAGACCAGTCATTGGTTGGCCATTCCCACAGGTTCTGTGCCACTATTGCCCCAGCACATCTTGCAGGCAAGACAAATTGTAGGTCAAAGGTTTTGTGGCTAGGTTGACATTTCAGACCCACCACTGGAAGCCTTGCCTGGTTACAGAAGTTATTAAAACACAGGGAATAATTTCCCACCAGCAAAACCAAAAGAAGGTAAACACACATACTACCACCACCAACAACAAAATAACAGGAATTGACAGTCATTGGTCGTGAATATCTCTCAGTATTAATGGACTCGATTCCCAATAAAAAAGACTCAGTGTCTCCTTGTAAAAGAGGGCTCTGACAAGCTCCATATGAAATAGCCCCATTTTGACTCACCTCGGCCCAATTTATTTGCCTCTCCATGCTCATCTCCACCTAACTACCATGTATTTATTTGTGGACAACCTTCCTTCCCACTCAGCCCCACTACTGCACCCCAAGTTCCCACAATAATACCTTGCTTGTAATTGGGGCTCCATAAATATTTGTTGAGTGAGTAACCAGCCTTAGAGTCAGACAGACTTCAGTGAGAATATCAGTGCTTCTCTGTGGCAGCTCTGAGTCCCACCACTGGTAACATATCCTTCCTGGGATGCAGTTTTTAATATACAAAATGGAAATAATAATAGTAACCACATAGGATTCCTATGAAAACTAAATGAATTACTATAGGGCTTGTAGACAAGTGCCTGGCACATGAAAAGCACTCATTAAGCACAGCTGTCATCATCCATCATTGATGTTATTATGACCATTGTCATTATTATTATTTATACAGAGGCTGAGTCACATACCCCAGCCCAGGGTCCCACCCGAGTTTCCTCAGCTTTCCCCTCCAGCCAGAGGTGGAGTGGGTGATTTGGGTGGTGGCAGCCTGCCCTATGAGTCAGTGGTGAGCCTCAGCCATGCTGGGGTCCTCTGGCACAGACTGCTTTGGCCAAGGGGCCCTTGAGTTGAGTCATCGGGGACATGATTCCAGCTGAAGAGTGCTTTGGCAGTAGAGTTTGGCTGGCAGAGTTTGACCTCCCAGGTCCTTCCAGGAAAGACTGGGCACCTGCCCCTTGAAGTCCTCAGTTGTTACGCCATGCCAGGATTAAATCTGCCTACTAGTACAGCATGCAGAAGAGCCAGATGAATAAATGAGGGAGGGGGTAGGAAGGAGAAAAGTTGCCTTAATCCTCTGGTTCAAGCCAGAGCAGTATGGTTGACAGGTCATGGGGTTCTGAATTCAAGCTGGATAACTTCAAATAAGCCCTGTGATTGTCTGAGCCTCATCTGCGAAGTCTAAAGGACAACATGGCCTTTTCAGAGTTCCACCAGGATTTGCTGAGTGGAAATGGGCTTAGGTTGCTTTTTCCCTTACTGTGACAAAATGTTTGACAAAAGTGGCTTACAGGGAGAGGGCTTTGCTTTAGCTTAGCTTAATTGTCCCCCATCATGATAGGAGGATGGTTGGTCTTGGCTCACCATTAATTACCCCCATTCTGGTGGGTGTCTTAGTTATCATTCTGTTACTGTGAAGAGACACCATGACCAAGACAGCTCTTATAAAAGAAAGCATCAGAAGGTTAGTCCATGATCATCCTGAGGAAATGTACTCCTAGTGACACACCTCTGCAACAAGGCCACACCCTTCTAAACTGTTCAAACAGTTCTACCCCCAGGTAACCAAGCATTCAAATATATGAGCCCATGGGGGGCATTCTTCTTCAAGCCACACAGTGGGAAAGGCTTGGCAGCTGAGGAATTCACAGCATGGTTAGTTACATCTCAGACCAAGAAACAGCCGGCTCAATGGGGAAACCAGGCCTTCAACACCCTCTATCTAGGAGACTCCCCAAAACAGTGCCATCAGCTGGGGAATAAGTGTTCAAACAAATGTGAGTCGGAGGAAGATAGTTCACATTCACATGAAGAAACCGGATGCTGTCTGTCTTTGAGTCCCAAATCCGTTCTGAAGTTCTCACAGATCTGCCTGCAAAGTTCTTAACTTCAGTGACATTTGTAAAATTATCTCCTCACTCATCTTCCTCCTAACTGCCCCTCCCCCAGAGAGGAGGGGCAGCAACTTAGTCCTGCCTGCCTTCCTTCATGTCAACAGTAGCTGTTTATTGGGCAGACTGTGCTGTGTTGTAGATATACAAACCATGTCTTAGTAGGCAAAGCAGACAATATATAAATAAGTAAATAAACAGACCTTTATAAAGCCTACTCAATACTGGGAAAGGGAGAAATAGGTTGTTAAATAAGAGAGAAATACCGTGCCCTATCAGAAAATATATTTAAGGTCATGACATTCAAGCAAAGGATGCAGGAGGAGAATGCCTTAAACAAGAGGGAAGAACTTCCCAGGCAGAGACCAGCACGTGCAAAAGCCAAAGAGTCTGGACTGTTTGGAGAGTGGCCGGCAGACTGTGGGCAAGAGTGTCCTGCAGAAGGGCAGAGTAGAAAGAAGCATACTGAGAGAGACTGGGTCAACACAGCTCCTGTCCAGAGGCCCCTCCTCCTAGGCACTGCGGCCTTGCATAGCCTGTTTCCACACCTACAAACAGATGCCTCAGAGATTGTTCTCAGGTTTATAGTTCTTTACAGAATCAACAAGTGACTGAACCATCTCCCCAGTCCCTAGAACCTATTCTTAGTCCTGTCTTGTAAATGTAGTTAAAAGCTTCCTAGGAGGTAAGCCAGGAGCCTGGCCCCCTTTAGCCCATCTAGTCCATTTCTTAGTAAGATGATGCAACTCTGAAATGAGTTGGATGCCTGCCTTCCTGTTACAGAACAGCAAAACAAATCTCCGTTTGTGTGCTATGATTATGCTTCTGTTATGTCAAACAGGAGAAGCCTGAGTAACCAAATGGCCTGCCATCTCCTCGTGGCCAAAAGAAAGACCACAGAGCAACTTCCCAGAACCAAGTATTGTTATTGGTAGATGTCCTTCGGCTTTTAGCTGGTTGGTCAATAACCTGGGTCAATAAACTACTTCATGTGTTCATTTTTATTTAAATAAAAGAAGAGAGGAGGAGAGAAAGAAGAGTGTGCCTTGGCCATAGCAGGAAGGAGATGCTCGAAGCCTGGTCTTCCAGGGACACATGATGGAATGCACTGGGCTGCAGTGAACAGCTGGCCAGCACAGAGCGGTGTGCTTCAAATGTGCCTATGCCCATGCTTCTGGGAAGGGTCTGGGCCCTGCTTTTGCATTCATCTCAGTGGGAAGATGGATTGTCTCTTCTTCCAGTACAAGTCCTTCAGTGTCCACCAGACAGGAAGGTTGTTTATCTTAGCACTTGTGCATCCCTTACCCCACAGTTTGCATTAATTGCCCCTTCATTGACTCTTATGCAAATATTCGTTATGCCAGGCCCTATGCTGCATGGCCAGGTTCAGAATGGAATAAGAGTAATGGCATCATTTGTCGAATACTACTAATGACCATTTACTTTGGGACCATTTACACATCGAGTCTTGCATAATGTTTAACTACAGTGTTCTAAACTGGCCAATGACTGATTAACTTTTGAAAGGACGTTGAAATGAGTAAGGGTTGGGGCTGACATTTGAGTCTGTATTTTTTTCCTTCCATCTTACCTCTCTAGTGAAACCGTGGCGTCTTGTACACTTACCTTTTAGTGGAGGAAAAGGCAGTGTGTTCTTCCATATTCATTTTTAACTCCACTACAAGATAGCTGACAATGGGTAATTTATTTTTGTTTGTTTGTTTGTTTTGATTTTGAGCAGATGACTCCCAGTGACAGAAATCCGTGGCTGGAGAGCAGGGAGAGCCCTGCTGCTCTTTTACAGTCACCTTCTTTCCAGAACCAACCAGAGTCACAACCATTCACCACTGCCTACAGAACTTGAATAACATCACTACAGTGTACCATCTCCAGATGCTGACCTTTGCTCCACAGATCACATGAGAACCACATTAACCCTCCTCAGGGTATCTCCCCCACTGACCCAATCACTTCATCCTTGACCACACATCTTCAAGATCTCATGTAACTTCCTAATAGCACATTGAGGACTAGGCTGCCCACCTGTGAGCCTTTGGAGAACATGACCAAAATATATGAGCTTTGCCTTCGAGCCTGGATACATAGTGGGTGTCAACCACTTCCTTTGGCTCCAAAGCTCCCCTGCAAATGGCCTAGGAGTGATGCATACCCATCCACCAAGGCCCATTCCACAGCACAGAGCACATCAGTTCTGACAGAGTCCTTAGCAGCCTGGAGGTGTGCTAGCAGCACACCTTGTTCTCCACATAGTTTCTACCCTCTCTCTTCCAGAGCCATGTTATTCACATACCTGTTTGGTACACAGCCCTCTCTGTCCCACACATCAGTAGTTGACACCTTTATCTCCTCTGCTCAGCTCCAACTGAGATAGAAGGGACCACTTTACATCTCCTTGAATGAACATATTCAAAGACTGTTTCCAGTGAAGTGCAATGAAGTCTTATCAGCAGGTGACAGCTTAAGGCTGATAGATTAGAGACCTTTATCTTTTTCCAGATCTTTAAAATATTTTTGTAGCCCTTGTTTGACCATATCTGTATAATATTTTTCAACTACAAAAGTGTACTTTAGAAAAGGTGGATCAAAGTGATTCCAAAATTGCATTCCCTTGATCACTTGAAAGCTGCCTTCCTTGAGTGGTGCTTTAAGGGAAAGATATGAGGGTATGAGATGCTTTGGAATGAATTGTGGAACAGGAAAGTTCATGTTCAACTGTGAGATAAAGGCTTGCTTTGCAAGCATGAGGATCTGAGTTCAACCCCCAGGACCCACATTAAAAAAAATAATAAATAAGTCAAGTATGGCAGTGCCTGTTTATAACCTTAGTACTGGAAATATCTGAAGTCAGGCAGATCCCTGGAACTCTGACCAGACAGCTCAACCTACTTGGGGACTTCCAGGCCACTGAGAGACTCTGTCTCGGAGTAACAGGGTTGAGAAAGGGCACCTGAAGCTATCTTCTGGCTTCCGGTATGCACCTCCACATACAGGAACATGCTCCAGCAGGCACACACACACACACACACACACACACACACACACACACACACACACACAGAGAGAGAGAGAGAGAGAGACAGAGACAGAGACAGAGACAGAGACAGAGAGAGAAGTTCTAGCCACCACATGATGGTACTTGCAAGATGGGGCCCTTGAGAGGCCACTTGATCTGTGAAGGGTGGAACCCTCTTGCTGAGTTTAACATTCCTCTAAGAGGAAACACTGGTGAGCCTGTTCCCACTCTCTTCATGTGAGGACCCAGCAAAAAGACAAGGACCTGCAAGCCTTTACCAGAACCAGCCATGCCAACATGTCGATGCCAGACTTCCTAGATCCCAGAGCTGAAAGAATAATCATCTGCTGGTTTTGAACTTCAATATGAAGGTTCTTTTATGGTGCCTGGAACTGAGAAGACAGGAGGCTATGGTGAAAGGCTGCAGTCACTAGAGATGTCTGGGTTTGGGGCACAGCACCTCCCTGGGATCAGCATGGAAGGATGCCATTCCTCCAGACTCTTAGAGGAACTGGATTATGTTCAACCCAAACTGCTTTTTGGTTGTTGTTTATCGCACACAAAGATGGGCCCACAGCCACTACCCGGCATGGCCATTTGTATTTTAACCTCCTTCTGACCATAATTTTATGGCCTCACCCCCTTTGTTTTTTCGTCCTACTTGTTTTTACACTTTTATTATAAAAATTTCAAGTATACTCAAAAGGGGAGAAAATGGTCCATCTTTAGCTTTGCCGGCATCCTTTCATGGAGCTTTGTTTCACATACACACCCTCACTTCCTCTCAAATGCTAGATTCTTTTTCATTTTTAAAAAATGAGATCTGGTTCTCATACAGTTTCTCCTTGTGGAGTGTGATTCAGTGAATGTCTTCTTTCTTGATGTCTGCTATACTGGGAACCAAGAGCATCCTGGAACCCCACCTTCATGCTTCTTCCCCATTAGAAGTCACTGCCGACCCCCCTTTGCCTCAGTGCTGGCTCTTCTTTCTGCCTCTAGGGCTTGCCGGATTGTTTCAAAGCAAATCCCAGATAGCATGCCATTTTTTTTCCAGAAATAGCTCAGAATGTATTTTTAACACATAAAGGCTTCTTTCTGCCGTAACATAGATGAATGCCACTGTTACTTCTGAAACTCAATAATCCACAATCTAATATATAGTCCGTGTTCAATAGCTCCCCTTTTATTTCCATCTTTTCTTTAGATGGTTTTCTTATTGTTGTTTTTATAAATAAAAGTATTTCTGTGTGACCCTAACTAACCTGGAACATACTGTGAAGCCCAGGCTGGCCAACTTAATTCAGCCTTCCAAGTGCTGGAATTGTAGGCACGCACCCTGTGTTAGGAACCCCTTGTTTCGACTACAGCCAAAAACCAACAAACAAACACCCTGAATTCACACAGCTATGTGACTGTAACAGCTCTTTTCCTCTGCTCTTACTTGTTTTTTTTTTCTTTTTATGTCATTTAGTTATTGAGGGAAAGACAGGTAATTTTTTCATAGAATTTACTACATTTCCAGTTTAGCCGGTGGCAGCCCATGATGCTGTCACCGTCTTCACCAGGAGCTGAAAAGGTAGATCCTGAGATGCCATGCAGGTCAGGTCCTGAGATGAAGAGCATCCACTCCTTGAGAGGAGGGTAAGGGCACTATCCAGATTCCTGCCTATCTCGTGCTAAGCTGACCTGTGAGTGAGTTCAGGTTCCGTCTCCGTGATCCCCCACCTTCGTCACAGCAATTGTTCCCAAACGGTCTGTGCATCTACCACTGTTGCCTGGAAGCAATGTTGCTAGGGTTAGCAAGGGATGCCCTCCTTGGTCCTCACCCATCCATGTATTGTCAGAAAACAACATTTCTTTCACTGGCTCAGTTTTCAGAATAATGGTGTGTCTTAGCTAACTCCAGAGGTGACAATTTTATTTTTTAAGTCATGGATTATTAACAATTCCGTGGATTTAAATCTGTTGGATTCTTTATTCTTTCTGGCACTCAAATGACCCATCTTCGATTTCTATAAGTCCTATGGGTAGATTCATGATCTTGATATAAGTGCTTTTTTCTTCTTGCCATGATGAGATAGATGCTCCCAGCTCACTACACATTTTCTACCTAAATACTGGGGTCAGCCATGGCTTTCTTCAGGATAATAACATTTTCTAAGGACTATAATTAAAGCATGTTTGTTGCTAAATTGCTAGCCACTTCTAGATCTTTTGGAGGGCACAGGAAAAATAGAATATAAATCTACATTAACATTTTCAGTTCAAATTTTAGATAAGAGAGATTTAACCTATTTTCTTTGATTTTCAAATTGTATTTCTTTTTCACTGAGGGCTTTAACAGGGTGGTGCAGTACTTGGCAAACATGGGAGCCGGAAAAGAAAGAGTAAGGAGGGGGGGGGGGTGGGAGGAGGGAGGATCTTGGCTCCTAATAATGCTGACATTATTGCTATTGTAGAGCTTTTCAAATAGCATTTCCATTATTATTGCCACAACGTGGTCATTGACCATCAATCTATATACATGCATAGATTTCTTATTCATTTTTAAGAATTTATTATATGCTTTCCACCAAGGATATATAGTTACTGTTGTGTTAAGATGCTGTTGTTCAAGTTAAACAAATATTTATGAGCCATGTCCATGTGCCAGTTATTGATTAGGCAGAAAGGCATAGGCATTTTCTTAACATCCTCCAAATATAAGCTACCTCCAGATCCTTTTAGTTTCTTAAAATGTCTCAAACTACATGGAGCCCAGAATCTCTCAACATAGTCTGGATGTGGCTCTAGGCCCCTCCCTCTGTTAAGAATACATCTGGCAGGATCTGTATGTACAAATCTTCAGTTCCTAGCCTGCATGGCTCACTACACACAAAACACACACACACACACACACACACACACACACACACACACACACACATACCACTCAGGCCTCTGCTCAAACTTGTCTTCACCCATCATCTGGGTGGTTCCTCTTACCACACAGCATCCCTCACGAACCTCACCCTGCTTTATCATGCTCCACAGCATCCCACACACACACTTTTCTATTACACCATTATTAACAGTTTGTTAGCTTAAATACCATGTGTGAACTTTCTGTTACCACCAAAAAGTTCCTGAGATAATCAACTTAAAAAGAGCAAAGTTCATTCTGGCTCACAACTGTGGATGGTTCAGTCCTTGGCTGTTTGGACCTATGGTGAAGTAGGAGAACACTAGAGAAAACTACTCACCTGGTGGTGGATGAGGAACAAACAGGAAGGAAGGAGGTTGGATCCCAATGCCTCTTCAATGACACATCACAGCAACCTCAAGTTCTCTCACTAGGCAACAACGTAAAGGTCCCACCACCTCCCCACAGCCCTGGGCCGAGGAGCAAGCCTTTAACACAGAGGTCTTTGGAGAAATTTCAGATCCAATTATGGCAATTATCTATAACAGTTTTTGGAGAACAATAAGGAATTAATTAATTATTAATGACTAAATGAACATATCTAAGAATTCAATCTCTGAAAACACATGAGGCATTGGTTCTATGTCGCTACAGACACTAAATCCACAGATCCTCACATTTTTCCTTGTGATGGTTATGTTGTCAACTTGATAGAATCTAGGATTGTGAAAAGATCTGTGCATATCTGGGTGGGTTATTTGATGTGGGGAGCCCTATTTTAACTGTGGTTGAGGATATTTTCTCTGCAGGGAATCCTGAACTATATAGAAAGAAAGCTGAGCACTAAGATGTATTCATTGCTGTCTGTTTTGCCTATGGATGTAGTGTGAGCCAGCTGCTTTCCCAGGACTCCATACCTTGAGCTGTGAGCCAGAATAAATCCTTTTTCCCATAAGTTGCCCTGCGAGAGCTCTTTATCAGTAGGAAAAAAGACTAAGACATAAATAAAAATGTTTTCATGTTAGCACAAAGCACACACATTTTTACATTCCTGCACGCTTTTAATCATCTCTACTTACAGTATCTAAGACCATGTGTGTGCTGTTGTTTAAAAAATAATGACTAAAAAAAGCTCTATATGTTTAGTGTGAACAGAATTTTTGGCCAAATATTTTCAATCTTCAGTTGGACAAAACCAGGACACAATACCCTTAGATGAGAGGGGACAACAATGTTTACAGATGTGGGCCATCAGGCACTGGGCTGAAGTATGGGGGTACAAGAGGACAGGAGCCTGTCTACCCTTGCCACAGAGCTTGATACCTGTTAACTGTCCTTTTTCTACTAACGCAACTTAACACTGTATTTGCTCTTCTAAGATTCATGGAGCTGCTTTAGAGAATATTTCCAGGTCATTGTCATACATGGAATCATGAAAGTCCACATCTCTCCGTGGACTTGGGTGACCAAATATTCCAGTTTCAGAGGACGGTTTTGCATTTTCCCAGCCAATGTTTAGCTTGTGTTTACAGCCATTTTTCTAACTCATTCTGTTAGCGGTCCCTCTCACCTCTGCATCACTCTTGATCTCGGAGGATCTTTCTCAGACCTACTTCTAGCTGTTTCCTACTTCTCTGAACTTGGTTTTCCTTAACGCTTACATGAGATAATAACTGCTTTGCAAGATGATTATGATTTTAATTAAATTACAATAATTGTCCAAAGACTGCCCTAGAATAATGTCCACCAAACTCTAAGTGCTCAATAGAAATTGGGTTTTTTTAGTTGGATAGTAGTTGAGGGATTTTTTGGCACAGAAGCATAGGTAAGCACTTTGTTTCCTACAATCATTCCTCTAGTTACAAACCTACATTCCCCCATCCTCATCCGAATTCCATTTCAGCTCTGAGGTGTGTAGGATCATATAAAACTGAGGCTCATTACAGAGGTCTAAGATCAGAGTAGATGTTGTGTACACACACACACACACACACACACACACACACACACACACACACACACACACACACCTTTGTTGGTCCTCTCTTGTCACTGTAACTTCTCAGTAATGGACGAAGGGGTAGAGATCTCAGGTCAGATGAGGACTGGCTATAAACTCTCCAGCCCCATTCCCACAGCAAATACATATACCTATTTTAAAAAAAATCTACTGTGTTTCTGGACCACTTTGGCCTCATGTCAGACAGCCAAGTCACATAAATAAAGGCTCTAAAACCTCCCTAGACAAGCCAGAGACCAAGAGTACAAACACATGAACTCGTCAGGGACACTTGATATTCAAACCACAGTAATGCACTAAACAAATGGCCAAATGGAAATTCTTGAGCATTGGGTGATGATTAGAATTACATTCATTCAGTCATATAATTAAAAAATAAAATCCGTCAAATGGAGGGGAAAAAATCTCTAAAAATTAACAAATAAAGTGACTCACCAATATGCTACAATAGTGGCTTAGACACAAAATTATTTCAAGTCACCTTGGGATCTCTGTGCTTTTCTAGGATTTTTGGGTGAAGTAACTCTTTTCTAACCTGTAGCCCTCAACACCGCAATTCACTTCCTTCAGCATCATCACATAGATGAAGAGCACACACAGGCAAAGGGCAAGGCCACCCACTGGGACCATTCACTCATTCTTGGGCCAATGCATAGTGAGACATAGTAGAGACTCTGTGAAGGGGAAGGAGCTGCCAGGACCATCATAAGCCCAGTCCCTTGTTGGAGGTAACTGAGCACATGATGAAGGATGTGGGATAGAGATTATCCTCCTGTCCCAGGCTGGAAATCCAGGTCTTCACAGGACAATTCCTTCCAGAAGATTCTGACAGGAATCCTGGTCTTCTGCAGTTCCTTTTGTTCTTTTTGTCTACTTTCCCTTCTCACTTCTCCTCAGAACAGTTTGTGCGCTCACGCTCACATGCACACACATGTGTATATACACATACATATACACATGTGCGTGAGGGAAAGAAAGTACAGCCTCAGCACCCAGCAAAGCCTCAGCACCCAGCACAGCCTCAGCACCCAGCACAGCCTCAGCACCCAGCACAGCCTCCTCAGCACCCAGCACAGCTAACACCTCCCCTCCCAGATGCCTTCCACCTTCTCGCTTCTTCTTTCCTCACCTCATCTTTCCTCTCTTAGCATCTCTTTCTCTTTCATCTTGTTCCATCTTCCTGTCTAACTTAGTCCTTGCTCTCTACTGTTGCATCTTTCACCCTGTTCCCTCTCTCATCTTCAGCCTTACCCTTCTCTCATGGTTCCTGCTCTGTCTCCTGTGACCACTCCTCCCTCTTTCTCATTCTCTCTGCCATATCATGCTCAGGGTTCACATGGCCCTCCTTTACTGGGTGCTGAGGCTGTGCTGGATGCTGAGGAGGCTGTTCTGGGTGCTGAGGCTGTGCTGGGTGCTGAGGAGGCTGTGCTGGGTGCTGAGGAGGCTGTGCTGGATGCTGAGGAGGCTGTGCTGGGTGCTGAGGCTGTGCTGGATGCTGAGGTTGTGCTGGGTACTGAGGAGGCTGTGCTGGGTGCTGAGGCTGTACTGGGTGCTGAGGCTGTGCTGGATGCTGAGGAGGCTATGCTGGGTGCTGAGGCTGTGCTGGGTGCTGAGGAGGCTGTGCTGGGTGCTGAGGAGGCTGTGCTGGGTGCTGAGAAGACTGTGCTGGATGCTGAGGAGGCTGTGCTAGGTGCTGAGGCTGTGCTGGATGCTGAGGCTGTGCTGGGTACTGAGGAGGCTGTGCTGGGTGCTGAGGCTGTACTGGGTGCTGAGGCTGTGCTGGATGCTGAGGAGGCTATGCTGGGTGCTGAGGCTGTGCTGGGTGCTGAGGCTGTGCTGGGTGCTGAGGCTGTGCTGGGTACTGAGGAGGCTGTGCTGGGTGCTGAGGCTATGCCTTCGCATTGGAGTTCTCTGGCCCCACACTCTGGGTAGCACATGGGTCCCCTTGAATCACAGCTCATTTAGGCTTCCTGTTTCCATCTCATCCTTATGAACCCTTGAAGTCTTTTTCAGCTAGTACCAAGGTGCCCTGCCCAGGACCCAGCTCTACATCTCACATACATGTTTCTCATGGCCTTCAGCACCCTCTGTCCCTAGCCTAAGGACCATCTCAGAGTCCTCTTCAGGATTCCTGATTCTATTAAGTCCTCCGGGAATGACTAACAAAAGTTATAAGACTCTAACAGGGTAGATCTAGCCTAGACATCTGAAAAACTTCATTTTATAAAACGATTCACTTGTCCAGAGGCTGGGGGACCATTCCATGGCTAAGTCTTCACTATACCGTTGTGAGGACTGGAGTTCAGATCTCCAGAACCCCCAAAGTGGTGAGAGAGTGTAGGGGGATTATGTTGTTCCATTGTAAATAATTGTCCAACCCACTGGTTTAATAAAAAGCATTGATTGGCCAAAGGCAGACAGCAAGTGTGGGCGGGGCTACCAGACTAGGAAAACTCTAGGACCAGGCAAAACAGAGCAGAATGCCAGAGAGAAGCCAGAAGAAGCAGAGGACAACTATGCTGCTCTGAGAAAAGGTACTGAGCCGCATGGCTGAACAGGATAAGAGTCATGGGCTAGATTAAGGGAAAAGAGTTAGCAAGTTATATGCCTGGGCCTTAGGCCAATCAGCCTAAAACTATTGTGAGCATCTGTGTGTCTCTGTGGGTCTGTGGGTCTGCAGGTCTAAACCTGGAGGCTAGGCCCGAAAGTCCAGGCCAGAAACCTCTTGCTACAAGAGAGCCTGGCAGCCTGACTATAATCCCATCAAGGAGCTCTCCCTTGAAGGCAAATACAGAAGAGCCCTGAGAAAGCTGGCGAGGAAGACTAGCTATATGGGTGAGCTCTGACTTTGGCTGAGAGACTCTGCTTCAATCAATAATGTGGAAGAATGTCTGAGGATGTTCTGTGACACCAACCATGGGCCTACACACTCACATAAATCTTGGGGGAAAATGCACACCCAAAGCACGTTTCTTTGCCATTCTTTAACTCATTTATGTCTTCTACTACCAGAACACTCTAGCCAACTACAAGAAAAAGTCAGAACCCAGATTCTTGAATTCGTTCCAGAAAACACCTTTTAGCATCTATACTGTGCCTGGCATGAGTGTTATGACATAGAAGAACATCCATTGTCCATCCCCTAAAAGCTCAGGATATAAAGGGGGCAGGCACAATTGGACCCAAGAGAGAGCCAGGATTTTGAGGAGCCTCAGCATTGTGCAATCTGGAGAACCCTCTATTTTAAAACAAAACAAAACAAACAAAAACCAGTTTCTAGCACTGGAAGAATTACGGCAGCTCCAAAGGAGACAGGATGCGCGATAGTCCCCCAACTATTCAGACAGGAAAACAGGCTGGCTGCTAGCTCACTGATTAAACCAATATTATCTAGACTTTCTCTTTTAGTTCCCTTCTGTCCCCACTGTGAAAAAAAAAAATCTGAGATGCATTCGAAGGCTCAGATTGTGATTGAGATAAAGTCTGATTGTCAGAACAAGCTGGAAGTTTCTATTTCCCCTAATTGAACTGTATAAAAAGCAGCCCAGGGGTGTCATGGACCCTCCCTGGTTTCAAGGGACCAGTGTCCTTCCATCATGTGAATGAATCATCCACTTGTCATGCACGAAGCCAATGGCGGGCACATTCCAGCTGACGGGAGGACAAGAGCAAGGGGAGAGCTGGCCCTTTCCTACCCTTTTTACCCCTTCTTTTGTCACACCAAAGCACCAAGTTGGTGTTACATGGCCGCACCAAGGCGTTAAAGGAAAGGGCCAAGTGTGGTATTTATTCTGGTGGCCATTTGTCTCTAGGTCAGAAGAGAATATAGATGGAGAGAGGGTGCTGTGGACATTAGACATCTCTAAGGCAGCTTTTATGCGTGCTGTGTGGTCTAGGAAGCCACAGAGCAGACACTCCAAAGCCACTAATGACGGAAGCATAGTTGTACTATGTGGTCCCTGTAAGCTCTCTCCTGGATTCTTTCATTCTGATAACTTTGAGTTCCTGAAACTGAACCCACATGTTGACTAAGAATGAAACTGTAGTGCCATCCAAATGGCATTGAAGACACCAGGGCAAGGCGGGCTTCCCAGCTGATAGGAAAGTACCAAAAAGAAAAGAATAATAGTGTGGAAACCAAACTTTGAATGTTTTTCGATTTCGTGTGTTACCCACAGCCACAGTAGGTTGCAACCCAAAGAACTCTACAGGATTCGTCGTTGAGGTTAGGGTGGCTTATGTCTATTGTCAGTTTAACAGGACCTAAAATCACCTTGCAAATAAACCTCTGGGCATGTCTATGAGGGATTGTCTAGATTGGGTTAACTGAGGTACAAAGACCCATCCTAACTTCCAAGCTGGATAAAAAGAAATCAAGCTGAGTAATGGCGTTCAGAATTCTGCTTCCGGACTGCAGATGGAATGTGATTTGGCTGCCTCATGCTCCTGACGCAATGGCTTCCCGCCATGATGGATTCTTCCCTCATATTCTTAGCCAAGATAAACCTGCCCTTCCTTCTTCAAGTTGCTTTTGTTAGGCAGCTTTACATAGCAATTCGCCAAATAACTTCGGTGTGATGGAAGGAGAATACGA
Organism: Phyllotis vaccarum; assembly: GCA_033318265.1. Taxonomy (NCBI): domain Eukaryota; kingdom Metazoa; phylum Chordata; class Mammalia; order Rodentia; family Cricetidae; genus Phyllotis; species Phyllotis vaccarum. Next base: position 41,222,229 of record JARWLC010000014.1, on the reverse strand, counting down.
GCGGAAAACAATGGCTTGAGAAAAGACCACGAAGACACAGAGGTAGCTAGTAGAGTGCTAAGAGCCTCAAGTGCCATCAGGTGACAGATCCTTTTTTGACTTGTCCCATCATGATGATAAACCAAAAATGAGACAAGAACCATAGTTCAGCTTTTTTTAAAAGAGACCAAAATAACAATTTAACCAAGTTCAAGTTCACTGTTCTCCTCTGCAAGAATCTAAAGGTACACAATACTGATGGGGGTTGACAACACTGGGATCTGGGTTCCTCCATGTTGCCACTCAGCCATCCTCAACATATGACTTCTATCTCATTGCCCAAGATGACTGTTATTGTTCAAGTTACGGCATCCGTATTACAGCCGTAAGAGGGCGGGAGAAGGAAGGTTTCTTTACCTTCAGGGACCACCAAGCAGCCAGAGCCTCAGCAGGCCCAAGACAAAGGAATGAGGTACATTTCTGCTGCTACAGATGGAAGGAGAGAGGGGTCCTGTGGGCTGGAAAATGGGTAGAACACAGGGACATCTTCCTGGTCAACCTTTTTTTTTCCTCTGCAACATGTGCCTGAGCGTCATTACTGGGAGTTTGTGCTCTCCAGGGGTGAAGAGGAAAGGAGGCTTGTCAAGGCTTGCTTACTTAAAACCCTTTTAGTGAGAATAAAGTCTCTGCACTGCAAAGACTTGAGCTGGGCCTTTGGGTCAGGGTTTTATTGTAGGCACTGTGCTCAGATGCACTGACTTTGGAGAAACACAACTCAGTTTCCACATCTGTAGAAAGACCATATGTGCAGCTTGCATGCCTTGCCCCTAAGAGGGCCTTTGTACACTTGGTGCAGATGTGAATGGAATACACCATAGAAGTGGTGGTATTTTTAGAGCTGAAATGCAAAGGCCAGAGGGCATAGGAAAGGAGAAGATACCCTTGAGGTTCAGTCCACTCTTGTCATAGTTCCACCCATACTGCTGTTGTACTTCACACTTTCAGGCTTCTACCTGCCTCTGGTCCAGCATTAGAATGTTCCACTGTTAACATGAGAAAAGTAGACAAGTAGTGTCCCTGTGGCCCGCTGAAAGGAGCACTCCACCCTGTTGTCCACAGACTCTAGGATTCAGCTTCTGCAATGTCTTGAGGTCACTGCCACAGAGCCTTTCTTGATCCTTGTACTCTGTCCTTGGTCCTGTGGTTCCGGCCTCAACCCAGGAAACGGCAAATGTCTTCCCCAAGCTTCTTCCAATTGCATGTCCACACCTAAACACACCAGTCATACACACTACTATATACACACCAGATATAAACTCAAGATATACACAGCAAATACCAATGAATGCACAAAAAATATGTAGCATCCACTAAATACATGCAAACACAACGTGTACATGTTCAAGTGCGTGCACGCACACACACACACACATACACACATACCTCACGCTTTTCTAACTGGCTTCTCTGTTTCCAAACATGCTCTCCCATTTAAACCCTTACACACTGAGCAACTGTTCTGAAGACACAAATGAAAGCTCTGGCTTGTTTAAACGCCAATCTCTTCCACGGCTGCTGGACCTTCTGGCTGAACCCTGAGCATCTGATCAGAGCCAACAGAACCTTTCAGGAACCATCTCCTACGATACCATCCAGCCGCTGTCCTCACTTCCCTACCCCCAGCAACCAGGTGACCAACCACTCTTCTCAAAAGGCCCTGAGGTTCTTTATCTTCTGTAAAGATGTCAAGTCAGTCAAAGCTGGCTCTCACATCACCAACTAGTCACACATCCAGAGTATATATTCACAGGCCAGGCATGGTGGTACACAAGGGAGACAGAGGCAGGAAGATCTCTGTGAATTTGAGAGAACTCTAGGACTACAAAGTATCATTCTGAACCTCTTCGGAGTTTACCTGTTCTCTAAAGGGCCCTGCCTTTCCAGCTGAAACGGTCCCTTCCTCTTTCTATTCCTTGGGAAGGTTGGCAATGAGAGTGTTTACCTCTTGTGTCTGTGTCCCCACAAGACAAATGATCTTCTCCTGGGTAGAGTAGCCTGTCCTGGTCTGGGCAGGTGTGCAGCGGAGACTGGATGGACAGCCACTCACATGTCCTCCTTACCCCACAGATCAAAGTAGAAAACCAACATGACTACCAGGACATCACTAGTGTGGTGGCCATGGCCAGAACCTATGCCACCACTGAAGCCTTTATCGACTCCAAATATGACATTCGCATACAGAAGATTGGATCCAACTACAAGGCATACATGTGAGTCACTTGGCAGAGGCTGGGAGGACAGTGGGAGGGGCCTGCTTTCTTCTGCCTCGGGTTCTGTTGTAGCTTAGCCCAGGATAGATCTCTCAACAAAGGGGTGTGTGTGTGTGTGTGTGTGTGTGTGTGTGTGTGTGTGTGTGTGTGTGTATAAGAGAGAGAGAGAAACAGAAGGAGGAGGGAGGGAGAGAGGGAGAAGGGAAGGAGGGAGGATGTGAATGTGTGTGTAGAGATTTGTGCCAATTAAGGAGTCATGTGAGCACTCTGCTGCTGAAGGGTTGGAATTCTTCAGTATAAAGGAGAAAGCTGTACGGTCTGGTGTGTGTGGAACAGCAATCTGTTATTCTCAGAAACCAACAAGATCCAGTGGAAGTCACATCAAATTCTTTGGTTGCAAGCAACAGAAACTACTTCTGAGTATTACATGCTTTATTTTTAAAGAAATTCATTAGAAAATCATAGGCAATCAGAATTTTTAAAAAAACAAACCAAAATTCCACTAAGTTACTGATTTCAGAAACACTGAGCTTTGGGCAGCCCTAGTATACATAGGTGACGATCACAGCGCTAAAGGGTGAAGAATCCAGCAGAAGCCTCTGTAGCACTTGTCTCAGAGTGTGATCTGTCACTTGTATTTTGGTTAAAGAGAGGCAGAACCAAATATGGCAAGTCCAATCAGGAAGGCAGGCAATTTGAGCAAGATAATGGCCTGGTAAAAGTGGAGAGGCTGCCTCTAAAGGAAGACCATGAATGCCAGGTGGCAAAGGCTGTTCCCTGCCTCTGCTTCAAGGTGAGTCAGCAAAGGATGGACTAACTTGGGACTGAGGTGGACAATTTCAGTAGAACTTTGGAGTAGGTACGAAGGCTCTCCCTTGAAGTGGCCTTACCTGTGTCTGGGTCTCTGTGCCAATTATTTTAGAATTTTGTTACTGGTTCCACCTCAAAAGGTGAGACTCAACAGCCAAGTGGGACTTTCTTGTGGCCTTCATGCAGCACTGACTGTGGGTGCAGCTCCAGATCATGAGACTGCAGTGATTGGCCATGGATAGCTAGACAGTCTGTTTCTCCATGTGCGTCTGCACAGCATGGCTTTTGCCTACGAATCCCGTGGGCAAGCCACACTTCTTCTGTACAGACATTCCAGAAAGCTATGACGTTTTACCACCTGGATTGCCAAGGCCATCAGGAAAACACACCTTTGAGTAAAGGCCAGGTAGGGACCAGGGAGATAGCTCAGTTGGTAAAGTGCAAGCATAAGGACCTAAGTTTGATTCCTAGCACCCACCTAAAAAGATGCAAGGTGCATTTATAATCCCAGCCCTGGGGCTCATTGCCCAGTCAGCCTAGCATAATTAGTAAGCCTCCGGTCACAGTGAGAGACTCTGTCTCAAAAAATAAGACCAATGGTTCCTGATGAACTGCAACCAAGATTGAACTCAGCTTCACACTCACTCTATATGTGTGTGTGTGTGTGTGTGTGTGTGTGTGTGTGTGTGTGTGTGTGTGCATGCATAATTTTAAGGTGGTTCAATGAGTAAAGCACTTGATTTTCAAGTATAAAAACTGGAGTCCAGACCCCATATAAAAGTACCAGCTGAGTATGGTGGTGAATGCCTTTAGTTCCAGTACTTGGGAGACAGGTGGATCTCTGTGCACTGGAGGCCAGCCTGATCGATATAGTGAGATCCAAGGTAGCTAGAGTTACATAGTGAGGCCCTGTCTCCAAAAACAAAAAATCAAAACAAAAATAACAGGTATGATCATATGCTCTTGTAATCAATGTCCTAGATAAGTAGGTGGCAGGCTCTCTGGGGCTCCTTGACCAGCCAGTTTTCTAATTGGTGACCTCCAGGCCAATGAGAGACCTTGTTGCAAAGGAGGTAGATGACATTCTGAAGATGACACCCCACGATTTTCTCCAGGCTCAACAGGTGTGCATGCATACTCACATAAAATAAAGGATTAGTGTAAGGTATTGTGTTGTTTCATGGTAAATAATTGTCCCACCCACTGGTTTAATAAAAAGAGCTGATGGGCCAAAGGCAGGCAGGAAGTGTGGGCGGGGCTACCAGACTAAAAATTCTGAGAACAGGAAGTCCAGAGCAGAATGCCAGAGAGAAGCCAGAGGAAGCCGAGGACTACCATGCTGCTCTAAAGAAAGGTACCCAGCCGCATGGCTGAACAAGAGACATGGGTTAGATGAAGGGTAAAGAGTTAGCAAGTGATATGCCTGGGCTGAGGCTGATCAGCCAAAAGCTATTGAAAGCATCTGTGTGTCTCTGTGGGACTGTGGGTCTGCAAGTCTGTGGGTCCTAAACCTTGAGGTTAGGCCCGAAAGTCAGGGCCAGAAACCCCATACTTCAGATTAGGGGTGATTTTAGGCTTGAGACCTATGCAGTTGGTTGCAGCTGTACAGTTGCCTGGGATTCTGGAAGAGATGCAGGTAATTGACCAATAAGGACATAGCTCCAGAAGAGAGATAAAGCCAGTTTTCACGGGGTAGTTCTGTTCCATCCTGCCAGTCAAGCACCCACCTCTTCCCCCCAGTGCAGACCAGAGCTGTTAATGCTTTCAGATGTCCTCTCAAAGTGCCTCAGGGATCAGAGCCCCCTAGGTCACCCTCGTCCCGGTGAGGCAGTCAGGTACATTCTTGTGGCACCATGGTGTCATCTCCCTCCTCCCCTCATTGCTAGGATTTGCATTTGACATTGGTGCCCCCTTGCCCCGGTTTCTTTTCTGAGGATTACCTCATTGCTGCATTCTTCAGGCTGAGCCTTTCTGACCCGACAGCTCCAATTTGTCATTGGTTACAGAGATTCCTAGACCCTGAATTGGTCCACATCCAAGGGATGGGGCTCATATCACACTTCAGCCGAAAATGTCTTCCCTGTACATAACCATTCACCCTCCTCTTGTCCACATCCTGTTCTGCACTTGGCTTTCTGCTTGCTGCTTGTAGATTCTCTTACTATACACAGGCAGGGCATACATATGCATATTTGTCCACTCATACATATGCATTCATAATTATTTCTCTATGATATCCATCTGCATGTTTATTACTCTAAATGGAGACACATGGCTATTTGGACTTTCATACAGCACTATGTGGCTCAGTTTTGCCTCCCCTGATTGCTTGTCTGTACCTCCTGTGCCAGTGAAGAAAAAGCTGACTTCCACATCCATCACTCATTGAGTTATTCACTTGACCCCCATTCATGTGTCTAAAACAGTGGGAAAGAACTCTACCAAGCACAGCACATGCTTACAGAAGGTACCTTTACCTTCAGTCTTTACTCTTGTCCGAAGTTGCTCAGGCCAGAAACTTCCACCCCCAAGGTCGTACATTTGGTCTTATACCCGCCCCCACCTTGGATTCATATTGAAAGTTTACCCCTTCTCAAGTGTTCCTCTTAGTAAGAGGGTTTAGAGAGGGGATTATACCATCAGGGTAGAACCTTCCAGAATGTTCTAGTTCCATTCTGTTAACTGAGTTAAAACACTCTGAACAAAAGAAACTTGAAGGAAAAAAGAGAATTTATTTAAACTTCCATTCCATCACTGAGGGAAGTCAGGGCAGGAATTCACATAGCAATCTGAATGAGAGACTACAGGAGCATGCTATTTGCTGGCCGACCCATGCTTAGCGAACTTTCTTATACAGTCAAAGACCACCTCACTATGGAATAGTGTCTACATTAGGCTGGGCCTTCCTACATCAACTAACAGTTAGACAATCTCCACAGACACGCTCACAGGCCAATCTGATCTGGTCACAGACACCTCTCTCAGATGATTCTAGGCTGTTTCTAGTTGACACTTACAGTAGTAAAAGAAAGGATTCAACAGGACCCCTTCCTTCATCCACTACAGGAAGACACAATAAAAGGCACAGACTAAAAAAATGATCCTCACTAATCTTTAGGCAACCTGACCTTGGATTTCCAAGCCTTCAGAACTACAGGAAATGAATTGTTGTTTAACCACACAGTTAATGGTCCTCTCTTACATCAGCCCAGATAAATAAAGTGATTATAGTAAGATAGCTTTGACCACATTCTCCATTCCATCCTATGCCCCACTGGCTGCTTCTCATTCAAGGAAGAAGACCCTTCCATACATGTATGATGGGCTCCATGAGCTCTGAAGAGAGTCAAGAGTTTGTGGAATATAGTTTGGGGTATCTGCATTAACAGAAGGGTAGCACTGCTGTCACCTCCTTCAGTTCTGTGCAGAAGACACAAGCTGGTGCTTGTAAAGCTCTTGGACACACATCTCAAAGCCCAAGGCTGTGCTCAGGAATCAGCTCTCCAGTTATTGTCCTCTTGGAATGAAAGCAATCTGGCTTGAATTCCTGCCCTTGGAATGCCTTCTTTTATCTCTTCTCTTACTGAAAATAACAGTACAACTCATTTCTGTTGAGAGGTTGATGGGAATCTTTCCTCTCATTCACACAGGACCCTACTAAGGTCTACAATTATTCCCATTTTGCCTAGGAAGAAGTTAAAGACTCGGAGATTCTGCCCATGGTCTATTACCATAAAATGCTAGAACCACAATGTTTTTCTGTTCTTATCTTTTTTCACCATGAACTCACTATGCCAAATGCTGTCCATCTGCCAAGGCACCTCTCAATGGATATGCTCTGGGGCCACACCCAGTGACTTGGGATTTCTTTTGCTTCCCCGGAGCCCACATCCATTGCTAATTTACCATATCAGTTCTCTGGCTCAAAGGCAGTAAAGGCAGGAGGTGAATAACCTAAGGAAGGCACAGTTTTACACTTTTAAACTAAACCATATTCAGCATGTAGGCTGACCCTGTGAACATCGCTGTCCTGGTTTTTGTCATTTTGACACAAAGCCTGTACCTGAGAAAAAGGACTCTGTGAGGAATTGCCTCTGTCACAATGGCTGTGCTGTTGCGTCATGGGGCATTTTCCTGATTAGTAATTGGTGGAGGAAGACCTGGCATACTGTAGGTGGCACTATCTCTGGGCAGATGGGTCTGGGCTATATAAGAAAGGCAGCTGAACTGAAAGAGCACACTGGTAAATAGCAGTGCCTGTGATCTCTGAATCAGTTCCTGCTCCCCGCTTCCTGCTTAAGCCCAGCCTTGGCTTTTCTCGGTGATGGACTGTGTCTTGGTTATTGATCTATTGCTATAAAAAGACACCATGATGAGGACACTTACAAGCTTTTAATTGGGGACTTGATTACACTTGTTCACATGTGTCCTGGCTTCATACATTCTCATCATTCCTCACCCAGTCAGTAGCTAGTGGATGCCCACTACATGCTGAGTCCCATTGGAACTGTGTGCCCAGGGGATGGAGCAAAGCGTGCTCCCTGTTTTTAGGGCTTCTCCTCCACCAGGAGAGAGCAGATGAGCTCTCCTGAGCACAGGCCAGGGAGAAGGAAGGAGAGGGAAACAGGGCAGTCTGTGTAAGGCCAGGAAAGTGTGCTGCGAGGAAGTCACATTCAAATGAAGCCTGGAAGATGAGCAAGGATTGGGAAGAAAGGTGGTAATAAAAGCTGCCAGGGGCAAAGAGGAAAGTGAGTGTGTAGGACCGGAGCCATGCACGGGCGAGCACTCAGGAGGCACTCAGTCATGGCTGAAGCAGAACAAAGTCCAAAAAAAGGAGCTGAGAAAGGCAGAGGTCACTAAGCCTTTCACACCGTGGGAAGGTAATTATGTTCCTCCCTAATATAATTTTTTTCCTACATTTTAAGACCTACAGACAAGTCCAGAATCACCATATGGTACACTGCCCTCGTTCTCCTCAAAAGCAAGGGGTCCTGCATATTACTCATTTTTCTATTACTGTAACAAAATGCTTGAGATAATCAGCTTAAAACAAAGAAAGGTTTATTCGACTCACAGTTTCAGAGTTTTAGCTCAAGGTTACTTGTCCCTATTGCTCTGAGCCTGTGATAACATAATGAAGGCTGTTCACTTCATAGTGGCCAGGAAGCCGAGAAAGAGGCAAGAAACACTTGGGTCCTTTCAAGGGCATGACACCCAAGACCTAACTTCCTTTTCCCAGGCATCATTTGCTAAAGGTTCCCACACCTTCTATCAGCACTATAAAATGCTTGAAGTCAAACCTTAGCATGTGGGATCTGGAGTGAGGACATTGTATCTGAGGTGGCAGCTTTTTAAAAATTTTAATTTTAACCTGGGCACTGGAAAGATGGCTCTTGCAGAGAATGAGGGTTGTTTCCCAGCATCCACATAGTTGGTAATAGACCTCTGTTAAGTGCATTTTCTGTGGATCTGATGCCCTCTTCTGGGCTCTGTGGGCCTTGCACACACATGGAGCACAGCATGCAAATGAAACTCACACACACAATAAAATAAATAAATAAGAAAATACAATTTAATCTAAATTTCAAAAAAAAAAAAGTTTGGAAAACAATGCTTCAGGGATAAATAAGTCAGTCAGCCTTAATGGAAATTAGCGAAAGAAAAATGTAGTGGAGGGCAGGCTATAGATCCAAAAGTATGTGTTCTGTAGAATATGGGCCAGATGTTTGAAACAACATCTCCTAACCACCAAAGTGGAAAAGGCAAGGAGATGAGTGACATACACTCCTAATGACCTCAATGTGTGATTTGTTCTAACCCAGGAGAACCTCCATCTCTGGAAACTGGAAGGCCAATACAGGCTCTGCCATGCTGGAGCAGGTGGCCATGACAGAGAGGTAAGAGACAAAGGGTGTGTGGAGAGAGGCACCAGCATCCATGAGAATGGTACTCCAACCTCTGTCCAGTGTCCTAGAGTACTTCCCACTTTGCTTTCCCTTATGGTAAGGAGCAACAACAGAGCACCTGTCAAAATAACTTTTACAGATGGTAGGGGGTTCAGAGAAGGGAAGAGGTTTGCCCCATGTTCTAGAGGTAAGAGTGGAAGCTTGAGGTCTTGGCTTCAAGTCCAGGTCTTGCCTGCTGCCTCAGTAAGAGAGACTGAAGCTTTTACCAGTCCCCAAGTACTTGCAGATAACTGGGGAACGCATTTTTATTAAACACATCATAAGAATGGAGATGGCCTTCCTCAGACTATATGAAGAAAGAAAAGCCACTTGTAATGTAGGTACTTTAGGGTGCAGTGTGGTTCAGGGACCTACTGGTCTTTGTCCCTTTAAACACTGTGTCTTCTTTAATTGAGAGAGTGCTGGGCACCTGCTCTCCACATCAGTCACACATACCTTCCCTGGGAGTCCACTGAACACTGCCTGGAAGAATCAAGTAGTAGGATCCAGAGAGACTATTGCATGCCACAGTGTGCTGAGCAGTAAGACGCTGAGGCAAAGGACTCTGATTCTCTCCTGTGGGTCAGCTCAAGCACCAGAACAGAGCACATTCGTTTGCACTTTGGGAATTTATTAGCTTTAGTTTATGAACACTCAAGAGGCATACTTAAGACGTAAGACCCTATTTCCACCCCCTATGTTGAAATCAGTCTTTCATCACACTTTCTCCAACAGTGGTTCACTGCTTTACCAAGCTTAAAGCCTCAGTGTCAAGTCTGACAGAAAGGCTCTTTCTCTGTCATTTCATCGAAAGCCTGAAATGGAATCTTATTGGCTGCTTAGCCAGGCTTTGGGTCATATGATCATCCCTAAGCCAATCACTGGTTGAGAAGGCTGCAGGGCCAAGTTTGACTAAAAAAAAGTTTCTACTCTGGAAGTGGTAGCGGAACCCACCTCTACCACAGCAATGATGAGTCTCCGGACGGAGTGTAATGCTCTGTACCGAGAAGTCTTTAGGAGGGAAGTTAATTGCCCACCTGCGCTAGTGACAGCCATCTTTCCCCTCTTGTCTAAGGGCAGAACAACTGCAGCTGAACATAATAATGCTGGAACAGCATGAGCCCTGGATACTTGAAGCAGGAAGGAGAAGGGACACCCAAAACGTTAGGGAAGGAGAGGCCAGGTATTAGAATTCCATCCTAAAGGATGAGTGGGATCCTGAAGGAGCTAGCTTTGGTTTATCTCTACAATTGTGACGTTCACTGTGGGCTATTTTAGAGCTGCACCTTGGAGAAAGTGGTGGGGGAAAGAGACATCAGTCTTTCCCCTGTGGAACTTCCAACGCAGAGTCTATAAGCTCAGAAAGCCAGATGAACCAAGGTGAGTGTACTGCCCCTTCTAGAAAAACTGACAGACATTTCTAAACTCCTTCAGCTGGAAGATGAAGGCCATTCTATATGCCATCTGAAGGGCTAACCTCAGCATAGACCTCTGCCATCAGAAGGACTAGTCTAAGCACAGGTCCCTGACAGTAGAAGGGCTAACCTAAGCACAGGCCCCTGAAAGCAGAAGGGCTAACCTCAGAACAGACATCTGCCATCAGAAGGGCTAGTCTAAGCACAGGCCCCTGAGAGCAGAAGGGCTAACCTCAGCACAGACCTCTGCTATCAGAAGGGCTAGCCTAAGCACAGGCCCCTGACAGTAGAAGGGCTAACCACAGCATAGGCCCCTGCCATCAGAAGGGCTAACCACAGCACAGGCACCTGTCATCAGAAGGGCTAACCACAGCACAGGCCCCTGACAGCAGGACTAACCTCAGCACAGGCCTCTGCCATCAGAAGGGCTAACCTCAGCACAGACCCCTGCCATCGGAAGGGTTAGCACAGACCCCTGACAGTAGAAGGACTAACCTAAGTACAGGCCCCTGCCATCTGAAGGGCTAACCTAAGCACAGGCCCCTGACATCAGAAGGGCTAACCTCAGCACAGGTCCCTGACAGCAGAAGGTCTATCCTCAGCACAGGCCCCTGCCATTGGAAGGGTCAGCACAGGCCCCTGACAGCAGAAGGGCTAACCTCAGCACAGGCCCCTGCCAACGTGGATACCTGCTCTTCTCAACAGGCCCAGCTGCGGCTACAATTTCCATCTGGGAACTACCTTGTTAGCCTTTTGGGGTTGTGCCAAGTCCGGGGACACCCCTTCCTCAGGGGCACTTATGGCCAGCCGTGCTTTCTTCTTTATGACCTTCCCAGTAAGTCTTAGCCTTGTCCATTACCTCAGAATTAATCATGGAGCTCTCCAGCACACATCCATTCTGTGGTTCTGCTCACTTTCAAGCCACAGAATGACTTCAACAGGAACATTCACAGGGCAAGGTCTGCTCAGCCTAACATGCACTGTCCCTCAGACAGTCATGAGCTGTGTCCATGGCCTGGACAGAACTCCCTGGTCCCATTCCTACAGTCTCAAAGTCTCAGGAATCCCTTAAGCAGGCCCAAGCCCCAGGCAGTTTACCTCTTGTTGGGTGCCTGACTCCTGAGCCATTTTCATTCAGTTTGATTAGTGCTTGTCCACGTGGTTGAGGAGACCTTTTCCATATTTCCTGATCCCTGCGGTTCTGCCCCAGGGATGATGCATGCACACACGTACAACCTAGGTGTTTATCATTTGAAAACAACCTCTGGAAACTGGTTGCCTCCAGTCCTAAGTCTAGACATCTATCTCTCATGGGAAGAATCTGACTCATGAATGTATCTCAGGCAGAGTGTTCCCTTAAGCACATTGTGTCCCAGGAGTCAGCCACCGGCGTCAAATACAGTAGCTTTAACACCTGGCGGCCAGAAGCCTCTCAAAGCCCCAGGGATCAACGTTGCCAAATGTGGCTTCACATCAGTCAGAGCACTGTAGGAAGTGTTAAGACCACACAGTAACACCGGGTAGAGCCCAGAAGCTGGCCATTTATTTGTACATGGGCTTCATTATCTTTGTGAGTCCCAAGCATCAGATAAAGGAAACTGAGGCATCGGAAAGGAGGGGTGGCTCGTCTAAAATCACTAAGGAAATAGTAGCAAACATCTAGATCACAAGCCAGGGAGATATATTAGTCCATAAAGTACTTGCCACACAAGCATGAGGGCACGGGTTCAATGCCCAGCTCACACATTAAAAAGCCACACAGGCACAGGTACAGCAAGCGCGCAACTGTGGTCCAGGCACTGGGGAGGGGGGGAGCAGGAGGATCCTGAGGCTCGCTGGCCAGCCAGGCTACACTATCACTTTCCACATTCAATGGGAGACCTTGTCCCAAAATCGAGGTAGAAGGCTCCTGAGGAGTAATAACAAAGGTTCACTTTGGGCCCTCCTGCTCATGAGTACATACATGTGCTCCTACCCAACATGTGCGCTCCATCTCTCTTTTCTTTCCCTCTCTCCCTCCCCCCTCCTTTCGCTCCAGTTCTTCCATGTCAAGCAAAAACAGACACATTGTAGCAGACTCCAAATGAGAGGGGAGGAGGTTTGCTTACAACCTGGATGCAGACACAATTTGGGACTGGAAGTCATGCTGTTAGTTATTCTCTCAGCCTCAACCCTCCTTCCTTGATCACTTTGTGCTGGGATTAGAGGAATGAGGAGCTAGCCTGCCCTGGGGGGGGGGGGTCCTTCACCCTGCCTCTCACTCCCAGCTGTGGTTGGATGAGAGAACTAGAGTTGGGTTGCAGCTGGAGATCTAGGTGACCATGACCATGTTACTATGCTGCTGCATAACCACAGAGAGACCTTCTCTCTAGGCCTCAGTGGGGCTGGGTGGTTAAGATCAAAGATGGAGTTCTTAGAAACTGCCAGCCATGCTTCTTCCTCGTATCGGGTCACATGGCTCCACACACAAATAGAAATGAGAGCTAGAGAGTCCAGTGTGACCCGAGGAGCGGGGAACAGAAGCAGGAACATTGACACAAAGTCCCCTGTGACTCTCAAATCCAGTCCTCAAGGAAAACCAAGTGCGTGCCCACAAGATCTCCCCAGAGACAACCAACCCCTTGTCCTAGGGTCCAAGTTCACAGCCGAGATCTGTCCCCAGCAAAGCAAACTGGCCCTGCAGCTGTCAGTCACTGGAAAAGGAACAAAAGCAATTGGTCCAGAGGTCCAGGCCCCGAGGGAAGTCAGGAGCTGTCTGAAGGGGCTCCCCTGCCCCCACTCTCCCCTGCTCCGGAAGAATGAGGTCCTTTGTCCCCCAGGACTCTTGTCTGGCTGGGGCTCTGAGCAGGGAGAGTAGCCTGGAGGGCTTTTTAGAACCCTTCGAGCAGCTTTCCCAAGGGAAAAGGACAACAGAGTGGGTGGGTATCTGGATGTCTCTAGGTGGGTGCGAGGCAAGCTTCTTGCTGCTGCAGAGTCAAGGTCCTGAGGCAGCGAAAGGGTGGCCATGGGTCTGTGAGACCCCTTGGTTCTTATTCCTTCTTTCCTTCATCCTCTCTGCCTGCTTCCTAAGCTCCCATTCCTGGAACTTCCCTCACTCCCGGCTCCCTGGGACCTCTTGCCTTGCTTCTTACCCCCATGCTCACTGTCAGTCTGTCTGTCTTTGCAGGTACAGGCTATGGGTGGACAGCTGCTCAGAAATGTTCGGTGGCCTAGACATATGTGCTGTCAAGGCTGTCCACAGCAAGGATGGCAGAGATTATATCATCGAGGTGAGGAATGGAACAGGAGGGTCCAGCCTGGACCATCACAGCAGGAAAAACTCCAAGCTGACTCCCAGCATGGCAGCCATGTCCTGGCTCCTGGCCTGCCACATGTAGCTCAGGGATATAGTGAACCACTCTCCAGGGTATCTGCCTTATACATCATGCACCCACCACAGCTACAGCAATTATGAGAACCTTCCTGCTCAGCACTCTGACCTCAGAGTTCAAAACTCAGGGCACAGTTTTTCTCAGCCTGTCAGACCAAGAGTCCATTCTGTGCCAGTGTCCAGTGTCCTCACTGTTCAAGGACATGACATGAATGCACTTTCCTTCCCACCATGCAAGGGTTCCGGTTCCATCCTAAAATTCTTTCAACAAATGTGGGCCCCAGGGGATTCCCTTAGGCCAGGTACTGGGTAATTCTGAGGCAGTCTTAAACACAGTCTATACAGAATTTGTAGGCTGCAGGAGAAGATAGCATTAAAAAGCAAAAGTACACCATTGTACAGAGTGTGGCTGGAGAGACAGAGGTAACTACCAGAAATAGAGTTGTTAAAGGTGTTCACAGATGGGCACTGGGACCCGAAACCACTCTAGAGACCCATGAATCTCTCCATCCCACAGTATCCTCTTCCTACCCTTCTTGGAGATACCCTTTCCTCTCTTCTCCAGCTCCCAGCCTCCAACACTTCTGCAGCTTTATCCTGAAATACCCGTAGCTTCAGGGCTCCCCTCTCAGCTAACTCCTTCCATGAGGCTCTCTTCTCAACCCACAAGGGAGGAATGGGCTGACACGAGGCCAAGACGTGTGAGGGGAAACCTGTGGCCACCCCTCCCCTGCAGCTGCCTCTCCACGGGTATGGGCTGCTACTGAGAGGCACATGGCTGGGATTACCACAGTAGCCAGCCAGTCTTCCAGCTCCTTGTGTCTGCCCCACTTTCCAAGGACCAACAGGCAAATAGGCACCAGATAACTGAATGGGTAGGAGTATGACCCTGCAGGAAGGCATACCACCAGGTCAGGGAAGGGCTGCCTTGGTAGTGGGGGCTGAGCATCCAGGACCAGGGACATTATCACTAGCTGGCTCACCAAAAAGGCTGGATAAATGGCATCTCTATGTAGGACCCCATCCTCACTTCAAGTCAGAGACCACTTTTCCTCTGGCTATTCCCAATACAGATGTGGGTCTAGGGCCTCTGCACCTAGGGCATCACCAGCTCCTAGCAAACCACCCAGCATTGCCTTTCCTTCCTAGGACACTAGATACAGCTCTGGTTTGGGCTCTTCACTCTGGGCACCGGTTTCTAAGCAATGTGGCAGGAGGGGAGGAGAGGGCTGCTATCTCGTTAGGAATGAGGACCAGGGGCAGGAGAGGTGGCTGATGGTCAAGTGCTCTCTCATTACTCTTGCAGAAGACCTAGGTTTGGTTCTCAGCATCTACCTGGTGGCTCACAGCCATCTGGAATGTGCACACGCATACATACATGTAAGCAAAATAGTCATACAAATAAAATAAATAAATCTTTAAAAAGTAGAAAGAATATGAACTGCTTCCCTCCTCTCGGTTCAGTAACACACACAGACATTCACATACACAGACACACGCGCATGAGTACACACACACACACACACACACACACACACACACACACACAGGAGCTCTTGTCTCTGCCCCTCCATTTTCATAAAAAGCCATTTATACCCAGAAGTCCCAGCTCTAGACACTGGCAGGAGGGAGGGGGCGGGAATGAAAGTTGCTTCACATTTAAAAACAAATAAAAAAAGCCAGTTTGGGTCTTCTAAATACAAGAAAACAACTTTTCAAAAATGTTCCATAAAAAAAGTCTCAAACAAATAAAATAGATGGCTTTCAGATTTGGGTTTTTCCTCCCCTCAGAAACATTAGAGAATTGTTTTCCTTTGGGGTTTGGGATAGGATCAGAAGGAGAGGGACAGAAAATGTATTTTCCCGGTAAGGAGAAGAGAGACGGCAGAGACCCTAAAACACTGTCTCTCAGCCACTCTGAGCGGTATGTGAGGAAACTCAAGCAAACACCCTGGTTCTCCTCCTCTCTGACATGGCCCAGCCCAGACCTTGCTCACTGGGAAACAATGTTTCCCTGGGGAGAGTGAGTGTCCCCTGCCTTTGGGTGTGCACAGTGGAGACTCGTTCCTGATCTCAGGCTATTTGTCCTTTTTTCCACTGCAGAGAATGTGGGGGTCAGAAGGCAGTGGTCAGGAGAAAGGAAGGACAGGCAGGTGCTGGGAGCCCGGGACTTTTGCAGATAGGCCCTAGCACCACCAGGCAGGACATCCACCCCAGAAAGTTCCATTACGGAACAGTTTACAAGACCTTCTGGGATCCATGTTCTAATTTATGTTTCAGTTCCCAAGACATCCTGGGTGCTTGTACCCACAATCCCTTGAAAGTCACACCCAGGAGAGTCGTAACAGCTACCTGAACCCTTAGTTTACCCAGAGAAGACCAGAGACTTCCCCCAAGCAATTCCATAGCAGAACACAGGCCTGGAACCTGGGCTGTCCTGTTCCAATGCCCCAGAGCCACCCTGGGCTTGCTGAGAAGGCCCTTGAACTTTCTGGTCTAATCCTCAGTGTCTTCATCACACCAGTGAGAACAATCAGAACAACCATAAGCCCCAAAGACCTGCTGTTGTTGTGGAGACAGGGTCCTATGTAGCCCAGGCTTCCCTCAAATTGGAAATGTAGGAAGACCCTTAGCTCTAGCTCCTGAATGCTGGGATTATAGATACTGGGGATGGAAGTGGAGGCCCAAGGATGCTAGGTGAGCACTTGACCAAAAAGCCACATCCTCAGCCCAACAAAGTGCTACTCATCTCTACCTGGTTCTTAGAATAGGGCTCCATTTATCTGTACTGTCAGGGCCTTCCCAGGATGAGCAGGCTTACCCCTTTCTCCAGGACACAGGCCACTCCTAACTTTGTGGGCTTACAGATGGTAAATGATAGTTCTGGGACTAAGCTTTCCAAGAGGACAGTTAAATGCGCTTTGCAAAGACAGGTACAGGGAGGCTCTTAGGAACTTGTGTGGTCCTAAAGGCTTCCGGAAGGAAGGGCTGACTAGGTGTTTCATGATGGATAAGGAGTGGCCAGCTGAGGGGTGGGCAAACAGAGTTGGGTTCAGGATCTAGAAATGAGACTGTCTGTTTACCCCAGAGCTGGGCAAAGGGCAAAGAGGGTTTTACAGGGTGAGGCAGGTGACAGAGAAAGGCTAGATTCCTGCAGGGAAGAAGAGAGGTGGCCAATACAGCTCTGTCTCAGGTCTCCCAAGACTGTCAGCTGCCTGTGATCACCTGGCCCACTGGCTCTCTGACCCTCAGTTTCCCCATCTGTTATAAAAGTAGACTAGGCTAATGTGACCTTCCAGGACCGCCACCCTCTTCCTTAAGACAGTCTGATTCCCAGGTATGAGTTTCATTTCGGGCCAGCATCCTGCTGGGGCCCAGAACGACAAATTGTCTTGTCTTCTCCATAAACCCTGGGTCACTTTCAGTTTGTGTCAAAGTTTTTGGTTGTTGTGATTGAGCCCCTGTTTCCTGCTCTGAGGACATCGTCAATCTTGGGCCAGAAGAGAGGGGGGCCAGTCCCAACCCTGGGAGGAAGCTGGGGTGGGAAATGAGGGGGCGGAGACCGAAGCCCCCAAGGAAAGTACAGAAAACTGACGCACATGCTCCCCCAGCCCTGGTCACGTTGCTGGACTCCAGTGTGTGGAGGCTGAGTTCAATTGAGTCCAGGAGTCTGTTTAGAAGGAAATAGAACTGGATATCTACTGGGGGCCCAGACAACAGGAAGAGTCCAGCTGGGCTGTTTGTGGGGAGGACATTGCCATCTAGTGGTCATTCTCTCCTGAGCAGCGCCATCTTAATCCGGGATCCTTCTGCCTCTGTTTCTTCCCCCAGGTCATGGACAGTTCGATGCCCCTGATTGGAGAACATGTCGAAGAGGACAGACAATTAATGGCCGACCTTGTTGTCTCCAAGATGAGCCAACTCCTGGTGCCAGGGGGGACGGTGCCCTCACCCCTGAGACCTTGGGTAAGGTTCCCTTGAGAACAAAGGAGATTAGCAGCTCTGGAATGAAAACCCCCAGAATCCAATAGAGATAACCTCACACAGGCCTTATGTAGGAGAATGGGGTGGACACAGAGGAATCCCTTCCCCCACCGATCCCTGAGGAAGAAAACTCCTGTGCCGTCAGCCTTTGAACAAATTGTTGACAGTATTAATCTGTGTCCCTATCTTGGGCCTGAGCTTAAGTGTGAGCACCTGAATGTGCACAATACATGTACACACATGTCCTATGTTCCCAGCAAAAGTCAATAAAGACTACTGTGTCTCCTGCTTCCCCATCCCCCAACCCAGCAAGCTCCCACCCCTCCTCTACATATACCCCACAAGGGACTACCAGACCATTCTTCAAAGGATTTATCAGTTTGCCAACTTTCTGGAACATTTCAAATCCTCCCCCAATCCCTGCTTATCCACAGAAACTCACCCCAGAGGTTTAGTAGTTAAACTCAAGGGGTTACTAGGACAGAGGGGCGTATGCAGCATCCTTCATGGCTCTGCTGAAAATCTATCATGAGGTACACTGAAGAATCATGCATGCATCATGGATTTTACATTCGTGATATTAAAAAAACAAAACAATATAAGGCCTCAACTCCCACACAGACATTCTGCTGACGCAAGCTTCCTCTCTCTTCTCTTGCTCAAGGGTACACAGACTAAACTGGCTAAATCTCCTGCACAAGGCCAGCTGGGACCTCAGTTAGGACAGCCGCAACCAAGGCCACCTCCACAAGGTAAGACTCAGGACAGTCACTGAGAAACACTGTATCAGTGAGGAGACTGCTTACTGTGCAAATGTGAGGACCTGAGTTCAAAACCCCAGCCCTCACCTAGCATAGTTGGGCATAGTCAAAGATTCCTGTGGCTCCAGGAAAGAGAAACAGACAAGAACAGCTCTTGGGAACTTGTTGACCAGGTAGTCTAGTTGAAATAGCAGACTTCAGGTTCAATGACAGAGACTAGCTATCTAAAACAGGGGTTCTCAACCTGTGGGTCATGAACCGCTGGGGTTGCATATCAAATATCCTATATACCACTCATTTACAATACAATTCATAACAGTGGAAAAATTATAGTTATAAAGTAGCAGTGAAATAATCTTATGATTGGAGTCACCACAACATGAGGAACTGTATTAAAAGGTCACAGCATCAGGAAGGTTGAAAATGACTGGTCTATAGGAAATGTCCTCAGACTTGCTCTTCCACGTGCGAGGGTGGTTGCACACACACACACTAACTAGAAAATAACTAAATCAACAATGTTGCTGAAGACAATCTAAATCTTTAATACAATTTATGTTGTGCTAACCCTGACCATAAAATTATTTTTGTTGTTGCTTTATAACTGTAACTTTACTACTGTTATGAATCACAATGTAAAATCTGTGCTTTCTGACGGCCTTGGGCGACCCTGGTAAAACGGTCACTTGACAATGACCAAGGGATGGAAACCCACAGGTTGAGAACTCCCAGCCTAGGCAGTCCATCCTGATACTTTATCTCTGGGCTATGCACAGTCCCTCCATCTGCATGCTGAGGAAGCTAAGAGGGCTGCGGACCCTTTAAGGTCAAAGAAGGAGTTAGGAAGAGAAAACAGTAGGACTGTTAAGTACTTGGGCCCTGTGTAGGGCCATTGCCTTCTGTGCTCATTCCCATCCTCCCAGACACTTTGCAGAGGAAGCATCAGTCTCTCCCTTTTCCCAAGTAGGAAATTGAAGCTTTGCCCAGGAAGGCACAATGTTCTCATTGGCAGGTTTACAAGCCTGGACATTCAAACTTTTTGGGAAATGTTATTTCTAGCCACTATTGATGCCTAAATATACATTTCAGAGCGAACCAGCTAGAATAAGAAAGAGAAAAACATTATACCTGCAGCTGCTGACATTCTTCCCTGTACTACTCCAAAAGAACCACGGCCTGTTGGAGGGTGGATTCGGGACGGACAACAAGAGGAAAAAGAATTATAAAAATAACTAAAGACTTGCTGGAGGATGGGCAGGTGTGGAAAGTTTCCCACATATGGGCTCAAGGGGAGTATCTGCCAAGCGTGTGCCTTGTAGCTGCTTGGGCCAGCTCCATCTTCAGAGCAGCTTGGCATGGAGTTGCCCTCTTTGTAATCTCGACAGAAGGCATTTCCATCCCGTCTAAACTTTCTAGTCACATCTATTAAACAACATATTCATTGCTTCTTGGGAGAAATGGGTCCTGAGCACCAAATGGCTTCCTCTGCACAGCTCTAGGTAAAAGAGCCTCCTCCTTCCTTCATCCCCTGCATCCTGTTCAGCCTTCTCTCTCCTTCCTTAATTCCCCATCATTTCATTTACTTAATATAATTATGCAGATTGGTTTACTTTCACATATTAATGCCTTTGAAATTGACTGCCCCAAGTATTCTCCAAATATATAGAATCAAAATTATATTTATTCATGGACTAAAAATTAGCATATTTGTCAATACCAGTTAGATGGCATTTTAATTCTCAGTATCTGTGGTCACATAGTCTTCTCAGAATATAACAAACAAGATATGATGAGTCCTAGCACAGAAGAAGCTGAAGCAGGAGGATTACTGTGAGTTTGAGGCTTCTCTGGACTATCAAGTGAGATCAATGTCAGGCCAGCCTGGGCTACAGTGTGAATTCCTATCTCAAAAGAGGGAGTGTCAAGTGAGATCAATGTCAGGCCAGCCTGGGCTACAGTGTGAATTCCTATCTCAAAAGAGGGAGTGGGGAGCTGAGGAGACAGCTTAGAGGGTAAGTGATGCCTTCCAAGCATGAGGACATGGCTCAAATTAAAAAAACAGCAAAACTGGGTGAAGCAGTGTAATTCTAGAGATGGAGAGATAGAGGTGGAAGGAATCTCTGAGGCTAGCAAACTAGCTGCTTGAAGAGTTTTAGTCTCAAAAAAAAAAAAAAAAAGACAAAGGTTGACCTCTCACCTTCACAGGCGGGTTTGTACCTCTGTATACAGATATGTACTTCTGTGTGCACACATACAGTAGAAAAATTACACACACACACACACACACACACACACACACACACACACGCACATACTTATGGGGGTAAGAGACACAGACTAACATATCTAAAACTGTGTTCATTCTAGCGACCAAAGTTAGCCTCCCCATATATCTCTGAGTCCTTTCTCACAAAGGTTTGTTCTGTTCTGTTCTCTATAGTAACAAGTCTCCACAGCTCAAATAACTCAGCTCCCTTTATAAAAAAGAACAAAAACATTTTCTGGACAGTAACCTACTAGCCACACACAGGGCTTGCCCACCCATCTTTCTTATATATCTGTGCTGATTTTCTTCTTTGTTTCTGGGAAAATCAGGAAGGGTTTAACAAAAGGAGGCGGCAGATGTCCATCCAATGTCTGTCCCCGTGGTGTCAGCTTCTCATCATGAAATACCTGAACTCACCTCTGAAAGGAGAAAGGCTTTATCTTGGCTCCTGTTCCAGAGGTCTAGTCACTTGGCCCTGTGTTTGGGACCTGCGGTGACACAGTATTCAGTGGGAATATCACAGTTTACTCACGGCAACAGGGAAAGAGAGAAAGGGAACAGGCCCCCATCTCCCTTTCAAGGTCATGTCCCCAGTGACCTAACTTCCTTCCATTAAGCCCCGCCCCTTCCACTGTATCCCCAGAGTGATACAAACAGGGATGACACACAGACCTGAGTGAGGGCCAAGCAAAGCATATGAGCAATAGTGCTCACCTGGAAGTATGTATGTGTTCAGTCCGGTTCCACATTACCAGCTGACACCCTTCAAACCTCAATTTCCCAGTGACAACGAAGGAAGAATGATGAATAATGAGGACCTATCTATGGGATAATGCTGACTCCATTAGAAAGGGGTCTGACATGGGTGGTACTTAAAGGGCTCAGTTCTCACTGCTAATAATTTAAATTAACGGCAATTACACAGTTCTTACCACTAATGCCTGCTCTCTTACCAGCAATTCTAATTGACGGATTGTTTTTCATAATTGTCAGCCTCAATCCTTGATACAGGAGCCCTTCGCCCCTTTGCCTGACAATAATAACAGTGACAAATGGCTCCAGACTGTAGTCACTGCCCCACCTTGCCCCTGGCCCTGCCACTGTCTTTCCCACTCTTTCCCAGACTAACCCTTTACACCTTTGAATGGCATCTCTTTAAAAACCAGATTGCAGCTGGTTTTTTAATCCCAGCAGGCAGAGGCAGGTGGATCTCTCTGAGTTCCGGGTCAGCCTGGTCTACAGAGAGCGTTCCAGGACAGCCAGGGCTACACATCTAATCTCTGCTCTGGCCCAGAAGAGAAGCAGCTTGGTAAAAAGAGATTATTTAAAGGAACATGTGGCTAAACATGTGGATGAGTTGAAAAATAGTTTAAAACCAATTGAGGTACTAAAGGAAACGCTCAGGGAGTTAACATTCAGACTGAAAATAACAAGGGTAACTTAAAAACATTTTCACAAATGTCTATAGATAACAGACTTGTTTTGAACTGATTTTCAAACTCAGTGAACATGAAATTTTCTTTTAATAAACTTTATGTTTTTAGAGTCAGTGCTGTGCTTAGGAAAACTATATATATTATGTTTAAACAAAAAATACTAAGTTTTTTGCTTTGCCAAAAAGCTATGAGAAACAACCAGTGTATCTTCTGATGGATCCCAGTGGAAACACATAAAATTCAGTGAGTTATTGAACAAGGACACAGATCTTCCAAGATAGTATCAGCCCAGGGTTTCGGATGAAGAGCTTAGGATGAAAGGAGAAAGCAGATGTTTTGTTTGGCCTGTGAGGAGATGAGAAAACAAAAATGTCAACCTACAAAAAATTGTGAAACTTTTACTTAAACACCTGGATTTTATATTAAGTCTCCCACCCACACTCCTGGTCAGTTGGAAAGCACAGATGTTTTAGAATACTTATTTTCCTACCCAACATCCCCTGGTGGCTACTGAGGGCTGTTACCATTTGCCTCAGGCCTTTCCACAGAGACAAGAATCCATTGGTGTTTTCCTTTTGTAACTCTCTTTAGAAAGATCAAGAACTATGTCTTATACCAAGAGGGAATTGTGTCTTGGTGTTTGAGACAGTGTCTCACTCTAAACATAGACTGGACTGAAACTCACTTGATAGCCAAGGATTGCCTCAAACTTGACACAATCCTCCTGCCTCAACTTAAGTGAGTCACTGTGATTTACTCTATACATTTTGCAAATGATCTCTTCCTTTTTATATAGGGACTCCAAATCTATTGCATTAAAACCTCGCCCTATGACCTTTAACCTTAATTACCTCCTTAAAAACCTTGTCTCCAAATGTAGTCACACTGAGGGTTAGGGTATCAACATCTGAATTAAGAAAACATGCTTCTGTCTATAACACCATGCTAAATTCCTATGCTGATGCAGTTGTCCCAGGAACGCAGCCATACATTGGAGTGTGAGGCCCATCTGTTCTAATGTGTGACTTCCCAGTGTTTCCTTATTACATGGCTCTCTATACATGGGTACTCAAGTGGAAAACAAATACATACTATCTTATAAACTCTTTTTTCTCTTTCTGTTTAGCGGTATATACTTGGCACACACTGTCAACAGGTCACTTAATGTTACCCTGATGCAACATGGGACAAGCAGCCTGCACTTCATTATCTAGATGTTTTCTTGTGGCTATTTTTGTTTTGACCCAGGGTCTTATGTAGTCCAGACTGGCCTTGAGTTCTCTACATCATCAGCAATGACTCTGAACACCTGATCTTTTTGTCTCTGCCTCCTGAATACTGAGATTGCAGGTATGCACCACCATGCCTAACCATGCTGGTAATCAATTACAGGGCTTCGTGCTTGCTAGACAAGCACTCTTCTACCAACTGAACTACGTCCCCTGCCCTCAAACTATTTCTTGATGTTCCTAACCAGCTTCCTGAGACCTGGCATCTATGTTGTTTGAGTTATAAACAGTGTGTTAATATAAATGTGTGTTAAGTGCACAGCCGCATTCATTCCCAAAACAAATTAAAATTTAACTCTTTATTTGGTTTGTAGGGGGCTCTCGTCAAGCCCAATCTCCTCAGCCTCCCAGATCTAGAAGTCCATCCCAACAGAGGCTTTCCCCACAGGGCCAGCAGCCCGTGAGCCCTCAATCAGGATCTCCACAGCAGCAAAGGTCACCAGGTTCTCCACAGCTAGCCAGGGCATCTGGTGGCAGTTCTCCAAACCAGGCCTCCAAGCCAAGTGTCAGCCTCGGCTCACATCCCCGGCAACCTGTGCAGGGCCGCAGCACCTCCCAGCAGGGTGAAGAACCCCAAAGGTCAGCTCCACCTCACCTCAAGTAAGTGTTTAAGAGTCTGAATGGGTATAGAGTATGACCAAAGACAAGCTGATTAGTCAGGAACTAAGAGACAAAGAACCTAACAAAACCTTGCCTAGAATTCAGAGAGGCAGAAATGGACCTATAGAGTGGTATTTGTGTAGCAGGGATCAGCAATTTAAGAGTAGAGATGAGACTGCACATGTTCTCATGATCCCTGTATCAGTCATCACTTGCTATGTAACAAACAATCCCAAATTTGTGTGGCTGAAGAAAATGTTTCCATTGGAAGAAAAATGTTCTATTTTCCTGTTGGAAAACACTTGGACAAAAAGCACCTTTAGAGAAGCTAAAGGGTTAGCTCAGTGGTTAAAAATCTCAAGAGGACCAGTACCCACATGGTGCCTAACAACCATCTGTAACTCATTTTTCAGAAGACCTGACACCCTCTTCTGGCTTCTGTGTATGTAATACACAGAGATATATGTAGGCAAAGAACCCATGCACATAAAATACAAATAAAAATCTTCAAAAAATTTCTAAACAACTTAGGGGAGGAGATATGTTTCAGCTTTCAGGTCACAGCTCATCATTGAGAGAAATCAGAAAATGAACTGAAACTTGAAGCAGAAACTATAGTGAAATGCTTTTGGCTGACTTGCTCACTGACCCCTGCTTAGCTAGCTCCCTCACATAGTCCAAAGCCACCTGTCTAGGGAATGGTGCTGCCCACAGTGGCCAGGCACTTCTACATCAGTTAGCAATTAGGGCAGTCCCCATAGGCATGCCCATGTCTCTCTCACCTAGGCAGTCCCTCAATTGAGACAGGGACTGCCTAATTTCTCAGGTAATGTTGGGAACTCTGTGAGAATAACTGGAGCCTGTCCTAACCCACTATGGCTGACACAGCTACACAAATTACAGAACAGCTTTGGGATGGAGGAAAGAAAGGAAGCAGTGTGTACTCCCTACTTCTTGCTGGAAGGTCTATCCAAGTCAAGTACTTGCCTCTGGGAACCACATTTCTATACCTAAGAATATGAAGGCAATATCTCCCACCTTGCAAATGTTAGGCTATCGTCATATACAAGCTGTGATGCCAGATTTCTGGTCTCAACATCTTTTAATGACTGGACTCAGCCAGCAAGCTCTAGGACTCGACCCCCTGGGAGTTCCAGCCATGATCATCCCAAACCCTTGCTTTCTGTTTCAGCAAATCGCAGTCCCTGACGAACAGCCTCAGCACATCAGACGCCTCACATCGAGGGACCCCAAGTGAAGACGAGGCCAAGGCTGAGACCATCCGAAATCTGAGGAAGTCCTTTGCCAGCCTCTTCTCTGACTAGCTTCTACCCAGGCTAGAGGGGAGAAGAGCAGGAAGAGATGACTGGAGCCTTTCTCCGGTTCCTTCCTTCTCAACTTTAGTTCCTGGTAGAAACATGCTTCCTCTATGCCTCTCACCCAGGAACTATGTGCATTCCTACATCCTTGACCATGACATTCCAATGCTGTTGGACTGAGCAGTAGCCTTGAGAGCCCTTGGGTTCCTCAACACAGGCCTTCTTGATAGACAAGGCATCACTATGCCCACCACATGCTTGCTCCCCCACCACTGGTACCAAGTGAGATGTCTATGTAGCTCATTTTTGCATTCTTATTAGTGTTTCGCTTGCCTTTGGGCAGAGGCCCTCTTTGAGGACTTAACTCACCCCTATTGAATGCAGACATTGTAGTTAGACCTCAGCAACGCAAGAGGCAATACGTTTTACTGGTGTTTTTGCAAACAGAAATAGGGAAGCCCAACACAGGAGCCTACTAAACACCTAAAGCAAGCTAGTACCGCTCTTGCTGGGAGCAGGCTGACAAAGGCCCCATCCCAGCTGGCTCTCATAAGGGACCTCAATGACTACAGAAAGATGCTAGACCCTATGCAACAACTGGGGTCTCACTGAAGAGAACAGAAGGAACCCCACATAGTGCTACCCATACCTACAGCCAACAGCTCCAGAATCCAGAGGAGAGAGCCTGTGCCCCCTGTGGAGAGAATCACAAGATTGTGTTTCTCTAACCTCTTATAGAATCTGTTCTTTTACCTCCTTAAGGCTAGATAAGAAATCAGAGAGTGGACAGCTCCCTGTCACAAGATCAGAAGACATGGTGATGGGTCCTATATGGTTCAGCATTTTACCTGCTTTGAACAAAGTGTCAATAGGTTACTCAATTTACAAAAGGTCTCCTGGTGGGACAGCCTTCAGAAACAGTGTGTGTATGTTTCTCTTTAGGAGACACAGAATACAGGACACACATTGAAGCTTTTTGGAATTTCTTCTAGAAAAAAAATCCACTCCAATCTTGTTTCAGCCATTCTGATTAAGATGGTTAATCAGAGCTAGGCAAAGTGGTCCTGACTCCCCTTCCAGTGCTTTCTGGCTCCTTCCCCTGCAGCAGACTGCCTCCTGGACCACATCACCAAGCACCTGGTGCTAGACACACTGTAGGTGTCAGAAGCAGTGTCCTGGTCCCAAGACGACCCAGGCCATCAGAACATAACCAAGTGTATCTGTACAGCCCCCCTGGCCACCTGAGGAATGCCTTCCCTGCACGGTATGATGGAGGGAAAAGTTAACTGAAGCAGCTTCTGATTATGCTCAAGTTCTGCAGACTCCCTGGTGATCATCTGAGACTTTTTAGTCTCTAGGAGAGTGGAAGCATCACTATGGTTTCCTAGGAGTTTTATGCTTGTTTTCTTGAAACAGAATTTCATTCGCAACTCAGGCTAAACCTTATGTAGACCATGCAAGTCTCAAAGTCATGGTAATTCTCCTGCTTAATCAGCCTCCCAAGCACTGAGATCGCACGGATGGAACTCCACACCCAGGAAGCATTAACCAACTTTTGGTCCTCCCATCCCAGGCTGGAGTAGCAGAGACAAGGGTAGAGACCCTCTCCTACCTTGGCTCACTTAGAACCCTGCATTTCTGCAGAATGCAACTTCAAGCTGGTTTCCATCAGGGATCAGCTCAACAGGAGAAGTGGCAGCTCTGGCCCTGGCTGCAGATCCACTTGGCCCTCAGAGTCATTCTCTTCCTCTTGCCTTTCTCCCTCCTCATCATCAAGTCAAGAGCACTGGAGTTATTTCAGAATCCCTCCTTGGCCTCTCTTTCCATACCCTTGGCTTGGAGGAATAAGCAGCTGCTGTGATTTTACATTGTGTGGGCCCGGGGACCACTAAGGCTGTAATTTGGAGCTGTAGACTGCAGGGCTTCAGTCTAGCTGGAAATGACTAATCTCAATAGCAAATCTGCTGTGGTGTGAAGTGAGGAGTGAACTGTTGAAGGCCTAGTACCTGTCTCAGTACCAACAAAGCCCAACCTCTTCTATTGCTAAGTTCCAATGAGTTCAGTATGTGCAGGACAGTCCCTGCCCACATCTCCCTCATTATGTTCAACTGCTCTTCTATCACAGAATGAGGCTAGCAAGCACTTCCAGAATGCTTCTGGAGGACAGAGGGGATGACCATGGTAAGACAAATGGCACAGTGATTAGTACATTCTCCTACCTCCACCCACTCCCTGGTGAGGGACAAGAAGGGCTTGAGGCAGCATCCTCAAGCCATGCTTTAGGTAGGTTGTCCAAAGGAAGAGAAAAGGTCAGTCTATGGGCCTGCAGAATGTCCCTTCTTCCTCCTGTTCCTCCTCTGCTCTGACTTAGCTCTTGCACCTTTCTCTAGAATCTCTGAAGAAAACTAGGTGAGGCAGAAGGAAGGATGTGGGAGGATAAGATTTGAAATGTCAAAGATAGTCTGTTAAAATGAGTTCTACAGAAGAGGATGTCAGTGTTAACTTTCTGATTATCTACCCCAGGAGATGTGAGTCCCCCTTTTTAGGTCCCCCAACACCCTTCTCCCTTCTCCTCACCCCCTATTTTACATACACATACATACACACACACACACACACACACACACACACACACACACACACACACACACACACAGTGTCTGGCTAATAACCAGAATGAACACATTAAAATGTAACACCTTCCTTGCTGGGCAAGGTGGTTCATGCCTTTGATCCCAGCCTCTCAGGAAGCAGAGGCAGGCAGACCTCTGAGTTCAATGCCAGCCTGGTCTACAATGCAAGCCCGGGAAAACTAGGGCTATACAAAGAAAGTCTAAGAAAAAAAAGGAAGGAAGGAAGGAAGGAAGGAAGGAAGGAAGGAAGGAAGGAAGGAAGCCCATTACCTCATTTCAGACCATAGTCCTCTTCCTAGGGATCCCTGGTGACTTACTTCCCTACCAGACCTTGAGAGAGGGTTTCTCATGGGCACATGTGGAGGGAATCAGTACACTAGAATCACAGGATTAAGGGGCCTAAAGGTACTTGGCCCTTTGCTCCTGACAATGATAGTTTAAATTGGTCCTATAAAAAGCTCTGCCCCAGTAGTAGGATTCAAGCATAGGAGAAGGGGGATCTTGCATTCTGGAAAAGGGCGGAAGAGACATGTATTGCTGGGATAACATCACAGAAGCCATGCTTTAGGCAGTTAAGAACACGGGGAACAGCTGTGGCAGCCATCACACTACAGTAGCCTCACCCGTGTCTCAATAATAAAACACAGCTCCAGACACATTGTGGAATGGTAACAGGCAGCGGACTTTCTCAAAGTGTAGCTATAGCCCTGGACAGAAATAGAGAGGCAGAGGAAACTGCTTCAGACAATAGGAGTATGAACTTATATTAAGCAGAACCAGATGCTAGATCAGCCTGGGGGGTTCTGGAGGCCTGCTGAGGTGGCTGCCATTCTGAAGCAGGGCAGGGATGGATATGCTTCAGTCATCAGCCTTGCTATGGATTTGCTCCTTTGATAAATAGAACCAATAGCTTCATAAATGACCATGTGGTCAAAATGTTCTCTTATATTTTGTCCCTAAAAACAGCCCAGCATTCAATGGCATCCATCCAGGATCCCAACTACAGCAGCACAGATGTCTTTCAAAATCTGAATCAAGCCAGGCATCTTGATTTTTATGATCATACAAGTATGACTAGATCCATGATGTAACACTAGACCGTAGCCAGCACTTTAAAATAATTTCCAATTGGCCTGGAAATGAAAACAGAGGCCAAGGATATATACAGGTCCCTGGGAGACCATGTATCTCTCCAGAAGATTGTTTTCACCCACAAACTAGTACATGTTGCTCCCAAAACTTCAACCTTCAATAACTGAGGCATTTAGAGGTAGAAAGGGGCAAAGGGAAAGGAAGTCACTGTAAATAGAACCTGAGGGTTTTGCAAGCCCTTACAACTTTGACCCAAACAATAGAGGTTTTTCCTCTAAGCTGATTTAATGGGGCTGAACCAAAACAAAGACCCATTCGACCAGGGACTTCCAAACACAGGCACAAAGGACACCTCCAAACAGCCCCAGCAAGCTTCCTTCAGACCTGCCTGTCACCATGACCAGATGGTACTGGACTGGTGGCACAGAATATGCACACCATTTCCCTTTCCTTTGTCCCCCAAGACCTCTGGGCTGTGGCATGCAGTTGGCTCTATTACTGGAGTATCAGGGGTGACAACAGTTCTTCAGCCGAAAACTCCATGTCACTGCATAGCCACTGCTTCAGGAAGTTCTCTTATGAGTTATCTGTGAAAGAGGTATCAACACAGCAAGCTGGCTGGGCACCAGGATCTGGCACAGAAGTTTGGAGCAGCTGCTCAGTGGCAGTTAGGGGTTCAGGACTCTCCTTATATGACTCTCCTAGAAAGTTAGGAAATTAGTGAAACATAAGTGACAGATTAAGACTGGAGACTTTTTTTTTTGGTTCAATCTCCAAAGACCTCTGCACTGGATCTGGAATTGAAGGGGAGCAGACAGAATGAGATATAAACACTAGCATAATCCTGGGGTATACAATTTCCTGAAGGCCAGGGAGTTGCCAAGGTCAGCATGGGTCAGAGGCAGCATCAGTAGGCATTCCCA
The DNA here is from genome assembly GCA_033318265.1 of Phyllotis vaccarum. Classification (NCBI taxonomy): domain Eukaryota; kingdom Metazoa; phylum Chordata; class Mammalia; order Rodentia; family Cricetidae; genus Phyllotis; species Phyllotis vaccarum. The sequence goes on along the minus strand of JARWLC010000014.1, from coordinate 41,192,137 downwards.
GGACTATGCTTCTGGTATTCGTACAGCAAAGGCTTCCATGGAAGAAAGTGTACATGTACATGAGAGCCTTGTGGACTGTACCAGCTAAACATAGCTCAGCCTTGTAAACAAGTCCTCAGGCAGTATGCATCAGCTCCCAGCAATAGGCCAATCCCTTGCCCTTTGTTACAGCTTGATGGCTCATTTTGTGTATGCAGAAGTGGTCAGCAGCTACAGGTTAGTCATAGACACTTTGCCAACCTTGTACATCCAAGAGGTAAAATAACTGTGGCCAGGACCAGCCCTTGTACCTATTACCTTTAGCTTCTTTATCCCAGAGCCAAGCTGGCTGAAACAACTAAGCTGATGTCAGATGCTGTCCTAGACCTGAGCAGCTGATTAAACTGAATTGTTTAATATGTAGACTTTACTACGAGGCAGCACTTTGGGCTTGAGTGAAGACAAATGGGAAGACTGGGTGACAAGGCCGAATGGTCCATTTATCAAGCACAGAGCTTTCTTGTGTTCCCACAAAGCCCAGATTAATGAAATAGACACACCCAGGCTTCATATTCAGATCTGATAGTTAAAAACAGCAAAACAAAACAATAACAACAACAAAGCCACACACCCACATCTTTCCAATGAGTCTGAAGAAGGCTCAAGTTAACACTTCTTACACCCAAACTTTACTTCAGAATATCAGAATAAGACTCACTTGGGACATTCTCCGTAGAGAAAACAAGAAGTCGGTTTAAATTAAATCTTTGGGCCAGAAAGATACAGTTCAGTCAACAATACAAGCCCAAGGACCTGCATTCAATTCTCAGAATCCATATTGAAAAGCTGGACATAGTGGTGAGCACTTGTAATCTCAACACAAGGGGGGGGGGGGGAGCGATAGATAGAGCCAGAGGCTCAAGGCCAGTAGGTGTGATCTCATGAGTTCCTCAGCTAAGTGAGACAAAGGACTTGCCTAGCACTGTAATAACCTTATCCACGCAAAGTATTTACAAAAGCTTGCCTGTACCAAGGCACAGCAGAGCACCTGCCCAGATCTTCTCTAAGGCTCACATCACCAGGGTAGGAGGGAAACAGGGTTGGAAACAAACCCTGAACAGACAAAAGAAGGGGAGGACTATCTGGTTATGGAGATACCCAATGAAGTGGTGCCTCGGCGGCTGAGAGCTAAGCAAAGAGCAGAGAATTCAGGATTTTACACAGGCGTCACAAGTTGGAAAGGGTTCTTCCCAAGACTGAGTTACCAGTCACGCCTGTTTACAGTGGTACGGGAAGGAGAAGCTCCTATTACTAAAGGTGACTACAGGAGAACTTAGGGGCTGAGGGCGATGGGAAGCTACTATAAGCCAGTGCACTGGAGCTGCACTGTTCTCAAGTTCTTGCAATAGACTTCTAGGCTGTCCTGCTCTCGTGATAATGCATGGAGCTGACATCACAAAGCCATTCAGTTAACGAGCTGCTGTCAAGCCAGGATTCCAATCATTATATTATCAGCAATATATAAAAGCTCAAAAGCCTAATGAAAAGAATGCAGAATTTCTATGCTTCTAAATATAACATTAGCTGCTAGTCAAGAGGACATGCTTTGAGGATTCTTTAATAAAATTCTTTGAGAGGTGCCTAAGTTTAGATTTAGAGCACTCTTTAAACCCAGACTCACATCTACCAGTTAAGTCGAGTGAGGCTGGACCACCACCATCAGGGGCCTCCCAGGGCCCTTTGGAAGTGACTGTGTTCTGAAAACGTGTATTTAGTGCTCTGGTCTTCAGTTTCTCATGTCTATGAGGGCACTTATGCACGAATATTCTCTCTCTCTCTCTCTCTCTCTCTCTCTCTCTCTCTCTCTCTCTCTCTCTCTCTCTCTCTCTCTCTCTCTCTCTCTCTCTCCTCTCTCTCTCTCCTCCTACTCCTCCTCCCCCCAGGGGGCAACTTAACATTCAATCACAAACACATGTTTTGAAGCAAAATTTAGATCAATCAAGACTTCAGGGTGACCCTTTCAACCACAATTCAGTGGACATTAACAAGACTGTCCTGTGGAAGCATAAGCAGCCCAAATCCTCTTCTTTGTTAAAGATCATGTAGGTTATAGAACTATCAGACTGAATTCTCTTCACTGTGATACAAAGACTCAAAAAATATGTGTAGCAAAGTCTCACTTGAACACAGGACTCAAAATATTCCTGCTGCATATATTCCAAGCCATTTCCTAATATGCAAAACATGTTTTTAAAAACTGGAGGACACTGGCACTATTCCTACTCCTGCAGATGCTAATAGCATTTTATTCCTGTACAGCAGTTCCAATTTACATTCATCACTATGGCATGTTCCTATAGTTGTTTGTGTAAGGCATTTGTGTTAGAGCCTTTTCCTGTTGTAGAATAAATAAATGTTGAATTTTGAGTTTTTTAAGTCTTAAAAGCACAACATTCTTCCAGAAAAGGGGGCTATCCTTGAAGAACAAGTATCTGACAGCACCTGAAGAACTCAGCGTCTCAGACACCAAAACCCAAGGGGAAATCCTAGTTGGTAACAAGTCTCTACCAACCCAGTGGTCTTGGGAGGCCTAGAAGTTCCTCACAGAATAGAGAAGCTGCTAAAAAAGGAAATGGTGGATCCCCTGCACGTTCAAGCAAACTAACTGAGCTCTGATCAGGATCTGTAAGCTCAGCTTTCACCCAATTGACACCACTGCTAAACAAAGACAGTGTTACAACCAGTCACCTCCTCACTTTTAGAAGCACCCCAATAATTTTCAAGTATACAAGTTATTAGGATGAATGAGGTTTGACTAATAAATCTATCCTTAACAAAAGTCGAGAGCACCATGTAATTTTTACTTTTATTCATCTAACACAGAGCTCCATCTGCTCCACCCCAGAGGTGGATTCAGAGCAGAGAACAGCAGTCACCTACTCCCAAAGCCAACCCAGCTTTGAGTGACCTTGTCCTTGGTGCCCACTTAGCTATGGTTTCTTTTCACTGTCACAACCAGAAACTGACAGCAGAGATCAGCATCCAAGGGAACAGCATCCATGGTGTCAATAAAGCCTCCAAATTGGTCACATGAATGGAAGTCGGCTGTCAGCTGATGATCGACCCCTGCTCGGTCTGAAGGGAAATCTGTTGTTGGGGCCACCTCTTCCTGGGAAGAGGGGATTAGGTTCTGGAAGTGGGTCAATGTGATCAAAAGGTGGTCTCAGTGGTGGAAATGGGCCACGTGTCTCCCCCGGCCTTCGAATGAGTGAGTTGGCTGGATCCCCAACACTGGGCAGTATTGGCCTCATATCATATTCACCACCAATGATTCCTGGAAGCAGTGAGGTGGGCGGAAAGGAAGTAGGGTAGACAGGAATGGGACAAAATGGGACAGAGTGGGACGGAGGTGGCAGGAACATTGCATGCCGAAGTCTCTGAGCCTCTTTTCTCTGTATGTGCCTCTTTCTATACAGCTGTAGAGAAAGGAGGGTGGGGGACAGGATTTGGTGAGTGGTTTACAGGTCTTCCCCAAGTTCTGCCTTACTGCCTACGTTCATTTGCACTTTTCTTTCCCATAGTCTATGCAAACAAAGTAGATACATTCTACCTCATGAAGAGCTTCGGCTCAGATGCAGTGCCATATGAGCTCTGTTCTTTAAGCATTATCAGCACAATGCCACAGAGTGAATGTCTAGTCTGAGGTACCACTAAGTCCAAAGAAGGGATAACTTAATGGCATATATTTTTAAGAATGCAATCTAGCATTACTTGACTGATATGCAAGTTTAGATGATCCTTTCCTGTACATAATTTAAGTATTTGCTGAAAATGTCAAGCTATAAATAACATCCAGGAACTACAGGCAATTTCATGTTTTCCATCCCTAGTGGATTTTAATTTAAAACATAAATAGTGGCTACTTTAAAGGCCAGCACATACACTCAAGAACAGTACTGTATACTCTGCAAGCATTCAAGGACTTTCAATTATTTTTCTTTAGTCCTTCATCCCAAATAGTTTTTCTCAGGCTTATCTCTGGTTTTTACAGTTTAAATCTGCAAAGAAAACCATGTATCTTATTCTCTTCATAATGTACTATGCTACCTAACAGCTTCAGATTATTCAAACACAATAACAGATTTTTTTTTTCTTTTTTGGTTTTTTGAGAGAGGTGTAGCCCTATCTGTCCTGGAACTCACTCTGTAGACCAGGCTGGCCTCAAACTCACAAAGATCTGCCTGCTTCTGCCTCCTGTGTCCTAGAATTAAAGGCATACACCACCACTACCCAGCCAGAATTATTATTTTTGTGAAAAAAATAAGCTGTTTTATATTTTGATGAAAAACTACTAAGACTTTTCTTTGTATTTAAAAGAAAACAAGAACTAAGCCTAAAATTGAAAACATTTTCATTAGCAATACTTAACAATAAATTTAATTTAAATTGATTTCATCATATCACACTAAAAGTGAAAAGATAATCCTTCACTATTGACTCACAAGTTATCTGAATCATAAAAATTACTCTTCATATTTAAAAATACCTACTTCTTTCCAATCCGTGCCTGGACCTCTGACAGTACCATCTGCAAAGTGAAACAAAATATAAAGAATTAAAAACCACTTCATGCATCCAGTATTCCAGCTGAACCTGGACTTCAGCCATCTGTACACATGGACTGCACATCACTACTCCTTGGGTCAGTCAAGTGGTCCTCTGCTTTGTGCACTATCTGATGATTCAAGCAGCGATGCCTCAGGACACTGTGGACAGCCTGACATTCGTCCTAGAATGTGTCTTCTGCTGCAGGCTCCTGCAGGTGTGCCAGCTGCTTCTGAGCCATGTCTGGAGTCATACCAGCCTAGCCTGACAGCCCCTGTCTGGATTACAACCCACACTCATTACTGAAATCTAACTATTGGGGCTTCCTTCTGTAGTGGTTACTTCCTGCCTGCCTGCCTGCCATTCTCTAAATGGCTGCACTACCAAGAGTGTGACAGTAACACACAGAACTATTTTTAATCTACTTAAAATATATGAACCAAGGGAGGAAAATTCAATCAACTTCAGCTCTAATGAGGAGTTCAAGAAAAATCTAACCATGTCTTCTCTACAGTTTATTACTTAGCTTAGAAGTTTATGAAAGCTGTAACCTAAGAGTTCTCAGCCTAGAGGCCACGACCCCTTCGGGAGTTCAATGATCCTTTCACAGGGATTGCCTAAGACCACTGGAAAAGACAGATATTTATATTACGATTCATAACAGTAGCAAAATTAGTTATGAAGTAGCAACAAAAATAATTTTATGGTTGGGGTCAGCACCACATGGTCTCAGCGTACTGCTGCTCTGGCCTTTACACAAACTCAGCTTGGAGCTGTGACCCACAATCAGAAATGAATCTCAGACCAACAGCAGTTAAATATGCGGGTGACAGGGCTGTAGGTGGATTCTTGAAACCCGCTACACAGGGAATCTGCTCCTCTCCTAAGACATTATACTAGAAGCTTCTTTTTGTCACTTGTTCCATGTTAAGTTGATCACTGTGTCTTAAAGTTTACTTTTCTTTTTAAAGACGAGGTTTTACTCTATAACACAGATCAACTTTAAATTACAGAAACCTTGTCTCAGCCTTCCACATGCTGGGATTACAGACATACCCCACGCTTCCTGGTTTATGCAATGCTAGGGATTGAACCTAGGGCCCTGTACATGCTACACAAGCCTTCTACTCACTGAGCATCCTCGGCCCTGTCCTTCCTTTTGAACTATGATTCTGGTTCCACACTTGCTGCCTCTGTCACATAGTAACACTTTAACTTTTAGATGTAGGGCTTTAAGCAAAGTAAAATGAGGAATCAAAGAAGAAAAGGATCTAGTTCACTCACCTCTTAAGGAGCAACTCCCCATGTTTAAGAATCTAAATGACTCTATGATATTCTATTGGGGGGTGGGTCCACCCACAAGGTAGGTAAGGAACTACATAGCAAGTGTGTGCAGCAGAGTAAATGCCTACTTGAAGATCTCACGCTTGTCTTTCTACTGTGGCTTTGTTGTTCTTTGGCTGTGTTGTAAACTGACCCATAAAGTCAATTTTAAGGTACTCCCCACACACACACACATTCAAAACTACAGCTTCAAAACCACTGACATGTCAGTACTGGCAGAGGAGAAGCTCACAGTCAGGATCTTTATCCTGCAGTACAAGGTCTAATGTCTCGTCACTGCTGCAATGACAAATGTGACCACAGCAGACAAGGCACCACAGCAGCACCCCAAAGGCAGTGGGTAGAAGTGCGGTTTATTCTAAGTGAGAGACTGAAATGTTCTTTTGGATGGATTAAGCCTGTATGTACTGCAGAAAATATGAAAAAGGAAGGAGAGCGTTTGCGGTACAGGAGAGCTTGAGAAAGCTGGGGCCTCTTCACTCAGAAGCTACTCCTTAACAAGCTGCAGATCAAAACAGAATAGCAGGAAAAACCTCTATTTTAAAACTTTAACCAGTTGAGTAACACCATGGTAACTATGGCGACAAAGAGCCTTTCTCCCATCAACATCTTTACGTAAAATCACCTCGAAAATCCCGCAGATACAAACACCGCCACAGCAGTGGGTCATTTGATGTCGTGAAGAGGTCATGACAGACTGCGGACAGAGCCAGGACAGAATGAACATCCAAAAGTCGGAAGATGCGCAGTTTCAGCTCCAACGGAAGGACGACCAGCCCAAAGACATCGGGAAGGTTCAGCACTAGATGGGGAAGGAGCGACAGGAGTTACCGAGGAAGAGCATCTAAGTCCCCATGTGCTCATCAATAGCTGTCGGCATGACGGGTCTTATCATCAGCTTTCTCTGAAATGAGACTTCCAACCACTACCACCAAGCTTTTGAGACTGACGCTGGCTGGGCTCTGACGCAGACCATCCTTCAGCCACGCAAACTCACAGACCACATGCAAGTGACCAGAAGAAAATGTTTCACTGTGACACAAGGAGAGAAAGCAGACTTATAAAAGATCTTCTGAAAAACATAAAGCGTGCAGTATACCAACTTCATCACTCATAAAATATTCTTAGTAAAATCTACTTCACAGTAGTGACAGTCAGCATTCACCAGTGTAAAATATTTAGTGTCCAATCAATGCTACCTCCAAAAACCAAACAAAACATAGGCTGGAGAGCTCGGCAGTTAAGAGCCCTCTGCTTCCCAGAACCACACACGATGACTCCCCACCTTCTGTGTCTCCATTTTCAGGGTCCAGTGCCCTCTTCTGGTCTCTGCCAGCAATGCAAGCACACATGGAACATGCATTCATGCAAGCAAAATACTCAGATAAAAGTGGGTGGGGTTTCATGTTTTTAAAAGAGAGGAAGTCAGTGATGGCTTAAAAGACGGGGTGCCGCTAAGACTGACGACGTAGCTCAGCTCCCTAGGAAAGCCATCCTCTTCTCATTTATGTGCCTACATGTGGGGGTGTGCACTCACACACACGTAAACACACACACACACATGCACACACGTAAACACACATGCACTCACACACACGTAAACACACACACATGCACACACGTAAACACACATGCACTCACACACACACATGCACTCACACACGTAAACACACACATGCACACACGTAAACACACATGCACTCACACACACACATGCACTCACACATGCACACACACATGTAAACACACATGCGCACACACACACACATGCACTCACACACACACATGCACTCACACACATACACACATGTAAACACACATGCGCACACACACACATGCACTCACACACACATACACACACACACATGCGCACATACACACATGCGCACGCACACACATGCACTCACACACACACACATGCACCCACACACACATGTACCCATACACACATGCGCACACACACATGCGCACACACACACACGTAAACACACATGCACTCACACACACACATGCACACACACGTAAGCACATGCGCGCACATGCACACACATACACACACATACACACGCACATGCACATACTCACACGCATGCACATACATACACACATGTACACATGCGTACACACACATGCAAATGCATGCACACATACACATGCACACACATGCACAACATACACACATGCACACACACATACACACAAACACAAACATGCACACACATGCATACGTGTGCACACACACAGACACACACATGCAAACATGCACGTATACACACGTGCACGTACACACACATGTACACACAAACACATACATGTACACACACAAGCACATACACATGCACACACATGCAAATGCATGCACACACATGCACATATACACACATGTACACACATGCACACACACACGTGCACACATACACTCAGAGGAACATGCATGCACACACACATACACACGCATGCACATGTGCACACAGACACATACATAATACACAGACACACGCATACACACTTCCCCACACATTCACACACCATACACACACACATGCATACACACACATACACACGCATGCACGCACACATGCACACATACACATACATGTGCACACATGCACACGTGCACACATACACATGCACACACACATACACATGTGTACGCACACACTAAATATAAATATAATGTAAAAATTCAGGGAAAAACACCCATTTACATGCTATACATACTTCTTCTTATTGATCATCTGTTATGAAGCAGACAATGAGAATGTAGAATTGACTAAGATACAGTCCTTACCTTCACATCACAACCTTACAGTGAAAAGGAATCATGTCAACCGTTAAGACACAGTACAAATCGGGGAGGCTGGTGCAGGAGGATCACAAATTCAAGGCAAAGCTGTGCTACATAACAAGTCAGATGCCTTCCTGGGCTACACAGTGAGATGAGCCTGTCTCAGAAGAAAAAGAATAAAAAAGGCTCCGGGTAAAATGTACAAAGGCACTTAAGGATAAACACTGCAGTCGTTTTTAAGAGAAGTCAGGTCTCAGAGTTAATGGAGATGTTCAACTTGTGGCTTTCCCCGTCTCTCACCTTGTCGTGTGAAAGCCAGAAGAGGGTACACCAGCTGATCTTTGAAGAGGCGAGAGAGCTTCTTAAGATCTTTGTACACTTTGGCTGCACTTTCCCCTGGAGTGTTTTAGAAGGAGAAATCAACATATAAAACCAAGCAGAAAAACCTCGAGTAGTGTCAAATATGATCCATGGGTTAAAACCTCAAGGGTAACTCCCCCATGGATAAAGGAAATCAGAATCCTTAGAAGAGCAAGCACCGCACATGACCGACCAGGGTCAATCTCAGCTGTAAACACTAACAGGTGACGTCAAACTAAGTGAGCCGCACTCAACCACACCCTATGGGATCTGTATACTACAGTCTGTTGTGGGCACTGTACAGTGAGGAATGTTCTCACAACAGAGCAAACAAGTATCAAGACAGAGCTGAGGAGTTCTCCAGCGTTCCCTTATACCAGCAGTTTCCTCCAAGAGAAACTACAGAAGAAAGGTCCTATTTCACTCTTTCTAAAACCATGGTAGAGTCTGTTCTCAGCCCAGTAGTGACGGGGCAGGAAATACAGACCTAACTGTGCCTGATTCCAAAGTACTTATTTTTCCAAATGGTCACAATTATGGCGTAGCCAGCAGTGTTGGCTAGGTTTCTGTCTGTTTAACACAAACTACAGTAATTTTAGAAATTGGGAAAATGCCCCCATTAGACTGGCCTGTGGTACATTAATTGATTTGGGGCCCAGCTCACTATGAACTGTGTCACCCCTGGGCTAGTGCTCCTGAGCATTATAAGAAAGTAGGCTGAATGAACAAGCTATGGAACAAGCAAGTAAATAGCATCCCTCCATGGCTTCTTCATCAGTTCCTGCCTGCAGGCCTCGGGTTCCTTCCCTGACTTCCCTGGATGATAGACTACAGGCTGTTGCGTGTTTTATCACAACAAAAGAAACTAAGTATAAATCATGAATAAATAGGGGCATGAATTTGAGAGAACAAGTGAAGAGGTTGTGTGGGAAAGGTTGGGAGTGGAGAAGGGAGGGCAGGGGAGAGGAAAAGGGGAGGGGAGAGGAGAGGAGAGCAAAAGAAGAAAAGGAGAAGTGAAGAGAAAACAAAGTAATTGTGTTTTCATTTAAATAGTAAAATCACAGACACACACACACATTTTTCAAGACAGGGCTTCTCTGTATAGTCTTGTGAGTCTTGGGACTCACCTCCTTTCTGCCTATTTGAGTGCTGAGATTAGAGGCGTGCATCACTACCTCCCATAAAAGAATGTATATTTAAAAGACAGAAAGAAACATAGAAATAAAGAGAAAGTAACTTGGGAAAGGAACAGATTCTGAGACCCAACCGTAGCCCTCCTAGTCAAGCCCACATTTCATGAGCACTCAGGTGATTCACAAGCGTATTAATGGAAACATGAGCACGCGTCTGAGGGCCCACTTCAGTCTGACCATGCACCAAGTGTACAGTCCTAGACAACTACCTCTTTGATCCTCACCTGTTGGCTCACCATAACAAGAAGAGCTACTGGATCCCGAAGCTCCATGCACAGTATATCAATAGCGTAAGTTTACATAGTTTGCTTCTATATTTGCATATTTCACTGCGGAAGTAGCATGTTTGTTTTAACTTAACTCATAAGAACAGAGGAAGAGATAAGCAGCTCAACCCCTTTAGTGCTTAAATCTGTGTTGAGTATGAACCCTTTCAAGATAATACTTCTTTAAAAAATCAATTTGGGCTCTCCTCTCCCTGTTCCCTAGGCCCAATCCCTCAGGCTCATCCCTAGCACTGCAACAGATCAGCAACTGCAGCCTCCCTTCTCCACTGCCCACATCTTCTGAAGAACGCACAGACCATCACCCCCTCCTAACCTCTTTCATTCCCCAAATCTAGCAGGCACCTCCTGCTCAACCAACGGTCAAGCCTGCCAAAAAACCAGGTAGACTGCCCTCAGACCTTTTCCTCTTCTCTCCCCGTTCCCCAGATCCAACCTGAGTCTCATCCCTAGCACTGCAACACAATACTAGCTACTGCCTCCACCTCCTGTGGATCCCAAAGACTGTCACTTCCTGTCCTCTTCCACCAGCCTCCAACACCAGCAAGCATCCCTGAGAGCACACCAACCTAGCACGCCAGTAAAAAGAGAACACACTCTGAAAGTTCAGACAGAGAACAGAAATCAAGGAGCAAAACACCCACCCAACAAAGGCAAACCCAGAAATCAGCACCTCGACCTATAGTCACCCAGAGCCCAGATGCAAAGATGCCAGCATAAAAACACAAGCAATAATAGCTAGAAAAATATATTACCATTACAGACCAGCTATCCTACCACAGCAGACCTTGACTATTCCAACATACCTGAAGCACAAGAAAAATTCTGAAAATTAAGACTTATGAATGCAAACAAGACACACAGAGGCAAGCTTCACCAATAGAACATAAGAGATGGAAGAAAGATTGGCATTGAAGATACAGTAGAAGACAGGATACATCAGTCAAAGGAAACGTTAAACCTAAAAGAGCCTTGACACAAACTATGCAGGAAATCTGGGACACTAGAAAAGACCAAAGCTAAAAATAATAGCAATAAAGGAAAAAGAAGAATCCCAGTTAAAAGGCCCAGAAAAAAATCATGGAAGAAAATTTTCCTGACCTAAAGAAGGACATGCCTATAATGGTACATGAAGTTTACATAACACCAAATATATCAGACCAGAAAACAAAGTCCCCTTGCCACATCATAACCAAAACGCTAAACATACAGAACAAAGAAAGAATATTAAAGCTACAAGAAAGAAAGACCAAGTAACAAGTAAAGGCAGAAGGTGTAATTCTAAGGAATTAGGAACCCTAAAAGTCAGAAGGTCCTAGACAGATGTGCCGGAGACTAAGAGACCACAGATGCCATTCCAGACTACTATACCCCACAAAACTTTCAATTGCCTTAGATGGAGAAAATAAGATATTCCATGATAAAGTCAAATTTAAACAATATCAATCTATAAATCCAGCCTTATAATTACCCAGTAAAAAGACATAGACTGTCAGAATGAATGTGAAAATAGAATCCCTCCTTCGGCTGTATCCAAGAAACACACCTCAACATCAAGGATAGACATCACCTCAGAGTAAGGGATTGGAAAAAGAAGTAAACTGATTTAGCTATTTTAATATATAACAAACAGACTTCAGATCAAAACTAATCAAAAGAAGTAAGAAAGACACTATATAGTCATGAAATGGAAGTCCACCAAGGAGCTGGCTCAAGGGCTAAAAGCACTGCCTGCTCTTCCGGAGGTCCTAAACTCAATTCTCAGCCACCATATGGTGGCTTACAATCATCTATAATGAGATATGGCGCCCTCTTCTGGCACATAGGCATTCCTGCATGCAGAACACATGTGTACGTGATAAATCTTTTTTTTTTTTTTTTTTAAAGTCCACCAAGTAACACCTATATGCCCCAAACACAGATAGGTGCCCAAAATTTGGGGTTTTTTTTTTTGTTTTTTTTTTTTTTTAAAAAAAAACCTACTACAGCTTAAATCACACATTTACCCTCACACCCTGATAGTGTGGGACTTCAATACTCCACTCTCACCAATTGCAGGTCATCCAGACAGAAACTAACAGAGAAACACTGGAGCTAACAGATGTTATAAACCAAATGGACCAAAAATATTTACAGAACATTTTACTCAAACACAAAGAATATACCTTCTTTTCAGCACCTCACAGAACTTTCTCCAAAATGGACCACATACTCAAGTCTCAACAGAAACAAAAAACCTTAAATACTCCATGCATCCTATGAAATCACCATGGATTAAAGCTGGCTATTAACAACAGAAAAAACAGAGAGCTTGAAAACTCATGGAAACTGATCAACTCTCTACTGAATAAAAAATGGATCAAGATAAAAATAAAGTAATTCTAGGAATTCAATGAAAATGAATACACAATACCCAACCTTATGGGACACAACAAAAGCAGTTCTAACAAGCAAGTTCATAGCAACAGTGCCTGCATTAAAGGGGTGAGGGGAGGAGAGAATTTTCACACAGGCAATCTAACAGCACACAGGGAAGCTCATCCCAGAAGAACAGACGACAAAAAGATGGTCAAACTGAGAGCTAAAGTCAATACAATGAATCAGTGAAACAAAGAGAATCATAAGACAGACAAACCTTTACCCAAATTATTAAAAGGATGAAGAATATCCAAATTAATAAAATAAGAAACAAAAGGGGGGCATAACAGCAGATACTAAAGAAATCCCAAGACTAATAAGAACATACTTTAAAAATCTGTACTCCATCAAACTGGAAAATCTAAAGAAATGGATAATATTCTCCGCAGGTACCACTTACCAAAGCTAAATCAAGATCAGATAAGCAATATAAATACAGACTTAAAATCCCTAGTGAAATAGAAGCAGTCATTAAAAGTTTCCCAACCAAAAAGCCCAGGTCAGACAGCTTTAGTGCACAATCCTACCAGACTTTCAAAAAAAAGTTAATATCCATATTCCTCAAATTAATCCACAAAACAAACAGAAATAACATTGCCCAATTCATTTTATCAGATCACAGTTACCCTGATAACTGGGGGTATATCCAAACCATATAAGGAATCAACAAAAAAGAGAATTACAGACCAATTTCCCTTATGAACACAGATGTGAAAATACTGAATAATATACTTCCACACCCAATGTAAGAGCACATAAAAACATCACCAACCATGATCAAGCAAGCTTCATCCCACACATGCAGGGACAGTTCAACATATGAAAACCAACAAATATAATCTACCACGTAAATAAACAAAACTGCACTGCACGATCATCTCATTAAATGTGCCTTTGACAAAATTCAACACTCCTTCATGATAAAAGTCCTGGCGAGATTAGAGAAAGCCAAGGACATGCCTAGACATTATAAAGGCAATTCAGCAAGCATATCGCCAACATCACACTAAATGGAAAGAAGCTCGGGCAAGTCCACTGACATGTCACTGAATGTGACAGGGCTGTCCACTCTCCCATACATGAGCAATCTAGTACCTAAGGTCTTAGCTGGAGTTAGACAACTAAAGGGGACCAAGGGGACACAAACTGGGAAGGAAGAAGTCAGAGTCTCATTATCTGCAGATATCATAGTGTACGTAAGTGACTCCAAAAAATCCACCAAGGAATCCCCTCAGCTGATAAACACTTTCAACAAAACAGCTGGATACAAGATTATCTAAAAGTGATCAGTAAAGTCCTCTATATAAATTACAGATGGGCTGAGGGAGAAATCAGGGAAACATCCTCCACAACAGCCTCAAATAAATAAAATATCTCAGGGTAACTCTAACCAAGCAAATGAAAGATTTGCATGAGATAAATTTCAAGTCTTTGAAGAAAGAAACTGAAGAAGAAATCAAAGGATCTTTCGGTCTCCCATGCTCGTGGAACACTGGGAATAACATATAAAATTGGCCTACCAAAAACAATCTAGATTCAATGCAATTCCCACCGAAATCCCAATACAATTCTTTAGAGACTTTGAAAGGACAATTCTCAACTTCATATGAAAAAAATAAAACTCAAGTCAGCTAAAACAATGCTGAACAATAAAAGGAATGTTGGGTCTTGCTGTCTCTGATTCAAGCCGTACTACAGAGCTATGGTAATTTATAAAAAGAAAAGAAAAGAAAACACATGGTATTGACAGAAGAATTAGAAACACTAATCAATGAAATCTAATAGAGACATGCATCAATCCTCACACCTATGGACGCTGACTTTTTTAATAAAGAAGCCAGAAATACACACTTGAAAAAGACAGCAACTTCAACAAACGGTACTGATCTAAATGGGTATCTGCATGTATAAGCATGCAAATAGATCAATTCCAAGTGGATCAAAGACCTTACCATACAACCAGACATACAGGACCTGACAGAAGAGGAAGTGGAAACAGCCTTGAACACACAGGTACAGGAGATGACTGCCTGAAAAGAACACTAACAGTGCGGGCACAAAGATCAACAATTAATAAGTGAGACCGCATGAAACTGAGATGCTTCTGTAAGGCAAAGGACATTATCAACTGGACAAAGCAGCAGCCTACAAAATGGGAGAAGAATTTTACCTACTCTGCATCCAATAGAGGACTAATATACAAAGAGCTCAAGAAATTAGATGGGGTACAGAGCTAAAAAGAGAATTTTCAATAGAAAATCTTAGATGGCAGAAAAACACTTAAAGAAATGTTCAACATCTTTAGCTACCAGGGAAAGCGAATCAAAACTGCTTTGAGATTCCATTTTATACCTGTCAAAAAGGCTAAGGTCAATAACGTAAGTGACCACTCACACTGGTGAGAATGTAGAGTAAGGGAACACTTCTCCAGTGCTGGTGGGAATGCAAACCTGTAAAGTCACT
Source organism: Phyllotis vaccarum (assembly GCA_033318265.1). Classification (NCBI taxonomy): domain Eukaryota; kingdom Metazoa; phylum Chordata; class Mammalia; order Rodentia; family Cricetidae; genus Phyllotis; species Phyllotis vaccarum. The sequence continues at coordinate 41,176,703 of JARWLC010000014.1, read as the reverse complement.
ATGGAAATCAATACAGTTGTTCCCCAGAAAACTGGAACTCAATCTACCTCAAGATCCAATTATACCACTCATGGGCATATATCCAAAGGATGCTCATCCTATCACAAGGACAATTGCTCAACTATGTTCACTGCAGCTATATTCATAATAGCCAGTTAACTGGAAACAACCTATGTGTCCCCCCAACAGAAGAATGGATAAAGAAACTGTGGTACAATTTATACAATGGAGTATTTCTCAGCTGTTAAAAAAAAAAAATGACACGAAATTAGCAGTCAAAAGGATAGAACTAGAAAACAACCATCCTGAGTTTTGCAATGCTTCCAGGGGAGGGGGTGGGTTGCATTCAATTGAATTATTGGGCAAGGGGGTCCCATGGAAATTCCTAGACAACCCAGGCTGATGATAAGACAAAGGGTTGCTCTCTGCAAACTGACAGTGGGGCCCCAGTGCTGAGAACAACATCCATATAACTCATGGAACATGGAGTAGTCAAGCTGGTGCCTACATGAAGCCTACACCCCCTACAGTGTAGTGGTGTCTCTTTGGTGTGGGAAAGTACTCTGAAGGCTACTAAGAGGGAAGAATGGACACCAACCCAGCCACAAAACCTTTGACCTACAATCTGTTCTGCCTATAAAATATGCTGGGCAATGGTGGCACAGAACTTGTGGAAGTAGCCATTCAATGTCTGATTTGATTTAAGCCCAATTTAAGCAGTCAGAACCCATCATAACCCAGAGACCTAGGGTAAAACCAAACATGACTCACCCTAAAAAAAAAAAAAAAAAAAATCATGGGGCTGTTGTGGTACACACCGTTAATTTCAGCACTCAGGAGGCAGAGGCAGACAGATCTCCATGAGTTCAAGGCCAAGCCTGGTCTACAGAGCAAATTCCAAGCCTCAAAAAAAAGAAGAAGAAAATGATTCCTAAGACTCCTAATGATATTCTGTTATACTCGTGATCAGCGCCTTATCTGGTCATCAACAGAATGGCCTTCTCTGGCAGCAGACAGGAAATGATGCAGAGACCCACAGGCAGAAAAATCACTTCAGAGCCCAGGGAATACTGTGGAAGAGAAGGTGCACAGGGTGGAGGACACCAGGAGAACAGTGCCCTCTAAATCAACTAAGCATGGCACAGATGGGCTCAGAGACTGAAGCACGGAGCTGATGTGGGTCTGTATCAAGTCTTCTGCATATTTATTATAGCTTCTAGCTTAGTGTTCTTGTGTGAGAATGAGTGGGTCTCTGACTCTGTGTCTGCTATTGGGGCTCTTCCTCCTGCTGGGATTCTTGTCCATTTTATATGATAGTTTTTGATTCGCCTTTTTATACTTTGTCATGTTTTGTTGTTATCTCTAAGAACCCTGTTTCTTACTAATCAGAGACAGAAGGGAGTGGATCCAGAGGGGAAGGAAAGTGGGGGGAACTGGGAGGAGGAGAGGGAGGGATAACATATCAGGATGTCATATGAGGAAAAAAAATTGTTTATTCAATATGGTTCAAGGACTTTTTCCAAATGTAATCAACTTTCTTTAAACTTTTTCTATCAACAATCATGCTCCTTTGGTAATTTGCTTACAGTGTTAAAGAATGGTGGCTGATGTCATGTGTATTTGTCTGATGCATATCTTAGCATGACAGATACAATATAGCATGTAGGAAAATGTTAGCCTGGTAGAGTTGTTTTCAGATCTCCAATAAACTTTTTTCTTTTTCAAAACAAAAAGAGACCGATAAGTATTTGACTGGGAACTCAAGAGTAATATAAGCTACTGAGGTCTGTTGTGGAATATTATTTTAACTATGTAAATATTTGTTTGTGCTACAAAATATTACAGTAGCTGTGTAAAGGTGTGTTACATTTGTTAACTCTGCATTTGTTTAACTGTGTAAGAACGTTACATTTGTTTATGCTGCGTTGGTTTAATTATGTGTTGTATCTGTTTCACCTTGCCTGCCTAAGGCATCTGATTGGTCTAATAGAAAGCTGAACAGCCAATAGCTAGGCAGGAGAGGGATGGGTGGGGCTGGTGGGCAGAGAGATAAGTAGGAGGAGAAGAGAGAGAAAGAGAGGGAAATGCCTGGAGCCAAAAGCCAGGCAGCATCAGTAGGAAAGACACAGATGCAGAAAGGAACAAGGAGGAAGGAGGGAGAGAGGGGCGGAGGGATGGAAGCAAAGAAAGAAGGAGAGAGAGAAAGAAAAGATGGAAGAAAAAAGGAAGAAAGGAAGGTAGGTAGGTAGACAGACAGACAGACAGATAGATAGATAGACAGATAGATATAGATATATATTTTTTTAAAGCCCCAAGGCACAGCACAGATAAAGAAAAACAGACTTTAATAAGAGCTAAGCTAAGGCCAAACATTCATAACTACTAGTAAGTGTCCAAGTCACGATTTGGGAACTGGTTGGTGGCTCAAAAGAAAAAGCCTGTTTCAGGAGTCTAAACTATAAGCTACAATAAAATAAAAATGACTTGCCATGTGTTCATCTCACATGCCTACCTAAGAAAAAGTTCTTCACTAAAGAGTACAAACTTTCTTCCTCCCTTTTGCTTCTTTGTTTCATACTTGACAGATAGAGAAGAGGAATTTGAGCTGGACCCTAGATGAGGCTGTCGGATGGTCCACTGCAATCCTGATTTCCGCTACTACTTAGGGACACTGAAACAATTCAGCCTTCTCTAGAACTATTATTTCCTTATCTGTAATCTGAGCATAAAGCCTGCTCCCTCCCGAGTATACAATATTCATAGCAAGGTCCTCCCTAGGGTGAAGATAAACACAGTACTGAGGAACTTTCAGCTTCTCTGATGATTGAAAACATATTTACAGATTCATGACTCTAGCACAAATTCTCAATAGTGACAAGATCACCTCAAAGCAAAAACTGGTTCTTCAAGAGTACTAATTTGAACCCAATTGTAGATTCAAAAGAGCTACAGAGTTTATTTGTGATACTAAAGTGTCACAGGAAAGGTGGCTGTATGGCAGACGTTAAGAGACTAGGAGTCATCAGAGGAGTGACAACCAAAGAAGTAACAGGCTGACTAAAGATGGCCGAGAGCCAGCCCCTGGATGTGCATCCAGCTACAGCCACAAGAACACACAGTGGTCCTCTTCCTCCCATCAATCTCTCAGGAACCCATCTTCAGAGGAACAGCCTGGATCAGCCTTGTCTAAGAGATACGATACGGCTGTCAGTGCGATTTCCCCTCCACTGGACACTGCCATCGGCTCTTAATATTTCCTGTGGTTCGCCCAGGGACTACAGGGTGGTACATGTTCAGCATGAAACAGGAAGGAAGAGCCCTTCACTCTTCTCATCCACCACTCCCACTGGCAGCTGGTCTCTCCGTTTAGGTTTAGCCAGAAACAGTCAAAAGAGAAACCGGACTCTTTTGCATCTACTAATAATTTTATAGTTTATAGGCAGTCATACTTAAAACCCCAATTTTAGAGAAATTCTAATCTCATTAAATATAGCATTTATATCAAATTTATAGTAAAAATGTTAAAGGAGTTTTTCTTCCATTAATATTCAATAAAGAAGCCACACTGAATTATTCCATGAAACACAGATCTTCTCGGTATCAGTTAAATACAATAGTAAAAAGATCTTCAAAGGTTAACACGAGAAACCAGGTGGGAAACTCTTAACCCTATAAATACAATTTTGTACTCAAAGACCTTAAGATTTATAAGAAAGAAATTCTTCAGACTGTAATCAAAGCTTTCATTTCTGTCCCTCTGTATTTCTGGTGCAGAAGTGGAACCCAGGGCCTTGTACATGCTCAGCAAAGTTACCACTGAGCTGCACTCCTAAGCTCTATACACTGCTTTGGAATTTGCTTTAATCCCATTTAGAAACAGTAGCCTCTTTAACATAATCCTTCTTGCTTGTTTTTTTTTTTTTTTTTTTTTTCAGTGAGCCCCCCCCCCACTTCCCACCCCCACCCCCGCCCCAGCATCATTCCAAAGTTAGGTTGGGATTACATTACCTGGTACCACTCCACTAACGTAGGACCTTGGCTGCAGCTGCACTGACTTCACAGTTTTAATCCCACTGTAGATTTTTATTGTAGCTATAAGGAAACAAAAGAAAGATGATAAAGCAATCTGCACTTCTTGACTCTTCCCTTCTAGTGCATTGCCCTGTCTACCTACTCTAAGGGCACATACACCAAACAAACTGCTCTGAGCCCATTCTCCTCCTCAAAGCAAGGTCAAAAAGCTAAGCCATCAACCTCACACACCACCTTTTAAGACAGCAGTGAGCATCTTCCCACACAACCCACTAAGCATCACCATCAGCAGCTTATTAGTAATTGACATATCTGCAACAAGGTCAATAGGAGGCAGGCAAGTACGGAAGACCATTATTTCTAATCACGTCACTAAAGCACCGTTCACTTTTTTTAACCCTTGGCAATGGTCAATCCTTCTTCATTAACAGGACCCTGATAGTTTCTACAACACCATCTTCTAGACCCAAAGACCAATATTCTTGACATCAACAGAGGGTTCAAATTAGTTTTGTGTACAAAGGCGCACTTCATCTCAGCTTAGGAAAGAACTAGTGATGGGCTGATGCACATGTGCACCAACTCATGGCCTGGGTGAAAATTTTAAAGACACTGTTCCTTTTCAAAGACTTGGGCCTGGAATGACCAGCTACTGTGAGAGCTACAGGCTCTGATCTGTAAGGAATGAAGGAGTAAAGCATGAGAAACTAAGTCATCAGAACATTAGTGAAGAAAGGGTGTTATATGCATGCCATTAGGTCCCTTATATGAAACCAAGGTAGAACTCACTTTGCTACTCATGTCTGCAAACTTTCAAGTTGTGATGTGATAAACCACAAACTATTGCCACTCTAGGCAAAAAATGTCACACTACAAGTGTGAAAATAGAAAAATCCTGTAACTCTCTCCCCCCTCGGCCCCTTCCTGAGGTCTCTGAAACTAGCCAAGGTCGAGATGGCTGCTTGGGACACACCCTGCAGCCTGAACCTGATACTTCCTGAATTCCTGAGACCCACCTGGTGAGCAGCTTGACCTTCCAAGATAAGGCTCTGAGACCACATTCCTGATCTAGCAACCTAGGTGGGGTCACCCAAGAAAGTCCTACCATGAGAATTGTTAACTGTTAACTGTTTGAAGCTTGTACAATGTGTCTTGCTCCAGGAAATGAATGTCTTCAGGTGGTCCTTAATGTTTCACAGGAAATAGCTTGCCTGCCTGCATTCCTAAACTCTGTCCTAAACTGACCTTTAGCCCCTCCCCTGTTAGCACACAGAGCCCGCCCATACCCCCTCCCCTACCCAGAGTAGGGTATAAAAATTCTGCCCTGAAAAATATTCGGGGCTCCAGGCTTTTCTGCAGTGCCTGGAGCCCACACATGTGTGTACCGGTATTCATATTCATTAAACTCTCTTTTTCTTTAATGTTAACAGTGATCATTAGCCGTGGTCTTGGGGTGTCTTGGGGTGCCCTAGGGGTGCCCGCCTATTACACAAGCTGTACAAGCTAGCTGTGAATAACTAACAGAGATGTTACTCAGCCCTCATGCCGTCACACTCACATCCTGACAAATGTGCAGGACCACCACACAGCCGTTAGAGCTCAGATGATGGGACACTTAAGAGAATTGGGTAATAAAGGAAATTAGGGGAAAATATTACATAAGGCCAAAACAAATCTTCTAATTCTAAAATTTAAAACAAATGCCATAAGTTAGCTTTCAAAATAAATTTTATAGAAATCTTTTTTTTTTTTTTTCCTAACACAGAACCTCAATCAACAAAAAAGATAAGTATAATGTGGGAGTGGGGACTCTGCCTTACATCATCTCAGCTTCAGGGCACAATAAATATCCTGACCAGAGCAGCAAAACCAGACAATCTGTTATACAAGCATTCTAAATATCTGAAAAAATAACTTAAAAAGAAAAACAGCGTTAGCCCAGAGGGGTGGTACTCACACAATCCTGGAGGAACAGAAGTTCAAGACCAGCTCTAGCTACATAAAGAATTTAAGGCCAGCCTGAGCTACATAAAGATCCAATTTCAAAAAATATAAAAATAAAACAAAAAAACATGTAAGATCCTGGTCAACCCGATGTATCTCCAATATGTGAGATCAAGAAAACATTCCAGAGACCAGTCAGTGGTGGTTAGGAAGGACCCATGTGACATCTTGACTAAAATGAAACCCAGAGGCGGGATAGAATGCTACTTTCTAGTAGGGGAGGGAAAGCAAAGAGGCTCTTTATCCATGAGAAAGAGCAGCTAAATTATGCACACACTAAAGCCCCAGAATCTCAGGAGTGTTTCTGTGTATCAACAGTCAAAGAGATGCCAAACTGGATAAACAGGAACCTCAATCCAACTTCATAAACCCAGGTCAAGACTTGAAGTAAATAAGAGACATTCATAGACATGAACAAAAAGCCCTCTTCAAATAATTTATACAGTTAAACTCATTTCATTCCTGTGATCACAGCTTTTACAGAATTAACTATTCAAACATTAAAACATCAAAAGAAAGGGGGTAAGGCTGGAAAGATGGCTCAGTACTTATAGGCACTGGCTGTTCTTCTAGAGGAACCTGGTTCAATTCTCAGCACCCACATAGCAGCTAACAATCATCTGTACTCCAGTTCCAGAGATCTAATGCCCTCTTCTAGCTTCCAAAGACACTATGTGCATGTGATACACATACACATATGCAAGTAAAACACACACACACACACACACACACACACACACACACACACACACACAAATAAAAATATTTTAAAAGAAAAAAGGGGCTACCCCAAGAGTGAAAGGTAATGTCCTAAACCAACATAAACCTCACATTTTTATCCTTCCGGCATATTATCAGTCATAGAATAGTTAAGTTGTGAATGACTCAGAACTATTTCTTGACTGCCAGCCACTGAGGTGGCCATAGAATGTTTACAAAGAAATAATTTACTTAATTCATAAGCCAGCAACCATGACTGCACTGCTCCATTACCATTTATAATGACCAGGTTCTCCAAAGGCACGCAGGTGAGCATGGCAGTGCCACCCTCACAGAGAGGATGTGTGTACTGCAGCCTGTACACACCACTTGACTTCCACTTCTCAGGCATTGATTCTGCTTTGGATTCAGTCCCCTGAGAGACCAAAGGAAAAGAAAAATAATTTTAAAAGGTGTTGTATTTAAAAAACCTGAAAATCAGAAACACCTCTGACTTAGCGAGCTATGCGGCCCCCTTGGGCTACTGATACAGCTCAGCAGGCAAAGTGTTTACAAAGATACTGATACCCAAGTTTGAGCTTTGGAACCCACATAAGAGTGAAAGCAGAGAACCAACTCCACACATGCAGTACACACCACACACATTTTTAAGAAGATGCACAGCCTCCTTAACAGAATGTGTACATCACTAACACTGCTAGTAAAGGAGGTCCTTATAACATTCTTCTATCAAAACTTTGTTTTCATAGATAAAATAACATCACAGAAATAAGGATTAATTTTTTCCTTTTAAAACTCACATTTCTGTCTAGCAAAGCCATGCCATTATCCAAGATCCCAGGATGAATAGTTTCTTTCATACAGCCCTTTTCAAAAAACATTGTTATTTTCTAACATTCTGTTCACATTTCTGTCACTGCATATTTGTTATGCTTTTCATCAACTTACATGATTATTTAATGTCATTTTTGTCTTGTCTTTCTTGCCCATTTGTGAACTCTGAGACCCAGAACAGTATTTGATGCTTTAATTCTAAGTCTGAGCATGATGTGCACAGGCATATTGCCTAATCCACATGGGATGAGTAGAGGCCAGCAGAACAGGGCTACCCAGGAGTATACAAGAAGCTCTGCCCCATTCTAAGTTTACCAATTCAGAATCTGCACTGTTATAAGATCCCAAGTAGTCTTTAGCTCTAATTGTTCTCTGAGAGATCCTGGGATTCTTGGATGTACAAGTGACTCTCCTAGAATGTACACAACATGCTATAATAGCCTATCTTGTCTATTCTCAGACTAAAGGTAACAAGAACAAAAACCTGAGACAGGGACCAAAAAAAAAAACCCAAAACCCTACTGATAGTAGATGCTTAGCAAACACATGCTGAATAAAGATAGCAACCACAGCACAAAGCCATTAACATAAAACAGCCTAGTTAGCCAGTACTTATAATCCTACTCACTCCACACCACCCATTTTTTGCATATTACCATATAAAAACCTTTTGTCTTTTTTGTAAAGCCAGTTACCATTACATCATCAATACTAAAGCTAACAAAGGAAATAAAGGACAGAGAAGTAAAGGAAGGTGTAGTGGGGACCTATGACAACCTCTCCCCGTGTCTGGAATTTTATGTTCAACAACCAACCACATTTCATAAAGAAGAACTACCACAATCCCTATTGCTAAGGTACCAGTGAGACCCCACATGGAATTTGGGTTGAACTTACCTGAGGTATGTAGCCTGACTCGAGCATGAGGAGATGAACCAGCACTATCAAGGCATCACTAGTGTTGGAACAGCTGGCTGACTGATACAGAGTCTCCAGTGAATGTGGTACCTGCCCATCCTCCGTTTCATTGCAGAGCATTGGTTCCAATGGATAGAAACCAGAATCCTCTTCCATATCCATGGCATTCTGAATTGACTCAGCTTCAACATTTTGACTAGGCCCTTCCTACAAAGGATAACAATAATAAATTCATTAACTTTAATTTTACATAGGACATTCTATACCCTAAACTAAGCAGAGATTAATGCTCAAAACCAAAGCACACCATGAGGCTCAGAAATAGGAGACATCTTAAGGAAGTTCTCATAAATGAGACTGCAGCCTGCACCTCCATCCTGGATCCCAAGCTCCCTTTATGCTGACGGGCTAAAAACCTAGACCACATCTGTAAGTCTCCACATTTACTAAACAGTACCCAAAATGTGACATCTTCACAGCTCCAACTACTATCATTCCTGAATGCCTCTAAAGCTGTGTGCTTCCTATGCCACAGGTGCTCAGATCCTACTGTGTCTCCTGTCCTCCAGGAACAGCACCCCCAAAAGTGCCTGCCTCCCTTCTTGTCTCATATACACCACGCTCTCCTGCCAGTTTTCCTGGAAATAAAGAATCCAATCGTGTCTTATACCCCATTTTAAAACGTACCAGCATTTCCTCAAGACAGGCAATGATATTTCCCACAATTGTACCTTAAGACTATGCCCCTAGATGTACACAGTCTTAGCATGGAAACACTACATGCTATGTCTGCCTAATCTGGCCTACATGCACAGGATCCAGTATTAAGATATAAAAGCTCTGAAAATTCTAAAAACAATAATGTGTGCAATTAACCAAAACGCACTCTCCTTCTTCACTCACACTTAACATCTGTTACACTTACTACAGATTCATAAAACAAGTTTTTCAAAAACAGACTGAGGAGTGCAGGCCTAGAAAATTAAGTCTAAATGCCTAAGCATATAAAGCCCACATTACCTGTTCCCAAGCTAGTCATCTGTTCACTCTCTACCAACCCTTTCCTACCCACTGAAGTTTTCCCACTTCCAAAGGCCCGGGGGATACTACAGCATTTAATATTGCACCTTACCACACTGTACTACTATTTTCAATTCACACATCTGCATCTCTCCAGACTGCAAGTTTGTGTAAAGTACGAGACTATCCAAGCCCTCCATGCAGTGAGAAAGAGCACAGGAGCTGCCCCATGGTACACACTCAGCAAGGTCTGCAGGACAACTGCTGAAAGGTGGCACACTACGGTTTCACGACTTTATTTGCCAGGCAGGCGTTCTCTCGTTTATACCTGACAACAGTCACATCACAACTAGAGCGAGGGAGAGAGAGGACAATGCTTGTTTATAGACACTACAACCGTAACTCATAAAATCAGTAACTAGTCAAAAATCACCAGTTTGTAGAACTCTGACATTAACGCATGTCCTCAGATTCTCCACTAGGAGCTTTTAGACACAAAGCATGCTTTAGTAAAGCCAAGCTGTTACACTGGCTTTATTCAGAAAAAGCTTGTTTCCTAGTTTGTGATCAGCTCTTAATTCAATGAGTCTTTTCTCATTAGGGCTGTTTTCCAGAAACAGGAGGGAGGGAAAATTTAAAGTTATATGGCATAAACCAAAGCTGAAGGACTACAGTGAAGCCGGAGCTGACATTTACTCTTTCAAAATCAGCAGAGTTAAGGCCTAATGGCTGTAAAGAGATCAAACTTGTTAAAATGCAAACCATAGGCAGGCATGCTGACACACACATGTAATTCCTGCATTTGGGAGGCTAAAGTGGCAGAGCTCAGAGTTCAAAGTCAACCTGAGCTAAATGACAAGATCTTGTCTCAAAAAAAAGTCATTAAAAAGTACTCACACTATATAACAGACGCTACTGCACAAAACATTTCCATGATTTTCTTTAAACAGAAATCACCACATTAAAAAGAATATACCAAGCTAAATTATAAAAATAATCTCTTCACTTTTCCCCATCATCCCTACTTCGGCCATTTACTATTTAGGCAGCAGCATAGGGCAAAACAGATGAGGAAATCTTTAAGAAGCGCCCACCAAGGTGCTAACTACACACCCACTGTGGGCTTATCTAACCTTATTCCTAAGTCCAAGAAGCACTGGCATTCCCTGAGCTCTTCTGATATGAGTATTTATCATCTCCCATGTGTGAGAACAGAAAACAGCTGAGCATCACCTCCAAACAGTCCTGCCACAGGCTACTTACAAACAAGCAGTCCGCTAAAGCTCCTGTTAGATCTGTGCAGCTTATCCCTGGCTGCCACTAAAGGCGATTCCCAAGTGGGTGAATTAGTCACAAACTAAAACTCCTCCCCTCTGCTTCTGAGTCTTGTTCATGTACTGACTATGCTTTTCCACAGCTCCCTTCTATACTGCGCTACCGTTCCTTACAGATTCAAGGACTCCAAGCATTACTCAAGTCTCAGTGCCCTGCTAAGGTTTATAGTCACCCCATAAAACCTTACAAGACAAACGGTGTGTAACTAGCAAAGTACTATACAAACTGTAAAACTCCATCTTACTGGAGGATTTTTAGAGCACACCAAAGTAAAGGGAATGGGCTTTTTCCGAGGATTATCTCTAAAAGTCTGTTTTTGTTTTTTTTTAAGGATGTAGTCAGATATCCTTGTTCATCCCACACAATGCCCTGTGAAGCAGACAAACAAGACATACAAAAATGATTTGGAAGACAAATTAAAATTCTTGGATTGGGAAATTATTTTCACAATTTATCAATCTATTAAGTATTTTAACAACCATCTATTCAGAATAATTGCTTATTCTTAAGGTCATGATTCAGTGTTTAAGGTTTGCAAAATAATTAATTTGCAGTAATAATATAAACATAAAAACAGTCAAGAAAGGCATATGTGTTGGTATTAAAGTGTTTAGTTCAAGGTCTACAGGCAGGTTCCAGGACAGACAAGGCAAAAATCCTGTCTCAAAAAAATACCTTAAAAAAATAAATAAATAAATAAAAATTCTAATTAAAAAAATGTTTTATACAAAGTATTATAAGGTAAAATAAACAAATAATGAGGACCTTACAAAGTTATAAATATCATCAGTAAACATTTTAAATCATTGGACTATAATTATGCAGAAATAAAAACAGGAAAGATCAGCAAGGACACCAGGCCAGCACATCACTGGACACAAAGTCAGCAGGTTGTACACGTGCATGTGAACAGACAAACAGAAAAAGGAATGGTCAGGAAATCTGTACTAACAAAAAATGATCACTGACAGGAAAGAACAGAAACTGGCCCTGGAGAGGCAGGGTAGGACAACTTTTAGAAATCCTGGGTACAGGACCATAAGGGACTTTGTTTTCTGTGAAATAACATGACTAAACTAGAGATATTTGTATCTCAGACAGAGAGCAAGAGAATGAAGACCCGGGAAGCAGAAAACCTAAAACAGCGAAGAACACAGACTGGCAGACTGTGATTTTTATAAAGAGGTGGCTTTCATGGTGGCTCACACCTTTAATTCCAACATTTAGAAGGCAAAGGCAGGTGGATCTTTGTGAGTTCAAGTCCAGCCTGGTCTATAAATCCAGTTCTAGGACAGCTAGGGCTGTTACACAGAGAAACCTTATCTTGAAAACCCACCACCACCACCAACAACAAAAAGTCAAAAGGCATAGGATATCAGCAATCCCACTGAAAGGCAGAGCAGGGAGTCCCTATGTGGAGGACAGACCTAACGGTGCATATTATTTCCAAACTGATATTAGACAGAATCTGTGGTAACCATCTAAAAGTCCAGCAAAACATTTGAAATTGGTACAACATAAGTGCCCAGACATGGTAAATCAAGAATCATAAACTCATAAACATCAGACACCATGGAATACATGGCCTAAAGGAACATACCTGAACAAAACTACAAAGCCATGCATGTTAGAATGCCAGCATTACATTAGTCCAGACATTCGGCAGTTAAAAAGAAAATGTTCAGAAAGAGCACAGTCTACAATTTACTACTGTTAATCATCCTGACTGGTATAGAATTCCTCTGGAGTATTAACAGAGCTTATCAGTTACTCTACCTCATCTGTACCCACCATATTATCATCATTCCAGGCATCAAATTGGGTGGCCTGTCCTTGGGAAGAATCACTCCATTGTTCATTGGGGATGCTAGCCTGATGTGAGCTGGCAGCCAAAGAAGGTTGGTTGTTATCCTGGAGTGAGGAATGCTCTGAGTCTGTAGATGAAGGTAAGTTAGGTGCCAGCATGTCATCTTCAAGAACCAAACATATCAAGTCCCCAGAAACAATCCCATATGAAGCCAAGGTCTCTTCATCTCCAGTGAGGGCATCCTTGTTGTTCAATGTAATTGCAAATCGGGTATCAGAACTGCCAAGAAAGATGGATAAGCATGGTAAGAGCTACCTACTGACTATTCAAAATAATACATTTAGAATACATTAAATGCGTGCTATGTATCCAGAAGCACCAGGGACTTAACTACTTGCTCTTCTCATCAAATACCCAGGTCATAGATTTCTAACAGCTAAAACTTTATAACTTTAGCCATGGAGATACAGTACTTATCATTAACATACTTTTTCATCAATTCTAAAGCATACACTCTTAAGTATTTCAACATTTTTGAAATTGAGATGCTTCCTAAACTTAGCACATCAGTTTAATCCATGGCTTTACTTCCGGCTTCACATGGTTCTGAGACTTAAAACTCAGGGTGTCAGGCCTGTGAAGCAAGTGTATTAGCATCTCCCCAGCCCCATTCATTTTTCTTGTACACATCCATTTTTCTTACCAATTAAAGAGACATTACTGGAATCAAAACTATTCCCCAAAATAAACTGCTCTGGTGCTGCTTGCAAAATGTTCTAATAAACATAAAGTTGAAAAATCTGCCAGCTGTCCATAAAAACACCATCTCAACTTTGGCAGAAAACGGGAAACTCCCCAAACAATGTTTTTAAGATAAGGAATTGTCTGCTTAGCAAAACGCCAAGTTTTCCCTCCACTTTTCTAAAATGTTTCCAAGGTACTATTTTCTGAAGTTATGGGGATGAGGGTTCATTTCACCAAAGGGGGGAGGGGGGAGAAAGACAGAAGGGAAAGAAAGAAAATGAAACTCCAGAAACCTCAAACTTTAAAAAAAAACAAAAAACTATTTTATACCAATCTTTGATCTGCTTAATTAGAAAATACACTTTAGAAATAACAACTGTGTCTATAGGAACACATTTTAAAGCTTTCCTTTTGTACCCCAAATAAATAAAATTTCAGGAGAATTTGCTTTCACAAGCTGAAGCTTAAATTCCATCCAACTAACTAACCTCAACTGTGAAAACAAGCCTGAAAGAGAAACTAGCTGGGGCTCTTGGGTTTCACATCTTTCCAAGACTGTCCTGATTAACTGAAAAGGAATACAATTTATAAATACCTTAAAAGTAGGATTCTCAACATGTGTGGAGGGGTAATCTTTAACAACATATAAAACACTCAGTTTTACACCAAGAAATAGTGTAGGTCACCATTATGTGGAAATCTGGCAATATGTTGTTTATATGGAAATGTGACACTATGTTGTTTGTTTTAATGTGAAAATGGCTTTTTAAAAAATGTTCTGGCTAACATTATTTTACTTTATTAGATCAGGTCTCACTATGTAATCCTGGATGGTCTGGAACTTGATATGTAGACCAGGCTGGCCTTAAAGAGATCCCCTTGCCTCTGCCTCTTGAGTGCTAGGAATATGAGTGTAGCTCAAGCTGACTTTTAATCTAACAATATCTTAATGGGGTGTGGGGGGGATTCCATATAGAACCTCATTTTGTTCAATCCCCTACAAATAAAGGTTATTAAAAATGTCAATCAACAGAATGAACCCAGAGCTCGTCTTTTTAAAATATTTTATTTGCGAACTCAAACTTATAGCTGAGCACATCCTTGTCTCTCTACACCTGAAAAAATTTCGTCTGCAGAAACACAGAAGATCCATCTGCCATCCCGCAGATTAGTAATAGAACTTAATCCTTTTTCAACTTGCCACTGAACGACGAGCTCTCTGGGGTCATGCCTCTATTTTAGAGAAAATGCCCAATGGCCTGAGGCATGCGCACTTCATAAACCTTTGCAGTGAAAGTTCCAGCGTTGGGTGCAGAGGCGGACACTTGCAGGCTCAGCTGTTTTTAGTTACTGTCGCCTTGCGCAGTGGCACAAATCAGAGTGGCCTAGGATGCAAGATGTTTGTCACCTCGGGCACGATGCTTTTCCAATTTAACCACTGATACGTCTCAGCGGCTGAGGTGAGCTCAAGCTCCGTGGGTTCACACTGGGACGTTCAACGCCAAGTTTCCCACGTTTCCCGCGCTCGGGGCGGCGATGACCGCAAACCCGGAAGTGACTACTCACCGGGAAGGGCAGCGGCACCGGGGAGACGCTGAGCCATGGTCTCCCTGAGCTGGGAACCCCGCGAGCACCCAGGGGGTCGGGCGTCACAGTCACAGGAGTTCAACGCAGCTACGGCCGGGAGACCAGGGCCTCACGTGACCGCCCGGTGCGCCCGCCCTCCCCGAGCTCCGACTGGGGCACCGCTCACCTGAACCCCCACGCCGGCAGCAGAGCCTGGCTGAGGTGCGCGCGCAGCTGCCCGAGCGTCGGCTCCGGCTCCGGCACCTCTAGCGGCTGGGTCCGCTTCTGAAGCCGCACGCGCAGCCTCATGGCGACAGGACCGCAAACCTGGGTCAGAGGCGGTTCCCGGAGCGGAGGAGAAACCGAAAGCTAGCGGCTGGGGCCTGCGCCTCAGGGGCATCGACTGCGCCCCCTACAGCCCAGCACCCGCGCTTCCCCTGGGTGGCTCGGTGCACGGCCCCGCCACCTGGGGGCGAGATGCGCACGGCGCAGGCGCTAAGTTTGCTTCGGCGCACTGAGTCTCCGGGTGAGCTGCACTTGCTGCATCTTTAGGTTGGGAAGCACTGCTGCCAACCAGATAGCCGGTCCTAACCTGGTGACGCTGTTTTTGCCTGCCCCCCACAAGTCTGATGGCAAATCTTTCTTAAAATATATTGATCTAAGGCTAATATTTATTGGAATATAAACTAACATTTACGATATAGGTAATAGCTTATATAGGCACCTGAGAGATCGGATGATGTAAGCGATGGACGCCGAACCAGTCTCTCAAGCAGTCAGGAACAAACGGGGCTCCCCAAGATCTCTGCAGCCCCTCTTGAATGGGGTTGCCCACTCCCCCTTCAGGAGCCCGAGGCCCTGGATAAGTGTCTTCCGGCCTTATCAGCTGACTCCAGAATCCCACCACATTTCTCTCTCTTGTCTAACTAAGAAGGTTTTAAACTAAAACTATATATAATAGGAATTATTATGAGGTAATATCTAGGAGAGGATAAGGCATAAACTATAACTAAAACTTAACACATATAAAGTATATCATATATTTTTAGAATATTGGTAGATAGTAGGGTGTATAAATTATTTTAAAACTGTTTATCTGGGATAGTGAAAATTTAACATTTGAATGTTTTTTGTTAAGGGATAATAGTGTAGTAACTTTAAATATCTATTTTTTTTAACCTCTTTAAGACTTGAGAAGGAAAATAGATCACTTGAAAGTCAGAAGCACGTGGGAGTAGTTGCTTTTAAAATTTGGGAGAGGACAGTGACACAGCTATTTGGACAATTATTTATGGTTTTTTGTGTCATTGGAGTATTATTTTGGCTATAGGCCTATGGTATTTGACAGATCTTTTGATAAGTAGGGCATTTTTGGAGGGACTGTCTTGTTTAGGCAGGCATTGTCAGTCTTTGTCTTTTTGTTTGTTTAGCTTGGACATCATGTGTGTACTGTTAGTAATCGAGATAAGGGTGGTTTTTTATTTAACTGGCCATTTTCTGCCAAAAGCACAAACTCTAAAGGAGTGTCTCTGATGTTTAACACTGTCTCAGAAAGGAGCAGTGACACCAGGAGTTGTTGCGTCTCTCACGGCTGAATTTTGAATAACAAATGTTAAATGTCATATTCTGGGGGTTTATGAAATGGTTGAAGACTCTTGTCTATCTATGGTATTTTAACTTGTATCTGAGATGACTGTGACATGGTAACTTAAGTAATGTTGACTGTAGTTTTTATCATCTTAAGGACTGAAACCTGTATTGTAAAATTATGTTATTTATAAAGGGGTGTATAAACTCTGAGCAATGACTTTTAGTATGACTACCAAACATTAGCCAGAGGTATATGGCAGGCCTATTGCCCCGGGACACCAGAAGATGACACAAATCTTTCTTAAAATATATTAATATAAGATTAATACTTATTAAAATATAAACTAACATTCACAATATAAATAATAGCTTATATAGACACCTAAGAAATCAAATGATTTACGCAATGGACAGTAGACACCAAACCAGTCTCTCAGACAGTCAAAAACAAACGGGCTCCCCAAGATCTCAACAGCCCCTCTTAAATGAGGCTGGCCCCTCCCCCTTCAAAAGCCCAAGACTCTAAATAAGTGTCTTCCGACCTTATCAACTGACACCCAAATCCCGCCACACAAGTCCCCTGTGATGACTAGATAACCTTAGTATGGAACCAGGCACCCCTTAAGTGCCCTTGCCATTTTGATCTGGAGTGCCAGGAGATCATACTGGCCTTCAGGTAAGATAAGAATAGAATAATGAGCAATGAGATATTAACAGGTGCCTTTGTTTCTATAAAACTTGCTTATTGCTATGGTCTTTTTATTAGCATATAAGGGGAAAGTAAGAAAAAACGGAGAGATGTAAAACAATTTTCCTGCCCAGCTGTGGGTTCCATGAATACTTATAATAATACATTTCTGATGTCCGTTTTAAAACCCCACCTTTACCCCTCCCTGTTCTGGTAGAAGCTCTACCTCAGCCCTTGCCATTCATATCATATACCCAAAGCCTACCAAACAGCAGCCCCTCCCTTAGAGCTGCCCTCTGGTTCCAGTCCCCTGCCTCTGAGGAAGTTTGACAAAAGTTAGGCCTTCCCTGGGGTTCCTCAACACCACTCCTAAGGCCCACTATTGACTCTTACCCCATCTTTCCAAGGGTCACCCAGGACTGTTTTGCTTTGTACCCATCAAACATGGGCCTTTTCTAATTTGGTCTGACTTGGATTGTTGCATTGACAGAGAGGTTTATCAGGGTGCAAAAACTTTTCAAACCCCTTTCTGGACAGCATGCTGTTTGGCTCTAAAGCAACTATTCTACCAGCACTAAAAAAAAAAAAAAAAAAAAAAAAAAAAAATCATTTAATATAAATTTGAATTGAGCCTAAGTCTTTGGTTTCTACCTGGTGCATTTCAATACCACAACAGTGAAGCTCTCCACTTCTCAGGGCAAATCCCGGTAAACCACCCTGCCTCCATCTTAAGCTTGAAAGCCATCTTATAGTAAAGACGAACTAGGCTCATTCCTGCTTATGATTAAACCTCTGTTTAAGGATTGGGCTATGCCCCATCTGTAACCTGTTCCAGGAATAGCAATCATATCCTTGTTTCAAAGATAACCACTTATTTGTCGACTTGCTGTTATGATAACCTTGCAACCATTTTTTTTATTTAAGAAGATTGTTATGACCAAATTGTTATGCTTGTGTTCTGATCCTATAACCCTGCCAATTTGCCAGCCAAATCACCCATTTGGAAACCCCCTACTCCGTAGCAACCATTATCCAGATCATATCCCTTCAGAGAGAGACTTGTATGTTAGGGTTCTAATCCATTTCCTCGAGCTCTGGCCAATAGCAATATTGACCCACCCTCAAAAGTTATGTATTTTCTTCTATCATTTCTTTTGGCTACAAGCCAACATTTCAGGATAAGACTTCAAACCAAAACCACGAATCTTGATAGATCAGATCACATTGGTTTGAGACCAATTGTAAGAAAACCAATTTTTATGAAATAGGTAATTCTTGTGTAGGCAAAGGGTTGAGACACATTCTAGAATACATGAGAAGCCATGGAAGAGTTGTGAGGGAGTCTTCAATATCAAGGTCTTTAGTTCTAGCAATTGGAAATTTTCTGGACAGTTACCCAGGAAATAATGAGATAAAAGAATACCATCTCTACCAAGGGAAGGAAGATTGGAGAGAACTCATAGCCACACTGAAGACCTGGCCTGATAAAGAATGTACCAAATTGGAGAAAATTGTCACCACTGGTAGGGAACAATGGGGAGTGGCTGACACTGTCTCTGCTATCAGCAGACACCCTATGGTTTGTCTTTTTGTTCGTTCATTTGTTTGTTTGCTATTTCCTGCACCAGCAAAATGACACATCTAAAAAAGATTCTGTTTTCTCACCTTGCTTTCCAATCAAGGGCTTATAGGGGTGCTTTTAGGATTCTGGACTAACCCCAGAAGCCACAGGGGCCCATGGCAATTAGCCTGGCCCCACCCTGAGTTTTGATGTTAAGCTCCTTTTAAAAAGGATTCTTTTCCCACACCTTGCCAGAGGGCACACTCCTTACCCCCCCCTTCTCTCTCATTCCTTTTTTCTCCCTCCCTCCCTCCCTCCCTCCCTCCCTCCCTCTTTCTCTCTCTCTCTCTCTCTCTCTCTCTCTCTCTCTCTCTCTCTCTCTCTCTCTCTCTCCCCCCTCTCCCCCTCTCCCCCTCTCCCCCTCTCCCCCTCTCCCTCTCCCTCTGTCTCTCCCTCCCTCTGTCTCTGTCTCTTCCTCCCTCTCCCTCTCCCCCTCTCTCCCTCCCTCTGTCTCTGTCTCTTCCTCCCTCTCCCTCTCCCCCTCTCTCCCTCCCTCTGTCTCTGTCTCTTCCTCCCTCTCCCTCTCCCCCTCCCTCCCTGTCTCTGTCTCTCTCTCTCTCCACCTTCCACCTCACCTACATGGGGCCTCCATCCATCACCACCTGTCAGTCACACAGGATATACATGTTATCATAACATAACAGGTGCAGTCTGACGAAGGACCCCATACTTGAATCCTGACCACAAAAGGGACTGAAAATCAGAATCTGACTCTCTTTGGGGAGGCAGAACTTATTAGAATACCTCAGAATCATAAATAAGGAAGGCTGTTTAAAAGTTGTTAGGAAGTCATAAAACTGACATGTATACAACTAGGGCCATGCTCTGATCTGAAATCCCCTTAAAATCACAAGGGGGGATGATACCGTGTGGGGCTGTAAAGATATCTCATTGGTTAAGAGGACTGGCTGTTCTTGTGGTGGATGGGGATTTCATTTTCAGCAGCTACATGGCAGCTCACAGCCATTTGTAACTTCAGTCAGAGGATCCAATGCCTCTTCTGGCCTCTGTAAACACCAGGCAGCTACATAGTCCATAGACATGCACGCAAAACATTCATACACTTAAATTTTTTAACAACTTTAAAATAGGGGCTGTCTTCCAACTCATTGCAGGTGGGATATCTGAATAGACTGTTCAGACTTAGGCTGGGGATATAGTTCAGTTGGTAAATGTTTGGTCTGAAGAAAACTGCAAGCACCCCAGAAGAGCAGGCCTACTGACTTTGTCCAAAATAACCATCTTGTCTCAGCTCATGCTGGCAATAGGATTGCTGGTAGATAAATTCAGCATTCCTCAGGAGCTTGTGAAACAGGTTTCTGTCTACTAAATGAGTCATTTCCATTATGGTCCCTTTACTCTGGCAAGGGGACAAATGGCTCTCCCTTGACATATACCAGTGGTTGCATACCACACTGGCCTTCTGTCTCCTTCAGTCCCTATTCACACATACATGTTATGCATTTAAGAGTCCATACTAGCATCCTAGTCCTTCCTACCACCTCCTCTATCTACCCGAAAGTCCTTGGCTGTTCCAGGTCACAGGCTTCCCTCCCCCAAGCTACTCATCCTGCTTAAACCTACATGTTCTTTTTCATGCCCCACTTCTCTTGCCCTGGCCATATCTCATCTCCTTTTGCTCTCTGCTTTGGACTCTTCCAGATGTCTCTGGGTGTTTTCTGAAAAACCAGGGAAGTGCCTCCATTTTGAGCAAGTTCGTAACCCCAGCTTGAAACAGGCCTGAGTTTCACTGACATAGGTTCCAGGGACTCAAAAGTACAAAGTCATAATGTCCCAATACAGGAGATAGCCTAGGGCCATTTGATAGCAACTGATTAACCACGGAGCATCCCAGCACAGGAGATAGTCTTTAAAAAAAAAAAAAAAAAAAAAAAAAGATTTGACAAACAGCCAGCTAGAGAAGAGAGGAATCCTAGAAAATCTCTAACAATGAGCTAATCAGAATTGTACCCATACTGAGCCCCCTAATTGATGTATAACTTTGTGGGGTTTTGCCTTTAAAAACTCAGCTTGCAGAGGGGGCGGGTACCTCCTCCAGCCTCCACTACAACAGTGTGCATGATGGGGTCCCTGACACGGTTTTTATTTCTTTTCAATAAACCTTGCTTTTGCATTTCGGAGAGTTCGAGTCTCTGGTGGTCTCTTCAGGGGTCTTGTGACCAGGGCACAACATTTGGGCTCATCCGGGATCCCCAGAGACAGAGAGAGACCTCAAAAGTTTACACAGACCAACAGAGTAAGTTTACCCTGACTTTGTTGCCTTGGTCTCTGTTCCCCTTTTCTTTCTGTTTTGTTTTCTCTTCATTGCCAGCAATGTCTGTATCTGAAAGGTTTTCGCTTTGGTGGACCTCCAACTGTACCTGGAGGAATTGGGAAATGTCCCTCCTCCTTGTCTGGGACCCTGTCCCATCTACTGGGGACCCAAGAGGCTCCCCCCTCATAGTTCTGGGGACAAGAGGACCCTACTGGGCCAACCCTGTCCCATCTGTACGGTTTGGGGCAGTATCGGGGCTCCTTTTCCAGACCACCGATCGCCAAGGCCTCTGAACCATGGTACTCTGTCAGGGGCCCTTGTTTTCTGTCTTGCCTGACTGTCTTGTTAGTAAGTGTGATTTGTTACATTCCTGTTCATCCCTCATTTTTCCACATACCAGGTCGGAATATGGGGAATACTCCCTCCTTCCCTCTAGACCTGACCTTAACTCATTGGAAAGATATGAAGGAGGCTACTCACAACAACAGCATAAATGCTAAGAAAAATAATGGATAACTTTTTGTTCCTCAAAATAGCTTGCTTTTGGCATTGGCTGGCCATGGGAAGGGGCCTTTAACTCCAAAATCATTCAGGGAGTCAAGGAAGTCATATTTGACCACAAAGAGACCATTCAGATCAAATCCCCTACATAGTTACTTGGAGGGGGTTCATTGACATTCTAGAGGGAACCCTCCCCTGGGTCAGACCATTCCTGCCCCAGTTGCCCATAGGTCCTGATCCCAAACCTACTGCCCCCACATTCTGAACTTTTCCCTCTGCCCTACACTCCCCCTCAGCCAGCTAATCCTCCACCCACAGCCCCAACCAGAACTACCATTACAGGGGCCAGCCCAGGCAACCTGGAATTTCAGGGGAGCCATCCAACAGCCAAACACAATGGTGGCCTTACCCCTCCAATCTGCCAGACCAGTGGAGAATGATGGAAATCAACCCTTCTATTACTGGCTGTTTGCTACCAGTGATCTGTACCCATCAGTCCACCTGGGATGATTGTGGCCAGATTTTGAGCATTTTGTTCACCACTGAGGAATGGAATAGGATCCTGGAGGCTTTCCAGAAGTTGGTTCTGGGGCCTAAAAGAGCTCCCACCACTGATCCTGCGACCACCAACACCTACTTCCCTACCACCCATCCTGATTGGGACTATGACATGGCACAAGGTAAGGAGAGGCTCCAGGTCTACTGCCAGGCCCTGTTGGCAGGTCTCAAAGAGACTGCCCAAAAGCTGACCAGTATGGCCAAGGCTTATGATGTCAGGCAAGAGATGAATGAGAGTCTGGCTGCCCATTTGGAGCGCCTGCTAGAGGCCTTCCAGCGGTATACACCACATGATATTAAAAGCCTTAGGGAACTAGTGGAGTGGCAGAAAAGGTTTATCGTAAGGAAGAGAGGATGCAGCAAGAAGAAAACAGGAAAGAGACAAGATGAAAGTATAGCCAGGGTACTAGAGCAAGAGCAGGCTCAACCTAGAGAGGAATAAAAAGAGACCCTGCTGGTGGCGGGAGTCGGACCAATCAGACCACACCAAGACAGTAACCAGCGGCCTCGACCCAAGCCTAAGGTAAGGAGGAATCAGTGTGCATACTACAAGGAAGAAGGGCATTGGGCAAGAGATTGTCCCAAGAAAAGGGAGAGGACACCCACGTGCTCTCAGCAACCTGGAAGAAGATAGTGACTGGGGAGGGTGGGGCTCAGACCCCTCCCTGAGCCTAGGGTAACAGTGAGAGTGGAGGGGGAACCAGAAAGATTCATGGTGGACACAGGGGCAGAGAATTCCATCCTGCTGACACCAGAGGGACCCATGTCCACCACTGGACAAGGGACCATAGGCGCCAAATCTTATTCATGGACTACAGGAAGAAAGGTGGACTTGGGAATGGATGGGTAACCCATTCATTCTTAGTTATTACAGAGCGATCCTACCCACTACTAGGCTGGGACCTTTTGTCAAAAATGAAAGCCCAGCTCCATTTCTCGGGTGAAGGGGCACAGTTGTTACATCAAAATAGGAAACCAGTGCGGGTGTTGATGACTGATAGCTTGTCTGAGGAATATAGACTCCATCAGAAGCCAGTGACCTCTGAGCCAAAAATTGAGAAATGGTTTCCGAGGTTTCCCCTAGCATGCGTTGGGAGACTGGGGGCATGGGACTAGCAAAGCACAGCCCTCAATCTATGTGGAAATCAGGGCAGATGCAGATGCAGTCAAAGTCCAACAATACCCCATGTCTCAAGAAGTGAAGGAGGGAATAACTCCTCACATATGGAGGTTATTAACCCTTGGGGTGCTAAAGCCAGCTCAGTCTTCCTGGAACACCCCACTGTTATTGGTCAAAAAGCCCCACGCTAACGACTACCAACCAGTGCAAGACTTGAAAGAGATAAATAAAAGGATGGTAGACATACACACTACCATGCCAACCCCTTACACCCTATTGAGTACATTGCCTCTGGACTGGCGATGGTATTCAGTTCTGGACCTAAAAGATACCTTCTTTAGCTGCCTCTGGCCCCCAAGAGCCGGCAATATTTTGCCTTCAAGTGGCAGGATCCAGAAATCAGAATCAACAGCCAATTGACTTGGACTAGACTGGCCTAAGGGTCCAAGAACTCCCCCACCATCCTTGATGAGGCCCTCCATGAAGATCTGAGCGAGTGCAGAACCTAAAACCCTGATATAAGCTTGTTACAATATGTGGATGATCTGGTGATTGCAACTGTTGATAGAGAGACCTGCAGGAAAGGAACTGAGGACTTGCTATGGGTCCTGGGAGACTTGGGTTATCCAGCCTCTGCCAAGAAAGGCCAGACCTGAAGGTCACAGGTAATGTACCTGGGGTATGTTCTGCTGCAGACCCCTCAATACACTCCAGCTGACTTAGCCTGGATCCATACCCTGCCAGTGGCTCACATAATAGATGACTGGTAGAAAAGGGCAGATGGGTGGATCATCCTGCCAAGAGAAACTCAGAAAGATTCACCAATCATCCTATCTGGGTATCCGAAGGATGCAAAATCTACTAAGACCAGCATAAAAATACGAAATGGTAGCCAAGCTATTGAAAAAGTAGTATCCAAATGCCATGCCTCCTAGATGACTAATGCTTTCCCAAACCCTTCCAACCCTGGTGCCAGGCAAAGAGGGACTTGACCAGGTATGTACTGAGAGGTGGATTTTACTGAAATCAAGTCCGGAAAATTTGGAGATAAATACCTGTTAGTGTTTATAGACACCTTCTCTGGGTGAGCTGAGGCATACCGGACCAAGCATGAGACTGCGAACATGGTGGCAAAGAAATTGATAGAGGAGATCCTACCCAGGTACGGTTTTCAGCCATGATAGGGTCAGACAATGGCCCTGCCATCATCTCTCAGGTAAGCCAGGAAGTAGCCACTGCACTGGGGACCAACTGGAGCTTCGTTGTGCTTATAGATCCCAGAGCTCAGGACAGGTAGAAAGGATGAATAGAACTTTCAAAAAGACCTTGGTTAAATTAGCCTTGGAGTCTGGCGCAGACTGAATGACTCTTCTCCATTTTGCCTTCGGGTATGTAATTCACCTTATCAGATGGGGCTTGTCCCCTTTGAAATCATGCATGGGAACCCGCTCCTCCATTTATGATACCAAACTTGCAGACCAAGCTGGTTGCCTCTCTGGACAATGCTATTCAGAGGCCCCAGTTCACCCACCAAGACATATGGCCAAAACTTCATGTCATTTATGAAGCTGCCTCTACTCCAACCCTCCATAGGTTCAAACGAAGAGACTGGATCCTGAGCCATAGACAACTGAGGTGGAAAGGACCCTATGTCATCATCCTGACCATACCCACTGCTCTCAAACTCCTGACAGTATAATCCACCTGAACAACCTGCACAGACCCTGGAACCAGACCTGGCTTATCGTCAATGAGGGGCCAAGACTAAGTCTCAGGGACTCAGGGAACTTTACCCTAACAAAGTTGAGGCCACTCCAGAGCTGAAACTTTATGGTTATATCATTTACTGACCAAGAAAAGAAAGCTGACTGGAATAATGGTAAGACATGGGATTTGCAGCTGCAGCGCTCAGAATACGACCCTGGCCTGACTTTCACCGTCCAGAGCACCTTGTCCCTCTACTGTGGGGAAAACTCCCACCTTATAGGCCTGGCAGCCAAAGACTGATGCTGTTCAGATACTTCTGCCTCCGACTATGTGGAGACCTGGGTATGTCTAACTGGGTAGGGACTGGTCTCTGTTGTTTTTAGTAGATTCTGAACTGCTCAATCTGCACTCAATTATAATTTATCCTTCTTAGATCTCTGCAAGTATTGCCACTTCACAGAGGTCAAAAATATTCCAGATAAGTACAGCGTAAGTTTTTCCCACCTGTCTGTTCCTGAGGAGGCCATTTTTCTCTCCTGTCCTTCTCAATACTAAAACTAGGCCCCAAATTTGCAAATACATACATAAATTTTAACTTTTATTCTTAGTTTTAATGTGTCTTAACAGATTTCCACTTGGCTGGCATACACAACTTGCTCCAAAGGAATATGAGCTCTGGACTTGCTGAAAGCTCATGTGGACCAGCCTAACCAACATGGGTTGTTTCCTGTCTCCATAACTGGGTCAGATAACTACGTGCCTCTGACAGATGCCCCATTGCCCAGCCCTTTACTAGCCTTTCAGCTTTTTTGGACCCTGACAACAACACCCCAGAGTCAACTTGAAGCAGTCATGGAAGAGAAAACGTTGCCCTCTGTTCCCTGCCCATAACTGGTTGAAATGCTGGGTTAAAAGGAAAAAGAAAACTTTCCGGCATATGAGACAAAATGGCTACCTATAATGCCTTTTGACAAACTAGGAAAATACCCTACTCTGATATCTGAGGGAGTGATTAGGTACAATCCAACTTATGGTACAGAAAACTCAAGGCTATATGCCTGTAACCAAAAAGGATGTAGAGAGGGATACTTACAAGCTAGAGCTAACTGTCTATAAACCATGATTGGGTTCCATCCATTAGGCACATGAGAAGGGGGAAATGAAGAACCAGGGAAGTGCCTCCATTTTGAGCAAGTCCCTAACCTCAGCTTGAAACAGGCCTGAGTTTCACTGACATAGGTTCCAGGAACTTAAAAGTACAAAATCAGAATGTCCCAGCCTAGGGCCATCTCATAGCAACTGATTAACCACAGAACATCCCAGCACAGGAGACAGGAGATAGTCTATTAAAAAAAAAAAAAGTTTGACAAACAGCCATCTAGATAACAGAGGAATTCTGGAAAGTCTCTAAAAATGAGCTAATCAGGATTGCATCCATACTGAGACCCCTAATTGATGTGCAATTTTGTGGGGGTTTTGCCTTTAAAAACTCAGCTTGCAGTGGGGCAGGTACCCCCTGGTCTCTGCTTGATGAGGTCCCTGCCATGGCTTGTATTTCTTTTCAATAAACCTTGCTTTTGCATTTTGGAGAGTTCAAGCCTCTGGTGGTCTTTTCGGGAGTCTTGTGACCAGGGCACAACATTTTCTATCATGTATTTTCAATTAAAACCCTCTCCCTAATCATGAAGCAGCCATTTCAGTTGTTTCTTTACTGTGTGTTGTTAACACTCTCAGGGAATAAACCACTATACCTGTAACCCATGCTGGAAGGTTTTGGGAAGAAAAGATGCAGACAGAAGGGAAAAGAGAATAAACCAGGCATAGTGGTGCATGCCTTTAATCCCAGCATTCAGGAAGCAGAGGCAGGGTCATCTCTGTGAGTTCAAAGCCAGCCTGATCTACATTCCACCCAAGAAAGGATGAAAGGGAGGGAGGGAGGGAGGGAGGGAGGGAGGGAGGGAGGGAGGAAGGAAGGAAGGAAGGAAGGAAGGAAGGAAGGAAGGAAGGAAGGAAGGAAGGAAGATTGTATTGTTCTGGCTTTTCTACATAGAATGTTTGTCTATTTTATCCAAACAATTACATTAGTGTGAATCAAATACATTTTTCACATAGTCCAGAACTAGTTCTTCATTGCTCCTGTGATTGTTGCTTCCCAGCTATGTCCACTGGAAGAGTCTTCCATTGGCTCCCGGACATTTTCCATCTCTGTATTTTTCCTTCATTTGTTTTTATTTAATTCCATTTTTAAGCATTTTCTTACTTTCTGTAACTATGAGATGTTATGTTATATTTCCCGTCCCAGCACTAAAACCAGCAATTTGCTTTACCAAGAATCTCTGCATACTTCTGGTTTGTTGTTGCTGTTTTGGTTTTGTTTTGTTTTGCTGTTTTTGAGGAATGGTATTTGAAACTGAGATCTGGGTGATAATTGTGCTCATTGTTACTGGAGTATTTTTGCTTCTAAGCCTTCCTGGCTGACTGTGCAAGGATATATCTTATTTCCATAATAGAATATATATTTCTATATGTAACCAGACATGTTTTGATAGATCCAACTCTGACCCATTGACATATGAATCTCAGCCTCCTCCTGCTGCCCTGGCTGTTCCTGAAGAGGACAGCAATGACACACATACAGGAAGAGAGAGCAGCTATGTGCTCCAGTCTAGTCTATTTAAAGGGCAGAGTGGGCTTACTGGGTTGCTGGGAGTATCTGGCCTTCACTAGAGCTTTAGAAATCATAAGGACTCAGCTGTCTGAGGCATATTTCCTTGAGGCTGTCAGATTGCCCTGCAGTTTTCAATGGAGATGAAGCACCAATAGGAGGATTAACTGAGACACAGGTAGCTCTTGAGTTTAAGTTTGCCCTTGAAAGTTATACCAGCCTTCTGTATAGCAGCATCCGCCCTAGCTTATCTTCCACTTCCCAGTCCATCTAAGAGACACTCAGCTACAATTATCTTCCATCTATTGACTTCATTGCTTAACTCTTCTGCTGCAGAGTGTCTTCAGAATGTTAGCCCATACCCTGTGAGTTAACTGGAATGCCCCGCGCGTCTGCAGTTCTCATTGTGTCTAGGCTAACAGACTCCATGCATCCTCACAGTTAAAGTCTGTACATTTCCCCCAAAACTCTTCGGGTATGTTATTTCAAACATTTGTGATCTATAAACAAAGCACAGAAATAATGCCAGGTGACAAGATCATTCTATCAGACTGTAGAGTCACTCATCTTTCTTAAGAGCCAAACAAATTCCAGGCAGCTTCCTCTTGTAGTAATTTAAAACACAGATCTGTATTACTCACACGAATTCAATTAACTGGTGGGGAAATCAGATGGGTTACCAAGTAACAGCTTCCTCCTCTCTCCCCCGCCTTCCACATACCCTGGACTGTAGGCTGCCCTTCAGTGACCTTCCTAAAACACCAGCACAGCATAAGAGACACCTAGAAACATAACACTCATGTCTTGCATATAAGCACTAATGCCAAGCTTCAACACAGCCCTTGACCTCGGTGTCTTCATCTATAGCAAAGAGATAGTACTTGTCCTTGAAAGGTCTTGGCAGAGGTTTAGTGAGTTCATATATGAGAAGTGCCCAAAGCATAACAAATACACAATAAATACTAGGTCTCAGTTTACGTATCCCTTATTCTCTTTTGGGGTTCCCTTTAATCAGACTTTATTGGCACAAGTGCTGGGGAGACAGGAAGCAAAGCTGGAAATGCCAGGACACTGGCCTCACCCAGCCACCGCTCTGTGTGTGTGTGTGTGTGTGTGTGTGTGTGTGTGTGTGTGTGTGTGTGTGTGTGTGTGTGTGTTTGTGTGCCGGAAGCAAGTATATGGAGGAGACGTGGGGGAGGTAGAACTGGAGATGCTACAGCAATGAGGAACAGCCTGATGTAAGAAGCCTGCTCTGCCACCTGAGACCATGGAGATGCTGTTACCATCTTCCGTGTTCTGACGTCAAGTCTCATTTAAACAGGATTCTTGCCTCTGAATCTCTCTCTCTCTCTCTCTCTCTCTCACACACACACACACACACACACACACACCTTTGTTTCTCTTGGGAGCTCTTTTTGCTCTCTCTCTCTCTTTCTTTTTTCTTTCTTTCTCTCTCATCCCCCTGTCTCTGTTATCATACCTTCCCTGGTATCATAACCTTTCTGTTAATCATAACCATATCCATCTGAAAATGAAGTTATTTTCTACATAGAAACAGCTTTAAGTGTCTCCTGCTATCTATTGCTGCCTTTTGCAGCATTCCCATGAGGCCCTGCATCCATAGAAATCTGCTGCCAGATAATGGGTAAATTTGTGTTATATGAAATCCTCACAAAATTCTAACAGATTCCCAAGCCCATGCTGCCACCAAGGACCATGTCTGGGTCCATGGTCCTATGTAGTCTGGGTCTGTGCTAATGTTCATGGCCCTTGTTACCTTAAATGTTATGCAAATCCCCATAGTCTGTACTACAGCCAGGTTATTGTCCAAGGACCCCCACTGAGTTGGCTCTGCCCTTCATGGGCTACCACATGATGGTGCTTTCAGTGACTTGAGCATGGGAGAGCTGGCCCTGGTGGTGAGGGCAAGGGAGAGCTAGTCCGACCCCCTCACCAGCTGTTGCACTCCCTAGTGGGTGGGAGAGCTAGTGGGCTGACCAACTCAGCTACCACCCAGGCACAGCTGCAGAGCTTTGTGTTGACACACTCCAACATCTTCCCCATCTACGAGCTGCTGGAACAGACAAAGGAGCAATCCTGTGAATCCATAACTACAGGATCTCCATAACTCAGGGCAACAACATGATATGAGTGTAGAGTTTTGATGGTGTAGCAGAAGTCAGAGGCCCTGAACTAGACTAACGACCCATTGCAATGAACATTTGCAAATAAAACTGTTTGGGCAAAATGGTATACTGCACGACACACTGCCACTTCCAATGTCACGACACAACTGAATATGTGATGGAGAGACACGAATAATGAGGAGAGGATGGTACATGCACAGAAGGCTGTGGTTGATAAGGAGCAGGTCCTTGTCCAGAGTGCTTTGAAGATTTTTTGTTGTTGTTGGTTGGTTGCTTCTTCTCCTCCTCCTCCTCCTCCTTCTCCTCCTCCTTCTCCTCTTCCTGCTCCTCCTCCTCTTCCTCCTCCTCCTTCTCCTCCTCCTTCTTCACTAATTTTTATTTTTATTTTTTATTTTCTTTGGGGTAGAGGTTATAGAGTGGAGGACAGATATGGAAAGACTGCAAAATGGGTGAAAATGATGTGAAATTCCAAAATATTGTGAAATTCTTTCAAGTGTTATTTAAAAAAAAAAAAACCCAGAGCCAGATATTGGGGAAAAGGTAAAATATCAGAGAGATAGAGGACAAACAATAACCAATTCTCATCCAGTGAATTCTTCAGACTGAAACAGGTAGGTCCTGTCTCCAGGAGTCCTCAGACTGACTGGGCACTGCAGAAAAAAGAGGGGTGGGGGCTGGCTTCTGCCTTCTCCTGCTTTACATTCTTTCCCTGCCCAGCTATTTTACTTTCTGATTCAACTTTCCTAGAACTTGGATTAAATGTGTGTGCTACCACCGTCTGGTTGTTAATCATTGAACTCACAGAGATCCAGAGGAATCTCTGCCTCCTGAGTCATGAGATTAAAGGCATGGGTCACCACTCCCTGACCTTCATGGCTTGGCTCTGTGGGTGGCTCTATCCAGTGATATTCCAAACTAATTTTTATTAAATATATAATATATCCCCACACAGAAAGACTCAACAAATGTTATGTTGATAAACATTTATCTTGAAGTGTTTTCTTCTACATGGGAATATAATTCCTTCCTTAGGGAGATACAAGTCTTGTTTACTGATTCTCAGGAGGTCTCAAGGACAAGCCAAAGTTCACCCTAGGAAAACAGTAAGTTTGCTAAGCTTATTTTCAGAGCTTGGGTGAAGGGTCTGTGGCAGGAGCATGGGAGAGCCCAGAGCAGCCATCCTGGGAAGTTTCCAGCGGCATGAATACTGAATGTATAGATGAAGTTCCTTTGATTAATCTTTCCCAACCTAATATTCCACACCTCCTAGGCCTAGAGAACCTAAGGCCATAGGTAAGCAGAACAGAGCTATCTACATACAAATGACCTGGTGCACAGCTAGAATCTCAAGTGAAGGTCCAGCGATCCTTCCCAACTCCCTCCTCTGAGGAAACAGTCAACAGATTTACTCTTGGGGACATACACAGTTGACTTGATAAGGGTACTGTCCTCTTTGCTCAGAGCACCCAGTTCTACATGCTACATATTCTAGGAACCATGAACAGGGAATAGTTAATTCCTTCGAACTGGATCTTGGCATCTTTCTTTAACAAGTAATTATTTCTATAGTTAATTATTGTCTTCCTTTTTGGAAGTATCCTTTGATCCGAAAAGACCAAGTCTCTGTCAGCCATTAGTAAATGGAATAAGTAATCTTGTGTTTTAGATTACAATCATGAGTAGTCTGAATAAGCAGAAATTACCACTATTTTTTTTCTCTTAAATGTGGAAACAACAACAAAATGGAACTGGATGGGGTACTGTTAGCTTTTGCTGTTCTCTTGATGAACTTGGAAACTTTGCCTTAAAATGATTCCTTGAACAGAGTAGGAAACTAGTTGAGCCAACTTCGAATGTGCATTCTAAAAGTAATAAAACAGATTTATCCTTTCTTAGACCTTTTAAAACTTGTTGTTTAGGGCTGGAGAGATGGCTCAGAGGTTAACAGAGCACTGGCTGCTCTTTCAGAGATCCTGAGTTCAATTCCCAGCAACCATGTTGGGTTCACAACCACCTACAATGAGATCTGGTGCCTTCTTCTAGCATGTAGGCATATGAACCAGTAGTACATTATATACTTAATAAATAAATAAATTTTAAAAAACAAAATACTTGTTATTTATAGGTGGGTGATAGTGGCACATGCATTTAATTCCAGCACTGGATATTTGTAAGTTCAAGACCAACCTGGTTTACAGAGTGAGTTCCAGGACAACCAGATTTGTTACCAAGTGAAACCCTGTCTGGGGTGGGGGCATGCCGTAGGATGTGTGGCTGATCAAGGACCACCTGGAGGAGACAGTTCTCTCCTACTTTTGCATGGGTTCCAGGGATTGAGTTTAGGCCTCCAGTCTTAATTCTGTACCTGCTGCATCATCTTTCCTTCCTGACCTTTGTTTTTTAAGCTCCAATTGTTCGAACCACTTTAAAAAATTATTATTCTACTTTTCATGTGATCTGTACTGTTTTCTCCATAAATGATTTGTTTAAGATGTCTCCAAATCTCCTTAAACTGGAAATATCAAATAAAAAGAAAGTATCTGCTGGCTTTAAAGTAAAGAATAACTGTAAAAGCTGTACATGGTCCTCCTTATATGTGTTACCTATTAGTTTAAGCAACAGCTGAGTTCAAAAATATTTGGAAAAACTGCATCTGTCCTGACTTTTACTGTCCTTGTCCCCACAATGACACAGCAGAGAAACTATTTACATGCTCTTCTGTAATCTATGTAATCCAGGGATAATTTAAAGAATACAGGAGGATGTGGTTGGTTTATATGAAGTGCTATTCTGCTGGATAGAAGGGACTGAAATGTCTGAAGATTTGGGGGAACTTCAGGGCATTTGGAGCCAATACTGATGACTGTAATCACAGAAACTAAATTTGCATTCCTCTTTAAGAGGGAGAAGTGGAACAAGAAACTATTGGTGCCACCCTAGGAAGGTGCTGAAGAGAGAGCGTAAGTGTTTGGAGATATTTTATAAATTTTCCCATATGATACATGACATCATTTATCCTCTGTGTTTGATTCTGCATTTTTTTTTATGCACTAAAAAAGCCACAGTACAATTTCATGTGCTTATCTACGTGGCAGCTGGCATTATCTCCCCTCATGCATCGTAGGACCCCATGCCAAAATGATGT
This sequence comes from Phyllotis vaccarum, assembly GCA_033318265.1. Classification (NCBI taxonomy): domain Eukaryota; kingdom Metazoa; phylum Chordata; class Mammalia; order Rodentia; family Cricetidae; genus Phyllotis; species Phyllotis vaccarum. Next base: position 41,143,706 of record JARWLC010000014.1, on the reverse strand, counting down.
CTTTCTCTTCTGGGTGATGACTCAAAGTTCATGCTTCCAGAGACCTCTCCCCTGAAATCAAGCCACACACATGGCTCTCATCACCGTCACTATGCCTACCACTACCCTCTCAGCATCCCACTGACTCTTTCTTGGTTCCCTTCAGTGGCTTCTAATATAGTCAGAGCTCAAGTCACATAGTGTCTCCTCAGAGAAGCCAGCCTGGACCATCTTGACAGGCTGGCCTCAACTCCATCACTCTACCAATTGTTAGGTTACCTCACCAGCTACATTCCCTTATTTCCTCCATAGTGTTCGTTAGTCAGCTTTCCATCACTATAAAAAAAATTACCTGAGACAATTAAGTCATAAAGAATACAGGTTTATTTGACTCACAGTTTTAAAGGTTCCAGTCTGTAACCGTTTGGCACCATTGATTTGGGCCTGTGACATGGCAGGAGTTTGTGGGGGAAGAAAAACGCTCACCTAATGTCAAGAATTCTAAGTTCTCAGTTCTCCCCAATGGTGTATGGCCAATAACCTACGAATTTCCCCCGAGATCTCACCACTCAGAAATTCCACCATTTCATCACAATGCCACCCTGACAACTCAGCCTTAGAGGGGACATTGAGCATCCAAACCATAGATTAGTGCATGTGGCATTCTGTGCAATTTTTCTTTATTGGTCACTTAGTTGTTTCGTTTCTGTCTACTAGAAGATGTCTCCATCTTAGCCCGTGGTCCTCTTGTCTTTTCTCCTAAGGAGAACTTTGCCTACTGTGTGTCTTTGAGAAATGTTTCTTGACTGGATAGGTGGATTTATCTATGTTGACTATCTCTAGACTCACGTTGCCATTGACAAGGCCCCTAAAATTTTATAGCTTTAACAGCACATTCTCATGTTATTGATATTTCCTTTTGATTCAAGCAGAGCAGATTCGGGCAGAAGAATTTTACCAGCATTAAAAAAAAATCAAATTAAGGAGATAACTACAACTCAGGGTATTTTTTTATGATAAACTTGCCACTTCATCGGTAGCGGGGATATTGCTAAGTGAACATGCCTGCTGTTCTCACTAGAGAAACTAAACATCCTGGTTTGGCACAAGCTGTCCTTACTTTAGTATTGAAACATACATCCTGAAAACACTGAAATAGGTAATCCTACCTTACCCAAAAACTCTTGATATGGATCAATTATTATATATCATGCAATCCAATCCCTAGTCATTCAAAATGCACTAACATCTAAATGTACGTGCCTGTAGTCCTCACACTTGGAAAATAAAATAAATTTAGGGCCAGCCTGAGCTACACAGTTCTATTGCAAGAAAGAAAAAAAAAAAGCAAACGTATCTACTAAGACATGTAAACCATGGAGATGGAGATAGAGCAGCTCATAAACACATACAATTTCTATCAAAGAGATGCTGGGACAGGAAGTCATTATAGCATTCTGATAAGGAGCAAACACTTAATCTTAATTGCCATCTGTGGTCCGGCCTTAAATGATAAAGATGCTAACTAGGCCAGACTGGTTATCAAGCCACATGCTTTCAGACTGAATCTTTTGATCCACCTAAAGTCCAAAAAATATCTTATGCAGTAATGGAGCTGTCCCCGAAGGCACCTGACCTGGCTCATTGTCCCAGAAAAAGGAGATTCTTCCCCCACTTCCAACACAGTATTTCCATTTTCCCCCATGATACTGGGGAATAGAAACCAGGGCTTTGAACATGCTGGGTAAGCACTCCATTACTGAGATACATCCTGAGTCAGTTCAATAAGAGTTAACACCTTTTAGAAGTAGATCAGAAGAATTTTCTTAATCATTTTGGTTAAATAGCCCATAAGTATGCTGTGTGTATATTTTGTGTGTGGACACACATGTGTTATAGAAAGACAAGGTGGCCTTGTCTGTTCATCTGGATAGACTGCAGTATTCATTCATGCCATTGGGTAATTGGAGTGAAGCAATTATGTATCACATTTTGAAAGAGTCATCTTAAAAAAAAAAAAAGGCTCATGGCTGAGATGACTCAGATGTAATTATCTTGATGTTTCAACAGCCAAGTTCAAGGCGCAAGGTAAAGAGCGCTCCTGTTTCAAAGACAAAAGGAATCAAAGGTACATCCCAGCTTTGGACACTTCTGGAACTTGAGGTAAGAATCTCCAACAAACTTCAGGTCTCTGCTAGCCCAGGGGCTCGGGATGGGGACCATCGATGCAGATATGATACTGAGTATTCAGCTGCTGTGCATTCTGAATTCTTCCTGATGTCTGACTAGGGTTTTTCGTGCTCTGTTTGTCATACCTGTTCACCAGGAGCCTTCCTAGGGAAGAGGTTTAGTGACTACTGAAGGGCCCTAAGCTGGGGGAAGGGTAAATCTGGACTACACATCTGACTTGAGTTGGTTTATGATGGTAGGAAGTTTGAGCTTGGGGTTGATTTATCCTCCATTTCAGAGAGGAATCTGGCAAGTGATAGAAAATTCTCTTGTCCCTCAGAATTGTGTTTAGAACTAAGAAGCCATTGTGATTCCTGTGCTTCGGGACGGCATTTCAAACCACACAGGCAACATAAATCCTGTCACCACAAACCTGCCCTCCTACTTTTCTGAATATTAAAACTTGTCAGTGCCAAACTCTGTGTTTAGAAAGGAACACCTTGGCAGAAAGGCAGAAAGGGCTCCTGCTTCTGGTACTCTTGCTATACTATACATATAAGGATAGAATCCCTTGAAAGATTTACCAATTCTGCCCATATTTCCTTTACAAATAGTTTTCTTTTCTGTTAACAAATATGTTGGGAAACCTTAGTGGAAACATTTTCAAACCCATTGAACTCAGCGTGTGCCTCTGTTTAGACTGTTGTGCTTGGCTCACTCCTTGCTCCCCTAATCAGGGTTTCCAGATCCATCAAAGGTCTTACCAATAATAGCAATGGGAAGCTGAGTTATGAGTCTCCAGAATTTTTGAAACCATTGTGGTGTTTTATTATTCCTGGTGTTTGGAACAACCAGAATCTTTAATCTAGGGGAATTCTTCTCTGTGTGTGTTGGCCAGGAAATATTACTGTGGAGGCTTTGAGCTTTAGGAAGAAACAATTCCTGAGAAGCAACAAAATAGATAATAGAAAGTCTCGTCAGTCCTCCTGGATCCTTCCTCTGAGCGGGCAGCTCCCAGGCTCTTACTTGCCAGACAAATTACTTAAGCTCTCCAGTCATCGTCTTGCCTGACAGATCTGCTCTCCTCCTCTGCCCATAAATCATCATCCCAGGAAAACAACTCAACTGAAGGCCCTTCTACTCTAGCAATTCATTTTCTCATACGGGAAAAATTGTCATAAGGGAAAATATGCTTTTCCACACACAATTTGAGTTCCTGATTCATCATCAGTTCACTTCCTTAAGCCATGGGGCAGCTTTTACCTCTAGGGGGGAGTTAAAACTCAGAAAATGTAAAAGACAGTTGCTCAGAAATGCATGAGAACTGCTAGGATTTGGTATGGTTCACATTCCATTATGCCAGTTATCTGGCAGTGGATTTCTGTGGATGCACTTGGAGGCAGATAGCAGGAGACACTTAACGCTGTTTCTGTGTAGAAAAGAACTTTATTGTCAGATGATTATGGTTCTGATTAACAGAGAGGTTATGATGGCAGGAGTTATGACAGCAGAGAAGGGAGAGGAAAGGGAAAGAAGGGGGATGGGCGCTCCCAGGAGAGACAAAGGCAGAGAGAGAGGGATTCAGAAGCAGGAATCCTGCGTTAAATAGGCCTTGACATCAGAGATCAGAGGAGGGTGTGGCTTTAGAGGCTAACAAAAATCTTCTGGTGCTGGTTGGACTTCTCTACATTGAAGGTGTCTCCCAGAAATTCTTACCTAAAAATCTATAGATGAAAATGAAAATCTAGCATTTATGAGTTGTCATTTGATGAAAAAATCGGTAGCCCTAAAATTAAGAACCAGAAGACCATGTACTTTATTCTCAGGTGCATGAGGGATTGAATGAGTTATTCAAACTTTATAAATCTCCATTTTCATTCATTTAAATTGGAGATGAAACAACATCTGCCTTGTGAGTTCTGTGTTTTTTAAATACACTAATTTGTCACTATGTTTATCACCATTAAACACTGAGACATTTGAGTGTTTTACACTGGTGTGATCTTGTGCTTTTCCATGTACATAGGTTGTGTGTGTGTGTGTGTGTGTGTGTGTGTGTGTGTGTGTACATAGTTTAATTATACTTTTGTCCAAATCTCCCTTATCTAACTAGACTCTTTCTGAGGTCCTGGCCCCTCATCCTCATACAGTCAAGTTGGTTCAGGCGCTTATCATTGCTTCTCACTGCTACGAAAAATAATTCACTCTCTGACAAAAATCCCTCTGGTGCCCATTTCAGAGTGATATTTCCACTTTGCTTCCAGTGATAGTAATGTGGTTACCAGCAGTATGGCCTCTCCGTTTGTTAAAATGTGGAAATGTTCTGTACCAACTGATAAATAGCAACTAACCTGAGGCCCTGACATGACCTTCTCACTCCCATTGCCCAGTCCCTCTGAGCCTAATCTCCACTGCAGAATCAGTCAGTCAGTCAATCAATCAGTCTCTCTGTCTCTGTCTCTCTCTCTGTGTCTCTTTATCTCTCTCCTGTGTGTGTGTGTGTTACAATGTGCATATGTGTGGAATGCTCTCTCATCCTTGTGTTCATATCTGTGGAAGCAACATGTTGGGTATTTCCTGTCTCTCTCCACTTTAATTTTTGGGCAGAGTCTCACTAATCTGGAGCTCACATTTAAGCTAGACTTGGATCCGCCTGTCCTTTTTCTACTGTACACACCCATTGTCTCCCCCTAAGCATTGAGATTACAGATGTCCACTGTCACACTTGACTTTTGTGGGGGAGCTGAGAATCAAGCTCAGGTCTTTGTGTTTGCACAGTAAGAATTTACTCAATGATCCATGTTTCTAGCTCTCCAGAATCCCTTGGCCACTTTACCACCAGGACAAATCACAAGATCAGAAAGGCCTGGAATATCAGGAAGCCACAGAACCTACCTCCACTCTGAGTACAGGATACTTTTAATAACCCCTGCTTCACAAGAAATGAAAGCTTCACATCTGTTTAGCCCTTCTCAAATTTTCCCCACTATCAGATCAGATAACTTCTTACATGGCCAGAGGCCTTCCTCTCCTACTGAGTGCTTCTGCATCCGCTGTCTCTCCCTTCCACCCTCAGGACCATCTCAGTCCAGTCCCACCCCTTCTCCCTCGAGGATTTCTTCACAGAATCAAAGCCAGCTATGCAGGGCTGAAAGATCGCACTAGATTCATAGGCCACACCAGTGTAAAATACCAAAATTTGTCTTGGGGAAATGGCTCTGAGGTTAAGAGCACTGGCTGTTCTTCCAGAGATCCTGAGTTCAATTCCCAGCAACTACATGGTGGCTCGTAACCATCTATAATGAGACCGGATGTCCTCTTCTGGAGTGCAGAATGAAATATACATAATAAATAAATAAATCTTTTTTAAAAATCTTAGGGTCTAATATTAAATAGCCACTACTTTGTGCTCTGACAGTGTCCTCAACTGCTGTGGCCACTACTCCAAATTGTCCCAGAAGGCACATGGCACATGATGGAAGGAGAATCAACTCCAATAAGTTGTTCTCTGACCTCTCTCTCTCTCTCTCTCTCTCTCTCTCTCTCTCTCTCTCTCTCTCTCTCTCACACACACACACACACACACACACACACACACACACACACCTCCAGGAGACATAAGGTTTCTGCAGCCTAGATAAAGAACAGCATGAACAGTGGTATTAGTTGGATATTATTCACATATTTAGGAGCTGGGGTGTCCACTTTGGTTGGCTATTCGATGCACAGAGGAGGTGTAAACAGGTGAGAAGTTGTCCAAACTGGGTAGGCTCACACCCAAAGATGAACTTATGCACAGACAAGTCAGGAGTCATGGTCTAACCCTCATGACCCTAAAGCAAAATGCCCGTTTGAGCACAGATCCACTGTGTGTGTTTGGTGGTTTACACACTAGAGAAAGTAACTGGCACAAAGGATAAGTGAGTAGCCCTCACTCCCTCCAAACCATGCACTGGTGTGCTGTTTTCCTAACAAGCTCGCCACTGGTTGCACTTTGTTCCAACTAGAGGCATCTTTTTCATTTCACACGAAGGCCCAAGAAAAAGGAGCAAAGTCTTGGAAGGCCCTCTTTCCCTAGTCACAGCTGTCCTTGGTTCCCTCAGTCCCTATTCACACTGTTCCGTCCTTTACAAACAATTCCCCATAAGACGTGCTTGCTTGCATCTCTCCATCTGCACAGCCTCACCTCTAAACCTACAATCCAGGACTCAGACTTCCTTCTCTCCACCCAGGCTGCTCCCAAGATCTAATCCTCTTCTAACCCTTATCTGGCTGTGCTCTCCCTTCTGTCAGAGGACAGGGCTCTCACACAAGTGTTTCCATCTTGACCACTTCCATAAGGTCATCTTCCTTGTTTTTTTCTTTTTTCTTTTAAATTCACATGACTTTGCTTTGTGAATTCAGTGTCACTATCTCATCCAGATTGTAAACACCCCAAACAGAACCAAAAGTGTGTGTGTGTGTGTGTGTGTGTGTGTGTGCATTAATCATTTGGCTGTCGTCAAAATTAAGTCTACACCACTGCTGCTATTGGCATCTGTGATCCGACCAACAAAAAAATGGAGTGGCATTAACTCAACAAGCAAACAATTGGTACTTATACATCCTGAGCACGAGTGGCATACCCATGAGTGCAATGTTCTTCCTTTCCTTGGAGAGTATGTTTGTCTCAACAAGATACTTCTGTATGTCTGCTTTGAGCCAGGCCTTGTACTAGACTCCAGAGTTACAGAAGTAAAACACTTCCTTGATGAAGGGACAGAGAAGTAAGGAGGCAATCACAGTGCAGAGCCATGCATACCTCATACTAAGGTCTCAGGATCACCTGAGTTAAGGAGGAACCAGAAGGAGACAATCAGCCAATCAATCATTCAATATTTACCCACTGCCTACTATGTGTCAGTTGCTATCAAAAGCGCTGATATGATGAAGTCATTCTTTGTGAAGCTGAAAAATATTCAGTAAGGAAAAAGGAAAAAAGAAAAAATAGTATATCTGTATAGCTAAGAGTCACAACCCTATATGAGGTCTGATGTAGAAAGAATTTTGAAAGAAAAATTACAACAGGAAAAGGTATATAAAAACACAACGACCAAAAATTAACCTAAAACTCAAACACATATGACTTTTAGGTGTTCCTGCAAATGGTCAGCAGTGTTCCCCTATGGGATGTCACCACAGCCATCACTCTGGCCAGACGACACGATCACTGCACACGATGCCACCCACACAACACCAACATTTGCTGCTGAAACACCTAAACTTAGACTACATACTATTTTATGAACTACAGTGTTTTTATTATATATACAGTTTCATTCTCTCATAGAAACACATGGTCTATTTACAGAAAACAAAGACTTCCATTATTTATTGCATTTATTTGCTTGTTTTGTGTGTTTGGGGGCAGAGGCACATATAAGGCACATGGGTGGGAGTCAGAAGGCAACTTGTCGAGTTCAGTTCTCTCCTCCCACCATGTGGGTCCCAGAGGTCAAATTCAGGCCATCAGCCTTGGTAGTATCTTCTTTGCCCTTTTGAACTATCTTGTAGGCCCAAAAATCAAATTTTTACTATTTTTTTAGATCATCACTAAGTATCAAATAACTATATCTTTTGTGCAATGAAATATTTGATTTATTAAAAATCATTGTGTTGCTGATTTGAGTTTTATAAAAAAAATTAAATAAATTTTGTATTAGACAGATTTCCAACAATTCCTGAAATGATCCCAAACATACTTCGGCCTTTTATATAATGTGCTTTTGCAAAGTAGCATTATCTGCAGTGACAATTCTAAAATTACAATACTGACCTACTCTGAAAAAAATGTTGAAGATGTTCTATGTCCAACAGTATCAAATATGGCACAATTGATTCTTTATGTAAAAAGAAACACATCCCTCCCATTGGTACGCATTGCTTCTGTCTTTAATAAAGAGTAAAATTATACATATTAAGGCTGTTTTGTGTTCTTAGGGATCAGTACCAAGGCTTTATGTATGTTAGGCAAAAAACTCAACCTTCCAGATACAACCTCACCTCTCTCCATTATTTTAAAATAAATTTATTTTTGACGTATCAGTTAATATTGACTTTATACAGAAATTTTATAAACCCATATAGCTAGAGAAATCTAAAAATTTCTTGGGGAAAGGGATCCCAGGTAGAAAAAAAGTTTTAAGAAGTCCTGTGGTAGATGAAAGATGCTTTGGAGAAAATTAATTCTGGGAAAGAGCACAGAAGCTGAGAGTCATGGTGGAAGGTCTTTGCTTGGACATAGTGGACAGGAAATGCTTGCTGAGGTGACACTGGGTACTCCTAGAGGAAAAGAAAGGCTTGGGCATGGACTGTCTAGGGGAGACTGTATGAGACAGACAGAGCAAGCAAGTATGGGGTGGAGACAGGCTGTGCAGGATATTCAAGAAGGACCAAGTCAGTGAGGATCAGCAATATTCTCCAGTGTGAATCGGAAAGAGGTCACTGAGGAAGTCTTGCTTCTAGTGAAAGGCTTTGGTTTTTACACTGAATAAAATGGGGAAGCACTGGAGGGCTACAACAGGGCCAGTCAGAGGGCTGATGTAATCTAACCTTTATTTCAAAAGTCCCCACTAGGGAGGCTAGGACAGAGGTTATGAAAAGCTGCCATGTGAAGTGATGGTGGCTTGTTGAGTCAGAGACTAGTGAGAGGTCTCTCTGCCTTCTAGCAGCATGTGTAAAATGTCTCAATCTGCATAATGCTGTGCTGGTTGGTTATTGTTGGTGCTGCTGTTGTTATTGTGTGGACACAATCTGGAGTCATCTGAAAAGAGGGTACCTCACCTGAGGAAATGTCCCCAACAGATTGGCCTGTAGGCAAACCTGTAAGACAGTTCTTGATTGATGATTGATGTAGAAGAGCCCAGGGGGATATGGGTGGTGTCCTGGGAAAGTGGTCTAGGGTGTATAGGAAAGCAAACGAAGCAAGTCGGGAAGAGCAAGCTGGGAAGTAGCCTCCTCCATGGTCTCTGGATCAGCTTCTGCTCCAGGCTCCTCCCTGTTTGAGTTCCTATCCTGACTTCCCTCAGTAAGGCACTGTGTTATAGAACTGTGAGCTAAAATAAACCCTTTCCTTATGGTCATGGTGTTGTTTTGTTTTGTTTTTCAGCCAGGCAACTCTCCCTTGAAAGCAAAGTGGAAGACATTTTTTTTAATATTAGTTCATTTTTAATCCAACATGAGAGAAACATAGGGAAGCCATAGTGTTCTATTCCCAAGCCTTATCTTTTATGAAGCAACAGTGTATATTTCATAATGTAGATGAAAAATACTTGAAAATTACACCTTATAAACATTTTTAAAACTTGCGTATTTCTTATGAATTACGTTATTTTTATAAGGAAATTCCAGAGTTTTTTTGGGGGGGGTCCTTTTTGATGAAATGTGATTTGTTTGTTTTTATTGAGAATAAATTGTTCTCTCATACAATACACTCCCCCCACCCTGTTTCCTTCCCTCCTCCTCTCACTGTCCCTACCTTCTTCTTCCCTAGACCTACTTCCCCTGTGTTTTCTCTTCAGAATGGAGTTGGCCTCCAAGAAACAACAACCAAACAAGACAAAATAAGATATAATAAGACAAGGTGGGGCTAGAGAGATGGTTAAGGATGCATTTCCAGTGGTCCTGAGTTCAATTCCCAGCACCACATGGTGGGTCACAACTATCCATAATGAGACATTGTGCCCTTTTCTGGCATGTAGGCAGAACACTGTATACATAATTAATAAATAAATCTTTAAAAAAGGAAAAAAGACAAGGAAAAAGCCCTCGTACAGAGGCTAGACACGGTAGTCCAATAGGAGAAAGAGTCCAGAGAGCAGGCCAAAGAGTCAGAGACACACTGGATCCCACTGTTAGGAGTCTCATAAAAACAACAGGCTAATATATCTGCAGAGGACCTGGTGCAGACCCATGCAGGCCCAGTGCTTGCTGCTTCAGTCTTTGTGAGCCCGTATGAGGCCTGCTTACCTGACTCAGTGGTCCGTGTTCTCCTGGTGTCCTCCATCCCCTTTAATTCCTACAATCTTTCCACCACTTCTTCAGGATTCCCTGAGCCTTGAGGGGAGAGATCCAATGAAGACCTCCAAGTTAGACTTTCTTTCCATAAGGTCTGGCTGTGGATCTCTGCAACCTACTCCAATCTGCTGCCAAAGGAGGCATCTCTGATGATGATTGGACAAGGCACAGCCATTTTTACAATATTAATCCTACTTATCCAGGAGCATGGGAGATATTTTCATCTTCTGATAACTTCTTTAGTTCCCTTTTCCAAAGACTTGGAATTCTTCTCATACAGGTCTTTTATTTGTTTGGTTAGAGTTATCCCAAGATAGTTCATAATATTTGAAGTTAATGTGAAGGGTGTTATTTCCATGATTCTCAGTCTGTTTGTCATTTATATTTAAGAGAGATACTAATATTTGTGTTTTAATCTTGTATCCGGTCACTTTGCTGAAAGTGTTTATCAATGGTGGAGTTCTTGGTGGACTTTTGGGCATCACTTATGTATACTATCATATCATCTGCAAAAAAAAATGATACTTTGATTTCTTCCTTTCTAATTTGTAGCCCTTTTATCTCAAGCGGCCTGTGTTTGAGAGGCTGATGTCCATCAATAGGGAAGGGGGACTTCCTTGTCTGGGGGAGGTCTGTGGGATCTACAGGAGGTGTAGTGTAGACACAGGGGAGGGGAGGCTGCAGTTGATGTTCTGTGACAGTGCAAGGGTGACCCTGTGCATTGTGTCTGAATGAACAAAGTTGGTAAGGGTGTTTTATCACAGCAATAGAAACCCTGACTAAGATACATTCATTATGCAGTTGTAACAGGAGGGTGTAATGAACCATGCGTGCATGAAATAGCATAATAGAGGATATTGTCACAGAGGAAAGTAGAGCTGACCTAGGAGAATGAATTCACCCAGTAGTCTATGGATGGGTGACCAGAGTGCAGCAATGGAGTGGGGGGATTATACACACACACACACACACACACACACACACACACACACACAAGTGTACTAGCCCATTTGGAGCACCATCACTTTTCTAAGTGGGCACAGCAACTAAGAACTACAGAGACAATGAAATAAGATAATTTTGTTTGTTTTGTTGTTTTGATTTGTTTTGAAACAGAGTCTCAAGAACTCAATAAGAAGCAAAGGCTGGCCTTGAACTCATAATCTTCCTGTCTCAGCCTCTTAAATGCTGGATTACAGGTGTACACCACCATGCCTGGCTTAAATGAGATCTTGACTGTCCTGCTAAGTGCTTACATTCAGTTCTGTAGATGAACGGGAGCTACCAGTACTATTTAAGCAGATAAAAGATTGCTTCATTGCCATGAGACTACATGACTCCTCTGTTCTAAAATGTATTTGTTCTGCACCTTACCCTACCTAGGATCCTTTTGAGAGTATACCACTATCAAAGCTATTTTCTTGCTCTGTGTTATAAACATGTGTGTGTGTTCATATACATATTCAGCTCACCCACTAGTCTGTGGGAAACAGAGATGAGGAGTCATATGCAGGTCATGTCTACATCTACAACATATTTTTGCTATACATAACCTCTGGATGGGTATATGGGTTTGTCACCAAATGGGTAAAAGTCATGGATGGATGGGTAAAATTGAAGAAGTTATGCAATGAATGTAAGAAAGCATAGAAACACTGGGTGAAATTGACAAATTAAAGAAACTATAAACATTGATTCTCTGCAGATGCTAACAAAGCTGATCCCAGTCCTCTGGGCATGCTTCCTCCTGTGCAATCTCTACATCTCCTCCTCTGAGACTGTTTACCCTGGAATCAAGGCAAGGATCACCCAGCGTGCACTAGACTATGGTGAGTTGAATACATTCAGAAATCAGGCTATAAATATACTAGATGTGGCCTGTGTTCCAGACCAGCAGTTTGTGAACTGGGTAGGAGATAAAATCTCAATAGGGTTACTAACCCCTTATGAAGATGTACCGGACACCCAGGAAGAAAGTGTTACTCACAAAATAGACACGTTGGTGGAAGGCATATTCAAACATGTTCTATCTCTCTTCTTCCCCACCCTCACCACATATATCAGGGCTCTAAATAAAATGTGATAGAAAGATTATAGTGGTCCATGCCTTTATAACCCAGCATTACAGGCACAGAGGAAAGAGAATCTCTGTGGCTTTGAGGACAGCCTGGTCTACATAGCAACTTCTAGGCCAACCTGGGATACATAGTAAAACAATGTCTCACAAAGGGAGAAAATGTAAGAGCCTCTAAATCATACACAAAGTTTATTGTGGGTCATTGTGCTTTATTCTTAAGAGGCACCACCACATTTATTAGTTACATGTTCAAAGGGGTCGTAGATGGACAGACTAGTAGTCACTACTTTAGAGGGTCTTTTCAAGACTAGAAACAGAAAAATATTAGAATCTGATTTGATTGAGCTAACCTAAGTGCAGAGAATCTTGGCTGAAAAATCAAAATATATGCCAACTGGTGATGGCACTTGCCTTTAATCCCAAAACTAAGAGGTAGAGGAAGGCAGACCTCTTGAGTTCAAGGCCAGCCTGGTCTACAGAGTGAGTTCTAGGACACTCAGAGCTATACAGTGATTGAAAACCCTGTCATCAAAGCAAAGAAAGAAAGAAAATCAAAATCTACAGATGTATTTTTCTCCTGTCATATTTTGCCTCAGATAACCAGATCTCTGCCAATTTTCTAACAAAAGCAGCCAGTCCAAGCACAATTAGTCTAACCAAGAAATCCCTAAATTTAACCAAGATGGACTGCTCTTGTGTTATACTAGAAAAGTAATAAATTAAATGAAGGGGAGAAAAGGAAAGGAAGAGAGAGATGAACTGATTGGGGCAATTGCTTCTCTTTCCTCCAGAAGCTTGGGGCAGGGAGCCACAAAGAGTCTAAAATTAGCCCGTATGCATAACTGTTATGTGAACAATATTATACACACATACATATGTATATATGTATATATATGTAGGCACTAGGAATATGAATGCCTGTTCATTTGGGTATCTAGTTCCTATATTGATATGGTCTATGTGTATGGAAAGTGTATGTCAGAAATATGTATCTTGTAAAAGTGTTAAAATGGTTTTTCCACCTTGTGAGTTTAGTGTATTCTCAGCACTTAACAGATGTGAGATCTAACGCATGACGTGGGTATCGTTCTACCCTTTGCTCAAGGCATGGCCCTGGGCAGGTAGATTGTCTCATCTGGAGAAGTGGTGATGAGTAGTTGGCCCCTATGTCTAAACTAGAAAGAAAACAAAATGAGCTCATCTAGGAAATGCAGGAGGGAGCTATGGATATGAGAATCATCTCAGCATCCTCCATGCCACGCTATGAATGTGCGTCATGGGCCTTAGGTAGAAAGTATTCCAATACAAGCCCTCAGAAGAAGCTGATGTCATTTCACAGAAAGGGACCCTGCAATGTTAGGAGTCTCATGACAGCAGAGGGCTAAGGCAAGGTATAAATTCAGCTAGTTTTAGTCAACTTTCCATCACTGTGACAAAATACTTAAATAAAACATTTTTTAAAAGATAAATATATTTTGGTCCACAACTCCTTAAGTTACATCCCACAGTCCTGCTGCTTGATGATTAATTCTGGGCCTGGATGAGGCAGAACATCCAGAATGGGTCTTGAAGGGTAAAACAATGTTGCTCATCCCATGACTATTGAGGAGCAGGAGGAGAGGCACGGCTAAAGGCAGTACATTTTCTTTAAGGACACTTCCTCAATGACTTACTCCCTACACCTAGACCCTACTTCCTTAAATTCCCACCATTTCCCAATAACCCATTAAGCTATGAATTCATCAATGGATTAACCCTTCAATGGAGTTATAGCCCTCATAATCCAGTCATCTCCCATTGTGCCACCCTCCAAACAGTGCTACACTGGGGTTATACCTTCATTACATGAGTATTGAAGAAATATTTTTTATATACATTTTTTTCTTTTTTTTTAATACTGGAATTGAAATCCAGGGCCTCATAAATGCAAATCAGGCACTCTACCAACTGATTTGTATCTCTAGCCCCTGGATATACTTTTTTAAAATGCTTTATTAACATATATTAACTATATACACTTAATATAAATCTCATGTTCTATTGTAACATTTTCATAATGCATGCAATGTATTTTGATTGTATTCAGTCCCTTATTACTCGCCCTTCTTGCCCTTCTAATTCCACTAATCTCCTTAATCTTTCTACCTAGCCCCCTTCTCCAGCGTGCATGCATGCGTGGGTGTGTGCATGCGTGTGTGTGTGTGTGTGTGTGTGTGTGTGTGTGTGTGTGTGTGTGTGTGTGTGTATGTGTGTGTGCGTGTGCGCGTGTGCGTGCGCGTGTGTGTGTACATGTCCCAATTAGGGTTGGCCACAGAAGCATAGACATCTTACCAGCAACTACACCACAGATGGAAATGTTTCCCCCTCCCCCATTAACATTAACTGTGTAAATCCTCAGGGAAGGATGGCATCCTCTGAGCCTTCCCACTTCTATTACAGGGTGTCAACAGGCCCAATAGGTGCATATCTTATGTAGACAATCACAACTGCTGTGAGTTCAAGAACATAGCAGCTACTTCATGCCTACAAGTCAGAGCTCCGCAGCACTTCTGGTCCTTCCTTAGCGCTTAGGTTCAGCCTCTTCTTTTGTGATGGTCCGTGAGCACTGGAGGGAGGTAATGCAGAGGTCTCATTTACGGCTGGGCAACCATCAGTCTCTGATTCTTGGAACTTTGACTAGTTATGAGTCTGAATCACCATTTACCACTTTCGAAAAGATTTTTTGACCAAGGCTGACAGCACACTAATCTTTGTAAATAAACATAGCTCAAAGGTAATTTGTTTGAAAGGTAATTTGATAAATATGTCATGTCCATTTGGAAAATGGAGTTTTGATTCATTTTACAGTATTTACAGTATGACATGCGAACTACTTGGCCTTGTGGGCCAAGCAGGAAATCCAATCAGAAAGGAGTTAGTTACCCCATAGCAGAGTTGCCATTATTGTGTCAGTAGGCTCATCTTGCCTGGTTGATATGTATTGATTCACACAGTGGTGGTCACCGTTGAGTAAGACAATTGGAATATCCTAGCAGCCTGTGAAGCACTGTCTGTACTATGAGAGCTAACAGAGAGGAAGCTTCTGTTTCCCAAATAGGTAAGATCTGCATCACCCTATAATATATGCTCAGATTTAGGCTCCTTGCACCTCAAAGCCCTGCCTAATGACATTTAGTGGCTGTTGGCTCATGGGCAAGTCACTGACGTACTCTGAGCCTGGGCTGTCTCATGTGTGAAGTGAGGGCAAGACCTATATCACTGAATTATTTTGAGACCTGAAGGAGAGAACCTACGTAGAGGAGACAGTCTTGACACATATAGGCACTTCATATAAACTATTACTAGTTTAGCCTCACCAATTATACACCTTCATATTTTTATAATTGCTGTGCTCATTATTGGCAGTACCTGCAGAGTGTGTATCAAAGAGGATATAGCCATAGTGGTGCCCACCTCTTGGCTGTGGTAGGAAATGAGTGAATTAACATGTATGAAGCGCTAAAAACAGGACCTAGTGAAATAAAATTTCTAGCCAATATTACAGACTGTCCTTTTCATATGTGTGAACAGATCCCCTCCTGGTCACTATCATTCCCATGTCACAGATGAGGAAGACACAAAGGCTGAGTCACATATGCTAGTGAGTGACAGTGCCGGGCTCAAGCCTAAACTCAATGCTCCCCTTGGATCTTAACCTTCCCTCCCTTCATGTTCTGTCTATATGACAACAGTACCTACAGCATTTACAGGGTATGGTCTGCTCCTCCTCACTAGAACTGGGATGGAGGGATGAGTCTGAACATAAAGGCAAGGAGAAAGGCAAGACTGCATTCATTTACATTAAGTTACATTTATTATTTAGTGTGTGTTGGTACACGGGACATAGCGCACATGAGAAGGGCAGAAGACAACTTGTTCACTGTGTGGATTCTGGGGGTGAAACAACTACCAACAGCTTGGCAGCAAGCCTCTCTGCCTACTGAGCCGTTTAGCCAACCTCGAAGCTACTTTTTATCAAGATCCCCCCCCACACACACACACACACACACTCACATAACAAGCTCAGAGAAATATATTCTGGGAATGCTTCACACAGAGAAATGACTGAGTTATTCCTGAGCAAATCTGAAGCATGATTGTCTCCTCTTATGAGTTTGGAGATCTTTGGAGAATCTGACATGATTCTTTTATACTGAAAAACGAAACACTGTAAGCACACAACCACTCACTGTCTTCTACTAGAATTTCAGTAGTTCTGTGGGTCCCTAAGATTTGTGAACCATTTTCTAAGACATCTGGGTTCAAATAATCTGAAAAGAAAGAAGAATGAAAATAACTTTTGAGAAATTGGCCATAACCTAAATTCTGTGCAGAATTTGGCTCGTAGATCTCCAGAACCCACACCTTCTTAGGCAAAAATTAATCTTGTTCACATCTGCAAGATGTGGCTGGCTCCAGCTGTAGCATTCTCTGATATTTTATTGTTTCCATCAGAGCCCTGGCCATGTAATGAAAACTTCTCATGTTATCCCTGTGGCCTCAGGCACGTTCCTCCACCTCTCTGAGGACTAGAGTTTCCATATGTGGAGCAGAGACAACACCCTCTTTGTAGGGGTCCTCTCTTCTTACCTACCGTCAAGTCGTACTCAATGCTTGCATCTCTGGGTTAGAGCTGTTATGTCGTCTTCCCTGTGTAAATGAGCACTTCCTGTTTCCCTCATAGGTGTTCAAGTTGGGGTGAAGATGATGGAGGAAATGGCAAAGGAAATTGTCATCCCAGATTTAAAAGGTTCTGAGTCTCTTGAGTTTCTGAAGATTGACTATGTAAAGTACAACTTTTCAAAGTAAGAGAGTAGAATGTATTGTCTTATGTCACGGGGGCTCAATACCAGTGAAGAGCCCATGGCAGCCCTGCTTTATCTTAATCCTGCTTCACCATCTAGGTTCTGACTTCTATTCCCAAATTTGCCTCATGGACCAAGATAACTCCTGTGGTTCCAACGATCTGGTGTATATTTCATGTAGCTGAACCGGGGAAAGGCACTTGAAAAAGCTTCCTAGAAGCTAGATTAATTTTCTGATTTTTGAGATTTTTGGGGGGCTCTAACCTAACTTCATTCCATCTATACGACAATACAGAACTTAGTCACATGTTCAGGGTTGTTTAGGGAAGGGGAAATAAATGTATATTCAGATGGAAACGGAGATCCAGTAAGGATCCCCAAGGAGGGAGAGGATGTATTTGTCAAACTGAAGATCAATCTTAATTTTTAAAAATTATTTATGTATTTATTTGCCTGTGTGTGTGTCTATGTGAGGATGCTGGATCCCTGGAACTGGAGCTGCCATAGGGGTGCTGGGAATTGAACGCAAGTTTTCTGGAAGAGTAGCCAGTGCTCCTAGCCACTGGGCCCCATGAAGATCAATCTTATAGGACAGAGAAGAACCTGGTTTCCTAAGGAGTCATTGTGATTCATCATTTGCCCTGATGCTTTCTTTGGCCTATTACGCTAACACTTTACAGTAATAATCCCCCTGATTTAATGGCAGCCTTTTATAAAAAATCAGCAGATACCATTGTTGCATAGGAGATAGCATGGAAAAAGCTCCTTGCAAATCCCCTCCTCCGCAGAAAACCAGCTGTTCAACATGGTATTTATTGAGCAGGTACCTCACACAGGACTTTGTTCTAGACACAAGGAATGTTATAGTGAATATGGGTGTAAGTCATTGCTCTTTATATCCCATGGGAAAGATTGCATTACATATATACACTCAAAGATAATCATTTAGCTATGATGTTAAAGACATGGCAGAAAAGTACAGGGAGAGCTGTATAATATAAAGGGCTAGTGAAACTGAAAGGGAAGTGGGATTCTTGTGTTGCTGGCTTGAGTAGATAAATTAATATAATTTTAATCCTGGGCTGTCCAAATCATAGACATTTACAGCTAATGAGCATTTGAAATGTGACTTGTATAACAGAGAAACTACATTTTTTACTTACTTACTTACTTATTTATTTATTTTTACTTTGTTTTAATTCGAAAAGCTAGCTCTTAGACAACCAAAAGGGTGCAGACTTATAATTCCAGAACTATATAACTGGGTAGAGTGGCACACACATGTACTTCTAGAACTTGGGAGGTGGAGGCAGGAAGATCAGGTGTTCAAGATCATCCTTAGCCATGTGTCAAATTCAAGGGCAAAACATGATGCACAAACAAGCAGCAAATACATGCATAGACAAGTTCAGCATTGCTGACTGTCTGGAAGAACGCATATCAGTCTACACTGAGGATGGATTTCCCACCTCAGTTAGCTAAGTCTAGAAATTTTCTAAGAAGCACGCCTAGAGGTTTTTGTCCTAGTTGATTCTCAGTCCCCTCAGGAAAAGTATAGTCCTCAAGTAATTCGTATGAGGCTGTTCCCTGTGGCATAATGGACACAGCCTAGAGAAGGATTTTGGTGTATTCTCTAGCAGTTATAAAGGATAGATTAGTGCGGCACAATGGCACACACCTTTAGTTCCAGCCCTGGTGAGTAGGAAACAGCAGCCCCGTTCATCAGCTAGCACGTGTATGCTCTAGAGTTTTCCCAGTTTCGATTCAGAACAGCGCCTTTCTCCTGTGCGGCAATTAGGTGCGGATGACCTCATTCTCGTGCCGTCTTCCCAACCTCCCTGTGAGTAGCACGTCTTTTTGAACCACAGACAGAAAGAGAGGAAACGCTTGCTCAAAGTTGTAAAACTAGTACAAACCTTGATTATAGGTCCAGTGCTCTCTGTGAAGTACGCTGAGCGGCATGACTCAGCGGTTAGGGGGAGTCTGAAGTCAGACTGCAGAGGATTCCAGATCTGGTTCTACCACTGACATATGACTTCACAGACTTTTCGTATCTTCTCATCTCTGAGCTGCAGCTTGCTCATGCACAGGGATATTGGGAAAGCCGAAGTGAGCTGCGCTGTCAAGTGGTCACCAAGAGGCCCAGCAGCTGGGAGTCACCCGAATCGCAATACATTATGCTCGTAGTCTCTATCTTCTATCATCTCCATGGGCTACAGGTCTGACAACCTGTTTGACAGCTCAGGGAATCTTCCAGGAAACCAACCCTTTCCATCTCCACAGAGGGGTGGGAAGCCTGGCAACAGAAGAAGGGAGGCATGTTTGGTTGTTCCAGGGGGTGGAAGAGAAGGGCCCAGCTGACACATGTATCAAGTGCCTGGCAGTGCACATTGACAGTCCCCTGAAAAAACAGCCGCATCATCAGAACAGTGGACACCACTCCCAATAAGTCGGTGTTAAGAAACACTGAAGCTAGTATAGAAAAAGGAAAGGAAAAATATCACAGTGGCAGTGTTTGTTGATGTGATCCCTGCTCAAAAATGCTGAAATTGGTAAGTGTAAAAAGAAACCTGTAGGGCTGGGGAGACGGCTCAGTGACAGTAGTACTTGCTATAAAGGCATGAAGGACTGAGTCACATCTCAAGCAGGCTGGGCTTTACAGAGCTGCAACCCAAGCTCTGCAGGTACCAGAGACAGGAAGGACCCCTTTGCTGGCCACCAGCCTACCTCCAAGTCTCCAGGAACAAGATGGAGGGTGGTAAAACAGAACACCTGAGTCCTCCTCAGGCCTGCATGAAGCATGCGCACACACAGACACACACGTGCACACACACACAGAGACACACATACATGCACGCACACACGCAGACACACGCGAACACACACAGACTCACACATGCACACACAGAGAGACACACAGAGGCACACACAGGCACACACACATGCATGCACACAGACACACACACATTAGCTCATACACAGAGATACACACACACATACACCAAAAAGAAAAAGAAACTTGAGAAGTAGATTATTTACAAATTTCTTTTCAGACTTGACTGCTTCCTTTCTCAACTGCTTCTTGCTAAGGTAAATAACTCAGGAGACCACACCAGGCACCCCATTAGAGATCTGGGAGACCCCTTCTTCTGTAGGACTTGCAATCTCAGAACAGACTCCCCCCTTCTGTCTTCAATTTTACTCATCTTAGCAACATCCAGAAGTGTTATCCTCACTTCCTGTTTTTTTTTTTTTAATTTTCCAGCATAAAAATCAACACCTTGTCATTGCCAAATACCTCACTGGCCTTTGTGCCTGGGGTAGGAATCAGAACCCTGAGCAACCATGGCACTGCCAACATCAGCGCCAACTGGGAAGTCAGGGCTCCTCTCTTGTGAGTATCCCACTGATGTCCACTGCTGCTCTGGAGAAAAACATAGACAGCTCACTGCTGTTTTCAGTGTAAGCTTCTTTCTCTCTGTATCTGTACTTTCTCCAGAGCATTACCAGGTGAGAGTTGATCCAGGAACCCCTTCTTGAAAGGGAGGCGAAGGAAAGACACCCTCCCATTGGAGCGGAGCAACCGAGCATTCCAGATTTCCTAAGAGCTGGGCCTGCTGGTGCACACCTTCTAGCCCTAGGGAAGCAGAACCAGGAAGATCTCTGAGTTTAAGGCCAGCCTGATCTACAGCATGAGGACAGCCAGAACTACACAGTGAGATTCAAGTTTCAGAACAAAAACCTAAGGACTAGAGGCCCAGCTGAGAAAAGTTCCCATATCTTCTATGTGTTAGGTTCACTAACCTGAACCAGATATTTAGTGCATTTCCCCTTTGTAGGGTCAACTAATGGGAAACAGGGATTCTTGCCTCACATTGGAGTTGGAGGATGGTGGTTAGTTTGAGTCCCATTCATCCCCAATAAAAAGGTCCCTGTGCCCTCAAACAGAAGAAAAAAAAAAAAAAGGTTGAAACTGGGTGTGCAAGTTCGATACCTGTAATTCAAATACTTGAGAGTCTGAGGCATGAAGGCTGTCACTAGTTCGAGGCCAGCTTAGTTCTTGACCATGTGGGTTACAGAATGAAATCAGTGTAAGAGAGTAGAGAAAGAAGGGAAGGGAGGGGAGGGGAAGGGAGAGACAGAAAGAAAGGATCTGGGTTTGAGATGGCTCAGTGGTTAAGAGCACTGGCTACTCTTGCAAAGGACCCGAGTTCAGTTCCCAGCACCCACACAGTGGCTCACAACTGTTTGTAATTCCTAGTCCAGGAGCTGTGGCACCTGCACACACATGGTTGGAATAAATAAATAAATAAAAAGAAAAGAGGAAGAGGGAAGAAGGGAAGGAGGGAGAAAGAAAAGCTGGATCCAAACTCTACCTATAAACCCACTTCCATGCAGAAGTCATTGACCCAGTGTAATGGTTAGGTCTGTCTTGGATGGCACCTCAGAATAAGACGTCTAATCATTCACTAGCCTACTCTACAAACACTTGTTGTCTACGTTTCATTTTCCCAGTTTAATAGATTGCTGATAAATAGCATGTTCCTCCATAAACAACATAGGTTTACATATTTCATTTCCTTGAAGATTTAGCAGCCACGTGTTGGGGAATTAGTCTGTGTAAGGTCCTATGCAAAATCTTGAGTAACACACAATCCACTGCCTCAAGGCCATAGTCCTTATAAGCAGCACTTCACCCCTTCCAGATGTTTACCTGGTATTTCCTCTCAAAATGAGTGCTCTGCCTTTGCTCAGCCACTTCCAATACCAGAGCACCAGGGACGACATAAGCACAGTGTCCCCCAAGATGTCCACTTACATATCACCACTTTATTTGTCCAGTAAACACTGACAGATGTAGTCTGTTGTAGGTGTTAGGAATTCTGATATGAGCATGACAAAGTACCTGTCCACAAAGAGCTTAGAAGACCCATCTCCATGTGTGGCCCAGACTCCAGTAACCTTTCTGTATCTCTCCACTCAGTCAAGATTCAGGAGCTGCTGATCTGTTTCTCTCTGGAATCTTCTTTACTGGCATCATCGTGCTCACCCGTAATAACCTTGGTCACCCAGTCCTGGAACTCCAAGACTGCCATGCCCAAGTGAGCCATGCCCGAGTCTCATTTTCTGGAGGACTCAGGTGAGTGACAGCAGCCTGGTAGAGCCTCAGGCTGCCACTCAGAGAACTTTCCCACTGGTGTCTCGTGGTCCCTGACAAGCTCCCTTTTCCATTTTTCCTAGTGTCCTGTATAACTCCTTTGCTGAACCCATGGAGAAACCCATTTTGAGGAATTTAAATGAAATGGTGAGTCTTCAGAAGCTAGACAACCAATCAGCAGGCCTATCATTCGTTAATAATTTTTATCAAAAACATTTATTGAGCACTAATTGTACGCTAAGCACCATCCAAGATACTCCAATTCATAATGTTCTGTAAAAATTTAATAATTTCTCATGGTTCCAATCCTGCGGCAGGAGACGCGGGTGAATAAAATGATATACTCTCAAGTTCCCACCAAGGATGGGCAAGCGTTGTGCTCTTAATGCAGACCCAGCTAGAATAAGGACACTGAGAATAAAGGAAACCAGTATCAGTTAATTTAGAAAAGACAAAAACTCAACCAAGGCTTTAGAAAGACAATAACTGAACAAAGACTTGGATTTAATACCTGATTACATGATGATGAGACAGAATGGAAGTTTAGAGAACTGAAAATTTTCCCAGAAAACATGTTTATTTAGGGAACTGAGCCTTGAAAGATAGGTAAAATGTGGGGAGGGGAAGAACGAACGGGCAGAGTGATGACAAGTCTTTTCAAGAAATGCACTAGGAGTAATCCCGGGAGGTGGACACAGGAGGGTTAGAAGTTCGAGGCCATTTACAGCTACATAGCAAGTTTGAGGCTAGCCAGAGCTATATGCAATCTTGTCTCAAAAAAATGCAGCACCATGCTGCATGAGCATTGATGAGCATTGATGAGCATGTGACTGACATGTCAGTGTTTGCAACTAAGTAGTTTCTCTCTTCAATCTGCTTTGCTGGCATTCACCCCCTTCAGAAAGGTAGAAACAGGACTGGGGATGTCTCTCAGTTGGTGAAGAGCTTGCCTACTATGCATGAAGTCCTGGCTTTCATCCCTAGAACCACATAAACTAAATGTGGTAAGGCATACCTGTAATCACAGCACCTGGAAGGTGGATGCAGAAGTATCTAAGTTCAAGGTCATTTTAGACTACATAAAAAAAAAAAAAATCTAAAGGTCAAAATCGGCTGCATGAAGCCATGTCCCAAGGAAAAGAGAGGGAGGGAGCAACAGAATCCTATATCTTTAATCTCACGGTCTCTCCAATTAGCCCAGGGGACAATGGAGGTTCCAACTGAAGTGACTCCTGGCAGGACTTAGAGCTGCTGATGCAAGAGGAGTCAGTGGCACCCAGGCAGGAAAGATACAGATTTGCAGCAGGTTTCTCAGGTGTGACAGCAACACCATGGACAGAGCACATGCTTTAACTTGTCTAGAGAGAAAAGCCAAGCTCTTTCATGGGGCTGGTTGGGTGTGGTTTCAGACGCTAGGAAGTTCAGCCAGCACTCAATGACAT
The DNA here is from genome assembly GCA_033318265.1 of Phyllotis vaccarum. Classification (NCBI taxonomy): domain Eukaryota; kingdom Metazoa; phylum Chordata; class Mammalia; order Rodentia; family Cricetidae; genus Phyllotis; species Phyllotis vaccarum. The sequence continues at coordinate 41,119,982 of JARWLC010000014.1, read as the reverse complement.
GGCCCATACCTGCAAAGGTTGAGGCCAAGAGCGTCAACTAACTTAAAGGAGCATTGTTGTGGCCATAGGAATAATGTCTCCTAAGCAGAAGGCTTTTTCAATATGGTAACATGACTTTTCAAAAACTCTTGGTTCAGCTCTGTCCCATCGTCACCAATGAAGTGGAAGCGCTCAATGTCAACATCAGTGCACTGGAGGGTGAGTCTTGGCACTGCCTTCTGGATAGTTCTCTGCCCAATTTCAAACCTTACCCACATCTTTTTTCTAGGCAATAAAGTGCCCACACATCACTCTGCTTCTCTTCGACCTAAACATTGAAGTCTCAGGACTGCGTATAGTCCCAGCCCTCTGCATAGCACATGTCTGCCTTGGCTACTAACCCACTTTGTTATTGCACAGAAGATGGTTCCCAGGGATAACCGGGTGGAGCTATGGAGAAAACCCTCCCAGCTCATATCCAAACTGTGGCACGAAATCTGTCTTCTTGACCAGGTTATCTGCCTAACCTTCCTTAACCCCTTAAAGGGCTGCCTTCTGCATGCACCAAGCCCACACATCAGGCTCATTCTAGCTTCACCTCTTACCTTTTCCTGCTCTAGTAAGCAAGCTGCCTCTATTTCCCTTCTCACTCCTCGGCGTTGCTCACACTGCCCACTCTACTGAGAAGAGCTTCCTCTCTCCTTTTATTTATCTTTTAGCAGTTCTCTCCTAAGTGAACATTTCTACACCAGAGCTTTGTTGGTCCCCACAGACTTACTACCCCGACCTTCTCCTGTCCATTTCTCTTTTTCTTAAAGATTCAGCTGTTGAGACCTCTCATGTTTTATGAGGCTCACATATTTCTTTTTGCGTCCCATCCATCTGCTCGCTCATGGTGTACAGAACACATAGACTCACCTGGGCCCTAGAGCTGATGATGCACTTAGGAGACAGATTCCCACCTCCATGGGACTACAGGGAGAGAACAGTAAACAAGCAGGTAAAACCTGTATTAAGCAAACTATGACTGATAAAAAGGAAAGAAAAAGCAAGGGAGTGGTTGGAGAAGTTTCTATTTTAGATAGCCCGACTAGGAAAGGCACCAGTGAGCAGGTGACATTAAAGGAAGAACCTGAAGAGACCGGGAAATGGGCTACTCCCAATCTGAATCGCCTTGGTCATTTTTCTGTGGCTGTGATAGAATACCAGAGATTGGATGAATTATAAACAACAGAAGGGTATTTATCTGTTGGTCTTGGAAACTGAAAAGTCCAAGGTTAAGGAATTATATCTGGTGAGTGATGATTACAATACGGCAGAGGGCCAGCGAGGCACACGAGACAGAGAAGAAATCAAGCCATATTTGTGACAAATGTACTCTGATAGTCATGAATTATTCCAGAGATCATTTCCCTATGGCTTAGTCACTTACTAAGGTGACTTATTAAAGTCTTACTTCCCAATATCATTATATTGGTAATTAAATTTAAGTGTGAGTTTTAGAGGGACATTCAAGTCATATCATGCATGAAGAACAGTCAAGTGCAATAGACCACATGCTCAAGGGCCCTGAGGTAGGTAGGAATGGGGTAAGTGCATTAGAGGGACTATAAGACCACGGCATGGTTGAGGGGAGTGTGAGAACTGAGTTTGCATGTGGGAGAGGGGTGGCTAGATTTGTTGGGGATCTGCAACACTGGAAAATATATATCTTAGTCTGAGACAGTCTCTCTGGTGTCCAAGATAATAACAGACAAAAAGGAGGCAGGAAGTAACAGCAGAGACACCACTTAACAGAGTAGAACAATGACCCATACAAGCAAGGACCACAACCTCATGTGGAGTGATAGAGATGGAAGACATGTTTCCATATTCTATACATACCTCGCAGGTAGACAGCAGTAAGTATCAGAAGGTAAAATGTGGGTTTGAAAATATTCAGGATGGACCTCAGGTTTTCACCCTGAACCAGCAGAAAATTTGGGGCCAGATCATCAGATCAGTTTCAGTGGAGATCTTCCTCTACTGAATTATGATTTCCTGGCCCTTCTCCTCTGGACTCAGATCCTTGGGGACAGGAGCTTTGCTCTAACATCAGGTATGGGGCCTGGCTACCAGGTCAGTGAATGTTTCGTTTCTCGTAACATCTCCTTTTAAATAAATTCTATCCTAGCACTCAGGGAGCTAATGAAGAAAGATTATGAATCTGGGGTCAGTCTGGGCTACACAGGGAGTCCCAAGCCAGCCTTGGCTACAAGACGACAAACTATTTCTGCTACAATAGCGCTGCATGTTTATTATCTCTATAGAAAACTAAATTCTAACTACATAGACTCTAATATTGAAGTTGGAAGCCTCTCCGTCTTGATAGTATGATTTAATATTGATAAGGATCCTTGTGTTAATTTCTTCATTTTATTTTCTCTCTTTATTGGAAATAGATTCTCATACATGCTGATTATGGTTTCCCTTCCCTCTCCTCCTCCCAGCCCCCCCCCATATTCTCTCCCATCTGGATCCACTCCCTTCTGTCTCTGATTAGTACAGGGTTCTAAGACATAACAAAATATAAGAAAAGGAAGCAAAAACCATCATATCGAAGTTGGACAAGGAAACTCAACAGAAAGGAAATAGTCCCAAGAGCAGGCACAAGAGTCGGAGACCCACTCGCTCTCACACGCAGGAGACCCACAAAAATACTAATCTGAAGCTATAATACATATGCAGAGGACTTGGTGCAGACCCACGTAGACCCTGCATCCCTCCCCCAAGTATCAAAGCTGAGAAAGGTGTTTCCTCACTAGACATGGGCTGCGAGAAGCCAGTTCATGAACCCAGGATAGACTCTGGACCAAGTGTTACAGGATGTTTGATCATACTGTGAAGACGTCTCTGTTTTACCTCACCTGCCTAAAGGCACCTTTTGGTTGCTTTTACAAAGAACTGAATAGTCAATAGCTAGACAAGAGATGGTAGGCATGATCTACCCAAGAAAGAAACTCAGGGAAGAATCAGAGAGGCAGAAATTTGACAGCTAGATGCTGAGGAAGTAGGGTGTTCTATACTGAGGAGGGGTAACAAGCCATGTGACAGAATGCATTAATATAACAGGTTAATTTAAGTTTCAGAAGCTAGTAATTAATAAGAAGTCTCTGTCATTATTTGGGAGCTGGTAGCCCAAAGAAAGACCTGTTACATTGACTGATTACATTTGGCTGATTTCTGTCAACCAGTTGCTGGCTCTGCCTCCTCCCCCAACAATGATTTTATTAACACAGTCTGGAGTTTCACAGTGCAATCTGCCAAATATCGTAAGAGATGTGAGCAGGGAAGAATACAGTTGGTATTCTGTTGGAGCTAGAGATAAAACTGGGAGATTTGATTTGTAGGGGAGGAGGGATAGGGAGGGTCTTCTCTTGGCTTAGCTGGTTCCCTGACCTGCTCAGCAGGTGTGTAGGAGGCTGGGATTTGCTGGGGGAAGGAAAACTGAGGCACGGGAAATCTTTGTGATGATCTTTGGGGATGGGGTTAGAGAGGAAAAGAAGAGCACACAGGTGATTGCTGCAGAGCTAGGGATGAGACTGGAGGATTGCATCTGGGTGAACAAAAGGAGAGATATAGGTCTGCTGTCAGTTAATTTCTCCTTAAAAATAGAAGCCCTGGGCCTGTGAGATGACTCATGGGTGTAGTTGCCTACAGTCACCCTCACAGCCTGAGTTCCATCCACGTGATGAAGAGTCAATACATGCAACTTGTCCTCTGACCACCATACAACAAATAAATTAGTAAATATAGATTGATTAATTAATTAATTTTTAAAAGTTTAAACAGCACCACATGGACCAGTGAGTTGGCTCAGTGGGAAAAGTGCTTGCCACAGAAGCCTCACCACCTGAGTTCCATCCTCAAACACTATAAAGGTGGAGGGAGAGAATCAGTCCCAAAAGTTGTCCTCTGAGTCCCACACATGCACTGTAATATGTGTGCACCCACAGCAACACACATGACACACACAGACACAATAATGAAATATGGAACATGCATAAAAATGCATGCCAAAATTTTGCTAATGTTTCTCTAATAATTGATAAAAACATTTGCTTTTTTCTTTTTCCTCTTCCTGAGTTTTCAAATGTAAACATGTTTTTTTATGAAAAAGGGAAATTTGTGTTTCAAACATTATTCATAAATTAAGCTTTTAATGAACCTGAATTTTCTTTCATGGTCATCTAGTTTTAACCAAGATTGACAACTACACTGTGCTGGATTGTTCCCTGCTCAGTCCTCCAGAAATCACTGAGAACCACCTTGACTTGAATTTGAAGGTAACTGTCACTCTAGAGCACCTCCTGGGTGTGGAGAATATTCAGAAGACAAAAACTATGTACAGAAGAAATGTGCATGTATGCTCTCAGAGCAACTTCATCACCTATAGGACCTGCACCATGTTTTCACCTTTTCAGAAGACCCCCCCCAAACCCTCTCTTGGTGGAAAAAATGGCTGTTGTCCTTGTACCACTATGTCTATCTTCTTAGTGAAAAAAAATCAAGACATTTTGCTTTTCCCTCCTGGAAACAATTTGAGACCAGGAACCTGCATGTAGAAGGACCTGCATGCCAAGGACCAACTCAGTTGGTAAAGAACCTGCTACACATCATGAGGACCTGGGTTCAGTCTCCTAAAGCTATGTGGAAAAGGCCAGGCATGGGAGGGATACATCGGGAGGCTGAGATGGGACCATCCCTGGGGCTCACTGGCTAGCCAGCTAGATGAATCCTCAAGCTCGAGGTTCAATGAGAGACACAAACTCAAAAAAATAAGGTGAAGAATGAGTAGGGAAGACATTCAACATCCACCTCTGGACCACACATAACACATGCACTCACATGCAGATGCAGGCACACACATGCACAGGTATACACATGTGCACATAAATACACCACCATTCTGCATTGCACAAATCGCAGGTTTCACTGAGACTGCTGATCTCTATTAGAATCATGGTGGTTACTGATCCTGGAAAAACATCATTTTTCTTATGTTTAGTTTTATCCAAATTAATATCGCAGTCTTTCTGTTCTAAGATAGGGTTTCTCTGTGTGCCTCTGGCTGTCCTGGAACTCACTGTCTAGGACATGCTGGTTTCAAACTCATAGAGATCCACCTGCTTTTATCTCCCAAGTGCTGGGATTAAAGGTGTATGCCTCTATGCCCGACATATTACAGTTTTTAGGATGAAGATTGGTTTATATTTCCTTCATTCACAGACTTTCAAATAGTTAAATGCTTTTGAAGACAGTACATTTAAGTAATGCCCAATACCTAGTAAGACCAGGAATAACCATGTCTCATAAATGCTTCATTAAGCTACTTAGTCTCTCAGCATACTCCTGTAGTTCTCCAGTTTTTCAGCAGTCACATATTTTAAAGGTCCAGATCTGGACATCTGGAAGGCTACTTTATGAGCTATTCAGAGGTGCACCTTGCCTGATTGCACCTCCCTCCTAAGAGAAGTTCTATCTTGGAGCCTTTCCAGGAGTGACGCCAGAGAGTAAACGGATACACATAGATATACTGAAGAATGTCCAGAGCTCTGGGCTGGAGCAGTAGCTCAGCTGTTGAATACACACTGCTCTTCAAGAAGACTTGCGTTCTCTTCCCAGTGCCCATGCCAGGTGGCTCACAACTGCCAGTAACAGTTCCAGAAGATCCAACACTTCTGACCTTTGAGGGTACTGCACTCATGTGTACAGACCTGCATACATCCAGATTATTTATAATGTCATTTAATCCCAGAGCTTTAAAACATAGCCACTAGCCAAGGAGCATGAAACCTCATGTTCTTCAAAGAAGCATCTTAGATTTTCTTTATCCGGACTTGAAAGGTCCCAGCTTCTTTATTTGATACATTTGCATCTTCATCTGATAATTGGTCTTCATTTCTGCTTTCCACAGGGTGCATTCTACCCACTGGAAAGCCTCGTTGACCCTCCTTTTCTACCAGCCCCCTTTGAGCTCCCAGAGAACGGGGAGTCCATGCTCTACATTGGCATCTCCGAGTATTTCTTTAAATCAGCATCCTTTGCACACTTTGTATCAGGGGCTCTTAGTGTCATGCTGTCCACCAAGGAGGTAAGTAAAGCCTTGCCTGTAACCTATTTTTGTCACAGTTTTGATTGGACCTTTTTACACCATCACTCCTACAAAAGATAATGAATGAAGGATGGTAGAATGGGTGGTGTTGTTATTTGGGGAAGGAAATTGCTGGGCTTAGTCTTATTCGTGATGTCTAGCGACTATTCTAGAATGATCTTAATATAAAGACACCTATCTCTCCATTATCACCTGTGACCTTTGGTCAATTTAATCTATTTCTATACGTTAGTTTTCTCATTTGAGAAAGGGGCTCTTAGAGTCATAATGGTCACTAAAGGATTTAAACATGTACAGCTTCCAGAACAATCTCAGGACAGAGTAAGTGCTCTGCAACTGTTGGGTCTGCTTTATATCCCCACTACCACCAGCACCAGCACCTCCATAATCATCATCATCATTCTTTGTATTCTGCCAATACAAGGATTTCTCCTATTGGTAATTGCAACTGATTTATACCAGTAGTGGTGGTATAGATACAAATTGATTCTTTCTGCCATGTACCTCTCTTTTATCACAAGAACACCCTCTCTGGCTAGTCAGCAAAAAGCATCCATTTTATTTATTTTTTTAAATAGCTATTTTATTTTGTGTACATTGGTGTTCTACGTGCATGTATGTCTGTGTGATGGTGCTCAGTCCCCTGCAACTGAAGTTACACACAGTTGTGAACTGCCACCCGGGTGCTGAGAATCGAACCCCGGTCCTCCAGAAGAGCAGTCAGTGCTTTTAACCACTGAGCTCTCTTCCCACTCCCCCAGAGCTTCCATTTTAAATCTTCACTTTCTGTGCATCGTAATTATACACATTGCTGTAAAGCTTATACTCAGCATGGTAAGGACAGCAGCACCAGCTGTCCTATACTTGAAAAAAAATGCTCACCAGGTAAATTACTTAAGCAAAATATGTTTAAAGAATCTCTGAAAATGAGAACAATAACTTGAGACTTAGTACTAATGACCGTAGAATGTTTGCAGAAAGATTGTGTATATATGAGGCAGTGTTCTCCAGTAAAGACGGGATTTCTCTAAGGGAATGTGACTCTGGGCAAGTCTCTTGCCTTTATAAAATGTGGATACCTAAACATGTGGCTCTACCTCTTCGCAGTTCACACTAGAAAAAATTCTATATTTTACCCAAAAAGACAACCCAGATAAAATGTTGCAGCGATGGACTGGGGGGATTGCTCAGTGGTTAAGGGCACTGGCTGCTCTTCCAGAGGACCTGGGTTTAATTCCCAGCATCTACATGGAGGCTCGCAACTGTAGTCCCATGGGATCTGATGTCCTCTCCTGGTGTGCAAACATACATTCAGACAACAGACACACACACATCATAAATAAAGAAATAAATCTTTCTTGAAGGTCTTGCAGTGATGCGGTGCTTCTTTCTATCCTAGATTTCCAACTATTTCAATCAAAATACTCAAGGAATTGGCAGTGTGCTCTCCAAGGTGAGTGCTCAAGCTCTGCTCCTCAGGGATGGACATATTGTCACTGAAGTCACTTCCAGGAGGCATTTGGATCCTCTACATCCTCTGTTGATCCGAACATAAGTCAGTGCATTTTTCTGTTCTTTTTTTATTATTTTCCATTCTCCCTGCTTCTCCCCTCCTCTTTTTTCATCTCTTGATGATGCTCCAGTGTGGAACATGGGTAAACTTGCAATCCCCCTGCTTCAGCTTCCCATGCACTGGGATTAAGGGAATATACTACCATATTTGGCCATCTTTCCACCCTACAATATTTTTTCTTCCTAATTAAATATCCAGAAATATTTCCTAAATAAATCTTAATAAAAATATTTCCTTAATAATCTTAATAATAAATCTTAAATCAACTATAAAATATTGTAAGTTCATAAAATATTCAGCAAAATTTTACCGCCCTTAAAATAATTCACTTAAATATAGAAATTACTTAGTTGATTGAAAGATTTAATCCTTAAGTGACTTTATATTTGTGTGTGTGTGTGTGTGTGTGTGTGTGTGTGTGTGTGTGTGTGTGTGTGCAAAGTCTAACTATGCAGTTCAGGCTGGTCTGGAACTCAGTATTTAACCCAACTGATCCTCATGAGTCATTTTTCCAAATACTGGGATTACACATGCTTTAGTAAAACAACTGTAGAATGAGGTTTGTGGCCCGTCCAGCCGGTGGTCCAGACCTACAGACCTGCAGTCCCAGACAGACTAGCCCTACGGTTTGCTGCTTAGCCCCCAACAATGACTCAGACACTTATATTAATTTCATGCTGTTTGGCCTGTGGCTCTGGCATATAGCTAGCTAGCTCTTGCATCTTACTTCAACCTGTTTCCATCAATCTATCTTGCAGCGTGGTCCATTGCTCACCTGTGTTATTTTACATGTTGATTCTTGAGCAGCTGGATGGTGTCTCCTTGGATTCCACCCTCCTTCCCCTATCTATGCTCTGACTTCCCTGCCTACTTCTAAGATGCATACCATAGGCCAAGACAGTTCTTTTATTAATGGATGATATTCACAGCATACCAAAAGACATCCCACATCAAATAACTACTAACATCACCCCTTCATAGCATCCCAGGTATCATACATAATGAATCTACAAACTCGAGTTTGCCTTAGAGGACCAAGATGCTTCAGAAAAAAGCACTTAAGACAGTGAGATCTTGAACGTCAGTTATACAGTTTATCCTGTGAAAACTGTGGGGAGGGAAAAGTGCTTAGTCGGTCCACAACCCAATCTCCATTATAACACAGCACTCCTGCCCAGTGCTGATGATGTGCAACATTAATCCCAGAACTTGAGAGGCAGAAGCAAGCAGATTTCTGAGTTCAAAGCCAGCCTGGTCTATAGTTTGGTCTATGTATAGAGAAGCCCCATCTCAAAAAAAAAAAAAAACCCACAAAATAAGTAAATAATAAAAATAAAACAACACAACTGATAGAAGCTGCCTTGGAGTTTTAGGAAGAGAAGATAAGAGACAATAAAATCCCTAGTTTTGTGGCAAATGGACATTGTTATTCCTAGTAAAGAGGTGTTTTCTGTTCTAACGACATGATGCAAAATTTACTTAGCACAAGCCACTCCAGGTTTGTACTTTCTCCTCATCATCTCCTGACTTTCTATTCTGTTTCTCTCCCCAAATGGGACAGATTGCAGAGATCTACATCTTATCCCAGCCATTCATGCTGCAGATCATGACCACAGGGCCTCCTGAGATCAGCTTACACCCACACAATTTCAGCCTGGAGTTCCCTGCTGCTGTCATCATGTTCACTGAACTGCAGAACTCTACCATCGAGCACATCGTCTCCATGGACTTTGTGAGTCTGGGAACACTGGAGGGCAGCCTCTGGGCATCAATTCCTTCCCTGCTGAAAAATCACTGTCCAACAGCCTCTAGATGTTTGGAGTGAAGGGTGATTCCTAAATTAAGAGTAGATACTGTTTAAAACAAAACACTTTCCCATATATGGAAGTGGCCATATATAGAGACAGCAGAGCTCATGACCCTGTGTGTAAAATATCTCACCAATCTCTACTTCCAATGTTCTCTCCCATTTACATTAGTGAGCTATAATCAGTCAACTTTCCTGATCAATTGAAGTTAAAAATGGTACAATGAAGTCAAGCAGAGTTGCACACATGAACGAGGAGAAAGGCAATTAGGGAAGCCAAAGGAAAGGGGCCAGGACACAGCTCTGTGGTAGACTGTTTACTAGTGCGCACAAGACCCTGGGTTTAATCCACAGCACTGTCAAAAATTAATTGAAAAGAAACACCCAAACAAAAAAACCTTTACACTTAGCTTCCTTCCCTGAAAGACAGTAGTTTTCTCCCCATGTGGCCCAAGCTGGCCTTGAGTACTCATTTTTCTTTCCTCAAACTTCCAAATGCTAGAATACACTCATAGGCTACCCTGACCAGAGGGAACACTGGGCATATAATGTCTCTACTATACTCCTGTAGTTGAGCTACTTACTATACTTGCTATACTATACTCTAGATGGACAGTCACTCACTTCAGTAACAAGAGTTTTTATCATCCTCAGATTGCTAGTACCAGGGTTGGCCTGGCTATTTTGGGACAAAAACTGATCTGCTCCTTATCTCTGAACAGGTAAGATCAATTGATTTGACTATTGGAAAGCTTGGTAACAAATTAGAGAACATTCCCCAAAGACAACGTGACCATTGAGAAAACAAATACTTTACCACTGTGGGACCTTGAGTCAGCTCTGTAGTCTGTCTCTAACAGAACAGATTAGTTCAAAGGTTGAACTCAGTAAAAAGAAAATTTACACTTCTGTTTTCCTCCTTCTTCTGATGAGAGCAATGGCAAGTTAAAATAGGAACACCCTTTCCAGTGATGACTAAAGTTCCACTTGGTGACTCAAGGAGGAGCATATTGAATGGGGATGTTGCAAGAAGAGGGGTGCATGGGGATATTCAGGTGCAGTGTACATCTTTAGACATTAAGGGATCAAGTTTCAAATCCCTAGGCCTTATGCCCATGGTCAAGTCTTGTCTTAGTGAGAGTTACTACTGAAACAGCATAGCCCAAGGCAACTTGGGGAAGAAAGGGTTTATTGGGCTTCCATATCATAATTTACAGTCCATTGAGGAAAGCAAAGGCAGGGACTCAAACTGGGGGTTGAACCCTGAGATAGGAGCTGAAGCATAACAATGGAGGGGTTCTTCTTACTGGCTTGTGCCTCCTGGCTTGATCAGCCTGGTTTCTTATAGAACCTAGGACCATCAGCCAGAGTGGTACTACTCAAAATGGGCTGGGCCCTTCTACATCTGAAAATGTTCTACATATTTGCCTACAGCCTGATCTTACAGAGATCTCTTCTCAGATAACTATATAGTGTGTTAAGCTGATACAAAACTAGCCAGTACAAGTCTATTAACCACTCACTTCAAGTCTCAGTCCCTCATGTGTAAGACAGTAGAATTGGACTAGAATTATACTAATTAGATTCTGTATAGAATTATACAGACCCTCAGACTCTGACAATTGGACCCTTTAATGAAAACACAGAATTTAACAAGACCTCGGCCCATGACCCAGTCTCAAAGGAGGAGATAAGATGTGAAAGGACTTGAACGGTTCCTACATACAACTCACTAAACACCATCTTCAAAGTCCACTATCACTGAAGCGGTGGGGGTGGGGAGTTTACAGATGCAGTGGCCAAGACTAAACTCATGGAAGAAGAGGAGGCAATAAAATCAGAAAAGAGCTGGGAAACCAAGAGAAAGTCCGCCCACCTCCCTAGGTCCGCCTGATTGAGAGGCTCGGGGCTGTAGTAACATGAAAAACTCCTATAATAAAATCATTCTAAGTAGAAAAAGAATAGAAAACTATATAAACACAGTAGCCAATTTTACAATGAAAAGCTTCATACCTAGACAGGAAACAAGATCAGCCATCACACCTTCAAAAAAAATCAGGATCCAAGATTATGAGATTGGGAGATTGGAGTTTTTGTTAAAATGGTCATCATGCTATACTGTTTTACAATGAAAGGAGCCCAGTTGTAAAGGGTATTTGTAGAACAGATACACACAGGCTTCTTGATTCAGACTTACTCTCCAAGTTCAGCTAACTTCTCAGAAGGGTCCAGAGTTCACTAGACATAGGGACCAAGAACAATGCATTCTAAAATAACACCCTAAAGAAACACAATTCAGACTTTATAATACTAAGCTTATATCTGCAATACTTTTAAAACAATTATTATAATTTCAAAAACAATTATTATGGAACAAGGGCCTCCAAACACAAAACTCTCAATTGTCTGGAGACCTCAAGGTGCTTTATTTCTAGGGGGTGAAGCCGTTAAAACCCAGAGCCATAATTGGTGACCTTCCAAGTGGCAGTTCTGAGAGGCAAATATATGAAAAGCAGAGAGCAGGTGAATGAAGAAGTAAAGATTCTTCAGCATCTTCACAGACCAAAATGGAGGAGGGAGAAAAGTCAGGCTGAATTGCCTGGGACTGTGAGTACAGGTCAAGATCTTAGGTGACAGGAACAGAGGCCTGGGGACCTGGACTGGTGGCGGGAAGCAGGGTGACCTTACTGACTGTGTGTGGCAGCACGTGATAGGAACAGGTAAACAGTGCCTAAGTCTGACAGGTCTCTGTGTTCCTGCCATAATCTAAAAGAAGGATTTGATAATGGTGGTGTTTCAAGCTTGGTCAAGGATGACTGGGTTTATTGCTCTGCTTCCATGGGTGGTCCTGGACTCTCTGACACTTCTCCCAGCCACCAATAGCCCCATCAGTCAATTTTATGGTGACTTAAGGAAACGATTTTTAAAACGGATTTTAACCTACTAAATTTATACCATCACTTTTTCCAGCTTCCTTCCATGACCTAATGAGGAACCCTGGAATTACAGTTCCTACCCCATGCTCATTGCCATAGGTCTTCTTGACATTTGCAGGTTGGGAGGTGTCACCTGCCCTGATGTCTTAGTCAAATCTAGGTAGGAATTGCTACATTATTTAGAGACACTGCTAAAGGAAAAGGCAGCTCTCCTACCTACTTCCGGAATTATAAAGAAGTGCAGAGAAGGGGTTCAGTGGGAAAAGTGCCTACTGAACACTCATGAGGACCTGACCATGGACTTCTGGCCTTCACAGGTGCACATGCAGATAAGCACATATCTCTCTCTCTCTCTCTCTCTCTCTCTCTCTCTCTCTCTCTCTCTCTCTCTCTCTCTCTCTCTCTCTCACACACACACACACACACACACACACACACATGTTTTTTATTATGAAGAATGTCAGAGTAGAAACTAAAGGTGAAGGTGGCTCCTGCAGAAGATGCTATATTAAACTCAGGCACTGAGCTAGCTTTGGACAAGGTTTGTGGGTCAGACTTCACTTGGCCAAAAAGCTAGAGAACAGCTTAGGAAGGCTGCCCAGGCTCCTCAGCAGTGGGACCAGCAGCCCTGCCCTCCACACCACTGCCCTTCCTCTTACTCTAGGGCTCTCAGCCGCTGCCTTACAGGCTGAGCTGGTTTAGTCTCGAAGTCACAAAGAGTCATCAGGAAAGGAGGGGTGTGGTGGGGAATCCATGAGACAGACATCAAAGGAGAAGAAGTAGGCAATACAGTGTCTCCAAATAAACTCCCAGCATATCAAGGCCTTCCAACCAACCCTGCTTGAGCTGCTTGGCACTGACTGTACAGATACAAGATGCAGAAATCAAAGGCAAACCCAAGGGGATGTGATTATGATGAATTAGAGAGCATGCCTATGCCTAGTTGTGTCCAAGCACTGCCATTTATCAGCTGTGTAGTCAGTCTCAGGCAAGTTATTTAACCTCTCTGGATCTCTATCTCCTTCTCCATAAAATGATGCTCTGATAAAAATGTACAGAGGACACTGCAAGTCCATGTATGTACACTGTCTATTTGCTGCTCAAAGCACTCTCTCCTCTGTCTCCACCCTCCCTCTCCCCCCCCCCACTGCTAGGGTCCAAACTCAAGGCTTTGCATGTTAAACAAGTGTTCTAACATTCAGCGACTCCTTTAGCTCCTACAAAATTATTTCATGAGTGTCCCTATTGAGAGAGGCCCTTACTCCTCTGTGGGAGACAACATCCCTACTCCTTTTGATTGTTGGTGTCTGACGTCTCCTAGGACCCTCACCCGGCACAGCACCCACTTTATTTCACTTAGATCCTTTCCTTTTATTCTTCTATACATTACATCCCAACCATCACTTCTTCTCCCTCCACTCCTCCCATTCACTCCTCCCACTTCTTCTTCCCCCAGATACATTCCTCCTCCCTTTCCCAGAGAGAGAACAGGTCTCCCAGAGGTATCTACCAAACATAGCCTAATAATAAGGCCACCTAGTAGGAGGAAAAGGACCAGAGGGGGAGCCCACACCTGCCTGGATGGGAAGGAACCAGAGGCAGGACAGCACAGAGACCCAGGATAGACTTCACTTAAAATTTACAGCCCCATTTCATGATCTGACACCCATGCTCAGTAAATGTCTGTAGGATAAATGAGCTTCTGAAGATGACTTAATGGTCAAGGAGCTTAGATAACTTACTCTCAAGGTCTCAGAGTTGCCCAGAACTTGAACCTATTTCAAAGCCATGGGTGTTTACCTACAGTGTCATCTTGGCTTTGGCATAGGGAAGAACTAAGACAAAGAAAATGGCACCTAGACCTGGGACTTAGGAAATATATATAGAGAGAGTTGTCTAGATTAGACACCCATGAACCTGGTGCAGTGCAAAACTGAAATCATGTTTCAATACTAAGCATTGAAATGCAAAAGGAAAAGACACAGACCAAAGTGTCTAGACCGAAAAGGCACACAGCCCTGTTTCACTGCTCGAATCAAGTTCGAGTAAGGACAAAAGAAACGGACAGTCAGGAATGTTGACAATAAATTTGACCTCTTTGGGAATGTCTAGTCAGAAGTTCAGTGTCTGTCAGGTGGGTCTGGACTTGGATTCTGTTTGTTACTTGGTAGCTGTGTGACCTGCAGTAAGCTATTCAAGATTTAAGTATTGGTTTCCACATCAGACAAACATGGCACCTCTCAACTTTGTATAGAGATGATGTGCGAGTGGATGGAGTCATAGATATGGACAAGCCCTTGGCTCAAAGCCTGGCCATTGCTACTAGTCTGGTAGTTAATTTTCTCTTCCCATTCCAGGATCCAAGTTGGATCACATAAAATGGAGAAATTGGTCCCTAGAGGCATGACATTCACAATGGCCTTATAAAAACTATAGCATTGACCCTCTACATTATAAAGCAGATTTCTAATGTTATGTCATAGAGCCACTTGAGTCAAACAGAATTGTGTTTGGAGGCACCTCTAGCACTTAGTAGGTTTCTTTGGTAGTTCCATAGACCAAGTTAAATGATACTTTCTCTTTCTTGGTCTTCATTCAGAAAACTTAATTCTAACTCTCAATCTGCACAACTCAAGGCAGCCAGGGCCTGGGGAGAGGCTCAGTCAATGAAGTGCTTGCTGCATAAAAAGGAGAGTCTGAGTTTGGATGCTCAGAACCCAAATAAAAAGCTGATCAGGTGCTGAGGCAAATGTCTGCAACCCCAGCGCAGAGAAAATAGACTTGAGGATCCCTGGAGCTTCCTGGTCAGCTAGCCTAGCCAGGTCAGGGTGCTCCTGACTCAAAAACTACAAGGAAGAGTGACTGAACAGGGCACACACTGTAAATTTTAAGTCTATACCTCTTGTGAGAGGTCAGTGTGCACATGTGAAAGGTCACACGTATACACATAGATATGCACATATATGTGGGGATGTGTACACATATACACAAAACACTTTGAGGTAATCAAATGTATGTTATTGTTGATTCACATAGAATTTGGAACAATTTTTTGACTTTTCTATGATGAAGACTGTGGACATTCCCAAATGTCCTACTCTTCACATACATTCTCTCTCTCTCTCTCTCTCTCTCTCTCTCTCTCTCTCTCTCTCTCTCTCTCTCTCTCTCTCTCTCTCACACACACACACACACACACACACACACACACACACACACACACACACACACACACACACACACACACACACACACACACACACACACACACACACACACACACACACACACACACACACACACACACACACACACACACACACACACACACACACACACACACACACCCTCCCAAGCAATGTAGTCAGAAAACACAGATGCAGCCGATTACTAACTCCTCATCACAGGTTGGGTAGGTAAATATTTCCCAACATGAGCCATTAGGAACACAAGTCCAGACAGAATGACTGCGGTTTCTGTTGCAAGGTGTTTTTGGATTCTTGGCAAAGAAGGAAACTCTAAACATATCCTTCTGGGGAGAATTTTCAGGCTTTGGGGGGGGAAACTACAGATTTTTTAAAAACTCACTGTGAAATTCTTAACTCTCAAGTGGGCATTTCTCCTGAAAAACCTTTAGCTGAAGGTCAAGCCCACAGCAGGTGTGTGGTTTCTTGTTTTGGTTTGGTTTGGTTTTAGGTTCAAGGACAGTTGTATTAGAGTTTAAAGGAAGACCTGGGAGCTGTAATCTCAGCAGCTGCCCAAAGTAGGAAAGGAAAAGTCAAGCTATTTGATCTCTAAGTCAGCCCCTGAGAAGCAGAAGCAGGGCCAAAAGGAGCGGGCAGACTCAGAGAAAGAGTGGGAGTCCACTATGTGAAGGAAAGCACCGCACTCTGGCATTGTAAGGTCTTCAGCTTCTGGTCCTGGCTTCCAAACCCCCAATCCTAGTCATCCCCTGGCTTCCCATCTTCCTAAAACTTACTTTAGAATGCCTTCGACCTCAAAGGGACCCCTGATTCCAGTTATTATTCCCTACCCTTCTCCTCACATCCAGTCAGGAAGGATTTCTTGGACACCTGTTTTGTGCCTTGTACTGCTCTTGGTTCAGAGAACAGACAGGACAATGGCCCTAAGCCTGGGAGAGGGACGGGCAATTAGTGGATGCAAAGTGTCTAGAGGTGCACAAGGAATGCTTCCCTCAAAAGACAACTTGTCTTGCCCCAGGACTGTCTTCCCCCACCGCATTGTCTCTCACACACATACACCACAAAAGAGCACCACATCTACACTTTGTATCATCCTCTTCACATGGCCAGCATGTGGCTGCGATGAGCACCTGGGAAGCTCTTGGCTGTCAGTCTCTCCATGTTTCAGACATCATCTTTCATCTTCAAAACCTTCCATGGCTTCCTTGCTCCTAGACTAAAGATCAAATTCCACATGATGGGGTTACCTAGTCTGGGCAGCCTTGTCTGCTTCTCGCTCTGCCAGACCCCCTTCCTCCTCTTTCCAACTTTCTTTGTAAACTCTATGCATCCTTCCAGTTTCAGTTCAAGGAGTCTCTCCTTGGCAACCTTCATGCATCCACCAAGCCAGGTCAAATGCCTCTGTCACATGACTCAATGACTTGTTTCTTCCCTTCAGAACATTTATCTCAATTTGTAATTAAACTTTAATCACTGGATTATTTAATAATGCCTTCTACCTCCCACCAGGCTGTGAGCTCCCCAAGAACTCTAGATGGGTCTGATTGTGCCCACAGTCATCTCCAGTACCTGTCCTTGAACTAATATGTGTCAGGTGCTCAAGAAACATCTTCTGAGTAGGTCAATAAAGCCCCATGGTTAGTGCTGGAATGTACGGAGATATGTGTTCATTTGATCATTAAGACTGGATCTAATACCTTGAGAAGTTCATGGTTACAGACTGAAACAGAAATGGGACATAGGACATTGGATAGTAGCACTGATTTTCCTTGTCTCCCTTGGCACAAGGTTGGAGGGGTGACCTTGTTAGAAC
Organism: Phyllotis vaccarum; assembly: GCA_033318265.1. NCBI lineage: Eukaryota > Metazoa > Chordata > Mammalia > Rodentia > Cricetidae > Phyllotis > Phyllotis vaccarum. The sequence goes on along the minus strand of JARWLC010000014.1, from coordinate 41,102,517 downwards.
CTCTGCACTTGACCTTGCCTCTTGGCTTTTGCTATACCAATTTCACCTTATTGACCCAGATCGTAAATAACCATTTGTCATGCTTAAGAGTTTTCAATCTAGGCAGAAACTCTCTCTGAAACTTTTTGAATGAGCTATATTGCCCACACCTGCATGCTTGTGTGTTTCTAGGAAAGAAATTCAGTTCTACAGGCATATTAAGCGGATTCTGTCACTAAGCCTCACCCCCCAGCCCAAGAGAAAATGTTGTCTTCCTTAAAGGAATCTTTTGATCTCACTTCCTTCCCAACAACTCTATGGCCCTGTAGTAAGAATTTGTTCTTAATAGCTGCACTTAATATCTGATGAGAGAGCCGAATAGAAGATAGTTCAAAGGCTAAAGCCAGGCCTCACCTCTTGGTCTGAGTTGGGATTGTCTTTTTCAGAACCAAGGCACTTGTTTTGTCTCACACATGTCTCCACAGCTAGAGACAATAATCCATTAGGAAAGGAAGCTGTGAGCATTCAAGAAAAAGTTGTGGTAGCCCTAGAAGAAAGGCAATCTAGCTCACGTGCTCCAGGACATGTGCTCTTGTAGCAAGTGCCCATGGCCAGAAAAGAAAGGAGCCATATGTGTTCCAGCACAGTTTCAACCCCAGAATAGGTTTGTTCAGAGGAAACACCTCCTTCTTATCTCCTCAGCAGAGCCTGTAAGGATGCCCATGAATCCTCCAGGATCAATATTAGTGACATAATCTCTGACCTATGCCAGGTTAAAGAGGTTTCCAGATTTTTATTGTTATTTATGAGTTTGAAGCTATCTCAAACCTAATTTCTACTAACATGGTATTACCTGATAATCAGTTGATAACTCCTTGAGAAACTGCTTTTTTAAAAATTTAGTCACCAAAGGATTCTCAGGGGATGTAGCAGAGAAGATACTCAAAAGATACTCAGACCAGCAACAAAGTTCACTGGGTAAAGGTGCTTTCTCTGAAAGCTTGAGTTCAATCCCTGGAACCCATGGTGGAAGTGGAAGACCAGCTCCTGAAAATTAGCTCCAACCTCAAAATGCACACAAACACACAATAATAATAATAGTAATAATAATAATAATAATAGTGGCAATAATAATAAAAGTAACAATAGTTAACATTATGCATTTTTAAAAGTAAAAGTTAACCAATCAAAGAGAAAGAAAAAAGGCCTAGTCTTAAAACAAGAAACATTCAGAGTGAAGACAGAGAAGCAGAAAACATGAAATGTGTAAGAAAAGGAAATACCTCTCAGGTATAAGATCCTCCTCAGCTGCTCTAATGCTCAGAGACTCTGCCAGTACATTACATATATTTAAATGCAGACGGGACCAATGGACATAATGTTACTTTATGTGAATATGTATTTTTTTTCAGGATTGTTTGGTATGCATTTGCTACCAATCCAAAGGTCTTGTATTGTAAACCCTAATTCTATAATGCCTGGTGAATGAAATAGCATCACATTCCACAGCTCAGGGTTAATGAGGATAAAATTCAAGACTCAAAAGAATCGATAGTTGACTGAAGAGGCAACTGAGAGCCAAGGTAGAAGGAACGCTCATGTGCCGTGTGAGTGACTTGGACTTCATTACAGACATTGAAGATGTGGGCCGGGCGTGTCTATAACACAGCTTACCCTTGGTGTGGCTCAGAAGACGGGCTGAAAAAAGATGAAGTCTAGAGACACTCAGGTTCAGGAGAAAGGTGAAAGAGAAATAAGGCTCAGATCTGAGCAGAAGTAAGCCACAGAAAGCTAAGGAAGAGGCAAGATGAGAGATAATGTCCAGATGTCCAGAGAATTGGGTTCTAGCCAGGAGTAAGGGCACATGGTGGTAGTCTCAGCACTTGGGAGGCTGAGGGATTCAGGACCAGCCTGGGCTTTATAAGAAGATCTTGTCTTGAGGTGTGTGTTGGGGCAGGGGGTGAGTGTCTGAGTTTTTATTCCAAGTCTGCCATTTCCTCACTTTGATGTCAGCTTTTCTATCTTCAAAATGAAGATGTCTTCCCCACACATTACTATTTCTTCATATTACCCTCACTATTGGATTTAAAAGGTGAAGCCTGTATCTTGGGAAGAACCCTTAGCAAAACTGGGAGACCATCTGCTGTCTTGACGTTTGACAAGAAATAGCAAGAAAGCTGTGTACTGGCCTTGGGCATCTCCACTCACCACTGACAAGAGTCACCTATGTGCAGTGCCATAAGAACATAGTAGGCACAGTGCTGTGCCATTTACTACTTCATCTCAGTCAGTTTCCACGCACACATGCCTAGCCCACAGTTGAGAGGATGAAAACCTAGGGAAAGCCATAAGATCTGCAAAGTATTTAAAGTTGTTCTGCATTCGAGATTGTCAACTGTCAAGACATGCATATAAGCCAGAACACTGGGGAGTCACCCTTGAGACAGAGTCAAGTCCTCTGCTTGGTTCTGTTCTGCTTCCTGAATAACAAATTGCAAGGGGAAAAGATTCACGCAGTAGACCCTATGACCTCTGAGTGTGTTTGTAAATCTTTTGTTTTTGTAGTGGTCCAGGTTGGCATAGAATTCCTAACCCTGATTCAGGCTCCCAAGCTCTGGGTTTAGGAGTGTGCACCATCCTGCTTGGCTATGAGTAGATTCTTCAGTAGCGATTTTCTTTTTATCTATATAAAAATCTATTTTTATTTTTTGTTTCTTATTATTTTATTGGAGTATTTTTGTTTTTTTGTTTGCTTGTTTGTTTGAGACAAGGTTTCTCTCCCTGGCTGTTCTCAAACTCTCTCTGTAGACCAGTCTTGTCTTGAATTGGCCTCTACCTCCTGGGTGCTGGATTTAAGGTGTATACCACCACTTTCAAGATTTTATTACTTTTAAATTTAGCTTTTTTAAAAAAATAGATTTATTTAATATGTGCAAGTGTTTTACCTGCATATATATGCACCATGTGTCTGATGCCTCCGCAGGTCAGAAGGGATCTTTGAATCTTGTTGTTTGTTGTTTTTGCTCTTTTGGGGTGCCTGCCACCCAGCTCCTATCTAAATCACAGAGGCTTATTCTTACTTATAAATGCCCGGCCCTAGCTTGCCAGCTTTTCTTAACTTTAAATTATCCTGGCTACCTTTTTCCTCTGGGCTTTTCCTTTCCTTACTTCTGTATATCTTACTCTTTGGCTGGGTGGCTGGGTGGCTGGATGGCTGTGTGGCTGGGTAGTTGTGTGGCTGTGTGGCTGGGTGGCTGTGTGGCTGTGTGGCTGTGTGGCTGGGTGGCTGGATGACTGTGTGACTGTGTGGCTGGGTGGCTGGGTGGTTGGGTGGCTGGATGACTGTGTGACTGTGTGGCTGGGTGCCTGGGTGGATAGGTGACTGTGTGGCTGGGTGGCTGTGTGGCTGGGTGGCTGTGTAACGGGGTGACTGTATGGCTGTGTGGCTGTGTGGCTGGGTGGCTGGGTGACTGTGTGGCTGGGTGGCTGGGTGACTATGTGGCTGGGTGGCTGGGTGACTGTGTGCCTGGGTGGCTGGGTGGCTGTGCGGTTGTGTGGCTGTGTGGCTGGGTGGCTGGGTGACTGTGTGGCTGGATGGCTGGGTGGCTGGGTGGCTGGGTGGTTGGGTGGCTGGGTGGCTGGGTGGCTGGCCCCACGAGTCTTCCTCTCCTTGTTCTCTTGCTTCACCTCTCCTCCCAGATTTCTCCATCTATCTCTTCTCTCTGCCTGCCAGCCCCACCCATCCTTTCTCCTGCCTCACTATTGGCTGTTGAGCTCTTTATTAGACAATCAGGTGTTTTAGACAGGCACAGTAACACAGCTTCACAGAATTAAACAAATGCAACATAAAAGAATGCAGCATATCTTGCATCAGTAAACAAATGTTCTGCAGCATAAAGAAATGTAACACATGTTAAAATAATATTTGACAACAGAATCCCCTGGAAGTAGAGTTACAAATGGTCAAGTCAGCATGTGGGAGATTGAGGACTGAATCCTAGTCTTCCGAAAGAGCAAAGATTGTTCTTAACTGCTGAATCATCTCTTCACCCCCATAAATCTACTTTCCTTTAATCTCTTCCTGTTTCCTTTCAGATTCCGCCTGTCTTTGCCAGAGAACAGCCATAGAGATGTTAAGGTAGGAATGCAAACTCTTGGGCCCCGAGAAAGGCACAAGAAACAGAATTCTGTTGTGTTATAGCCTGTGTATGTAGTTTTCTGGGCCTCTGAGTCCTTGATTTCTCCATAGTTTTATGGTTGCAAGCCAAGCCTTTAATGGCCGAGCTATCCCTCCAGCCCAATTTCTCTGTAGTTTTAACTCTGAATTTTTTTTCCTGTTCATGTGTTTGATTTTGTAGTACAGAAGATTGAACCTGGGGCCTTCCTGGTATTCATTTCTCAAGCCCATTACCTTAGCAATAGGTTTCTACTCAAATTACAGAGATTTGAAAAGAACAGGAAAGACAGTGTGTGATGCTAGAAAAATGGGCATTCTCATGGGGGAGGGCTCTTGTTTCTTAGCTAAAACGATCCTCTAGACTTAAACTTAGTTTCAGAATTCCATAGTTAAGTTTTCTTCAAAGGCATCCAACCCACATCCAGCTTGGGAGCAGTTGTCCTGCTCCTTTTCTGTTGCAGCGATTAAACGCCATGACCAAACGCAACTTAGAGAAGAAAGGTTCGTTTCGGCTTATGGTTTCAGAGAGGAATTCCACAAGGGCAGGAATGTCACAGTCTGGCCGCAGGAGCATATTCACAATACACACACAGTATTGTGAATAAGCAAGAAGGTGGATAAAGCTGTAAATTCTCAAAGCCGCCCCCCCCCCCCAGTGACATGCTTCCTGTGCAAGGCTTAAAGGGTTTCATAACTGCAAACAGCACTAGCAACAGGGGAACAAGTGTTCAAATATATGGACCTGTGGGAGACGTTTCTCATTCAAATCCCTACACACCAACAAGGAACTTGGAATGTCCATACTCCGAGGCATCAAAAAGATCAGCCAAGTCCATGACTTTTTTGTTCCCAAATGGTGCTATCAGAGAGGGGGGGGAAGCCCATGGATTTTGGTGTCAGAACTGGGTAGGACACTGCTAAGCGTGTGCTCAGCTGTATGTGAACTTTCATTTTTAGTGTCATTCACTTACATTCATTTCTTACTGAGCATAGCGATGTTCAAGACAAATGCACCCCTTTGTGGCATTAACAATCTCTGCAGTGATTCCCCATGGGATCCACTTAGTCCTTTAGGGACCTCTGCTACCAATACCTGGAATGGGGAGAAAGGTGACATAGTGACAGATGTCAGAGCTGTTCCTAAGCTTCCCATAGTACAACATCCAGCCTTCAACCCCCCCAAAAAAACAATCCTTCTCAAAATAGAAATTGCATTACTATTTGGAACCCAGTTTTAAAATATGTGAGAATGTGCGACCAGTTAAGGGTAAAAATAGTAAACAAATTTACAGTGCTTGTACTGAAAATAATACAGGAAAAAAGAAGAGTCAGTTGGAGCAGGTATGGAGCTAGGGATCACTCAGGGTTGTTTAAAGACTCTGCTGAAGCCCAATTCACTCAACACATCTACAGCATGGTAGGTGGCAGGTAATAATTAAATGGGCCATTTATGCACTTATGATAACTGACTTGTTTGTCTGTGTAAATGGAGAATGAGCATAATATTTTCATACATTAACTCTGAGGACAAACTGCAAGGCTTCATTCATTTACTTACTATGTTCTTAGGTCACTTAGCCTCTCATGAAGTAGTTCATGGGAGATAGTAGGGACTGAATTAATTGTTGCCACATCCCACAGAAAGATGACAGTAAGACAGGACCAGGTCTGGGGATGTTAGGCAAGTGAGTGAATTTAGCTGAGGCCAAAATAGATGTTTCATTTCAGGGAGAATTCTGAGATTAGTATTCATGAGAAATATAACCCATATGCTGGAATTTAAGACATACCTTTCATGCCAGCCTCTAAAGTTTGAAATGCTAGTATGAAAATTGAGTGTGGTGATGCACATCTGTAATCCCAGCAAATGCCTAGCATTGTCAACACACTGAGCTAACCACGGCATTTCAGAAAAATACAATGGTTTGTACTTAGTATTTGTATAGTATAAACTTGTCTAATTCTGAAAACCACCTATGAGAAGCTGTTGCTGATAATGATGATGGTGGTGGTGATTATGGTCATGATGATGATGATGATGATAGCCTATTATTGTCTTCTTCTTATAGTTGTTGGCATTGAAACACTGGAGATTGAATAAGTCTTCCAATACAACAAGATAACTGAGAAAAAATAAAATAAGAGAGACAAGTCTAGGCAGGATAAGTTTGGCTTCAAGATACCATAAAAAGTTTTCACTGATCCAGGTGTGGTGGCAAACACTTGTAATCCCAGCATTAGGAAAAGCTAAAGCCATAAATACATGAATTCAGGGCAGGCCTAGGCTACATAAGGACTCCCAAGGAACTCTAAAGTTATATAGTAAGACTCTATCCCAGCAAACAAATACAAAAGTATTTACTAAATGAGTTGGTGTTCATATAGTCCATTTACTTTTTCAAGATTTATTTGTGTATGTGTATCTGCATGTGTGAGTTCTGTACCCACGAAGTCCAGAAGAGGATATCAGATCCCCTGGATCTGGAATTACAGGCAGTGTGAACTACATAATCGAGTGGTGGGAACTGAACTCCTGTCCTCTGAAAGAACAATATGTGCTCTTAACTATCGAGACACCTCTTCCACCCCCATTTACTTTTAATACCTGGGTCTTTCCAGAAAGCAACACTGCCTAGAATATCCAAATAGCAGTTTATTAAAGATTAAATGGGTGTTCTGGTGGTGCTATTAAGTTTAGAGTATGATGCAATGCAAAGGGAGGACCTGGGTGAGGTGCCCAGTAAACACAGGGAAGACTGATAACTGAGTCGGGTAACCCATAGCTCTCCAAGGTTTACCTGGTCTGTACATTTGCTACTGTCCTGGGTCTCTATTCATTATCACCAGTGTAAAAGGAAACAGAAGTGCTCTCCCATCAGGGATAAAAGTACCTGTGTAGCATGGCTTTCCACACAGCTAGTACATTCCCACAGGGAGACTCTAAACATGGCTTTATATCCAGCTGAGTTCTGGGGACTTGCACACACAAATCAGGCATGATGCTTTCAGGCAACTGTGATTTGGCAACTAATGAAGTCTTCTTTTTCATTTTAGGTCATGAGGTTTGAGAATATCCTGTCTTCCATTCTTCACTTCGGGGTCCTCCCACTGGCCAATAGTAAGGAATTCTTTAAAAAAATATATATATATATATATATGTATATATATATATATATATATATATATATATATATATATGGGCCTCTGGGATTGGTTACACTTTTGGTTTTATTTGGAACTTTCTACCTGATGACTGTATGTTCAGAATGTTATTGTGAGTTCAGATCAGAACTTTGCAGCGAACAGCTCTAAGAGCTGAAGAACCCAGGTAACAGGTTTGTGCTTGCTAACAACACTATTTACAGGTTTCAGCAAGAAAGGCTAACTTGGCTTGAGTTAAAGAGATAAAACTTTTGTCCTTAGACAGTTAAGTCTCCTTCAGGTCAACTAGAAATGGTATCACGCTCTAAGGATACTGTTTGGAAAGATACACTTTAATGAATGACAGCCCTGGTTCTGTCCTTCATCCACAATGACTCACGAACCAAAGTATCTGAAGTCTGGCTCAGTTAAAATATTCCCAAATCCATGAATTAGGACTTTTCAAAATAAGGAACTAGATTGATAGCTAAGTTGGCAAAATGCTTGCCTTGAAAACACAAAGACCTGAATTCAGTCCTCCAGGAACCCCAATTTCCATTTTTTTCAAATGCTGGGCACATGGTACATACTTAGAATCTCAGTGGAAATGGAAGCCGACTGGTGAATCCCTGGGGCTCAATAGCCAGCCTAGCCTACTTGAGAGTTTCAGGTCAATAAGAGACTCCATCTCAAAAACAACGATGAACCAAGGTAGTAGATGGAAGTGAGGGATGACAGAGGTTGTCCTCTGTCCTCCAGACACATGTGTATACCACATACACAATACACCTCAATACACACACACAATACAACCCAATACACACACACATGCACACACACATCTTTTATAGCTATGTAGAAAATAAAAAGCATAGTGAGATATGGTTAGTTCTTAACTGGAAGAAAATGGAAAGTGTTTCATTTAGTATCCAATTACAGGTTCATTTTTACTGAATATAAATTAATTACTAATTCATCCATCAAAATGCTAGGGACCTATCACTGTAAATTAAAACAAGACCAGGAACAATAATAAGAAATTATTTTTTTAAAAAAAACTTCTGATTCCTCTCTTTCTGAAACTCCTGCCATAAACCAGGACCCTAAATTACTTTGCATCTTTTTTCTACATTGTAGCAAAATTGCAACAAGGATTTCCTCTCCCCAACCCCTACAACACTTCCTTCGTCAATTCAGACATTGAAGTTCTTGAGGTAAGACTCTGACCCTCCTCTTTGCTATTTATCTTCATGGTAGAACGAGCTTCCTGTTTTGTTTATTACTTATTTTTTAAAGATTTATTTACTTTATTTCATGCTGATATGTGTGTGCAAGAGTGTGTACATGCATGCCATATTCACTTGGATGCTGCATCAGGCCCCTGGAACTGGAGTTAGAGTCAACCATAAATCACACAATGTAGGTACTAGAAACCAAGGCCAGGTCCTCCCTAAGGACGGGGAGTTCTCTGATCTACACAGCCACCTCTCCACGCCCTCATTATGTCTTATTTTCCTTTCCTAAGACTTTTTACCAGCCCAAGAGTTTTATAAACAGAACATCCAGCTATTAAAGTTTATATTAACAATAAAAAATTAAAGGTCAGACCAAGTCTGATTTCACTTTGAAGTCACATTTAGTCACTCCGCAGTATAAGAAAACACTTTCTAAAGTACTTTATTTCATCAGACAAGCTGTACGGCTGAGATCATTAATCCCATTTTCTGAAGAAAGTAGACACAAAGAAGTTTAGTGTCTTAGAAGAAAAGGAAAATAGCTGATATATTAGTTACTTCTCTTGTTGCTGTGACTAAGTGACTAAGCAGGATACAGCATAAGAAAGGGTTTGTTTTGGCTCACAGCTCAAAGGGATACAGTCCACCACCCCAGGGAATGGTGTGGCAACAGAAGGCTGAGACGCCTGGTCACATTCCACAGACATCCGGAAGCAGTGTACCAAGCCATAAAACCTCAAGACACTTCCTTCAGCAAGATCTCGCTCCTAGGTTCCACAACCTTCCAAAGCAGTGTCTCGAGCTGCTGACCAAGTTTCTAAACATGTGAAGCTGAGGGATATTTTCCTTTGAAACCAGCACAGCTAAGAATTCTACTGATTGGCTCTTTGATACTTGGAGCCATACTCGGGATTGGGCCCTAGTGAATGCTGTTTCTTTGAAGACTGTTTATAAGTAGCCTCAGTACTGGTGCCCCTTCTTTTCTGCATTTTGTTGTTTGGAAAGTAGAAACAAGTTTGAGAAAGCATCTCCCACTTACCCACTACCCCACACTTCCTCTTACCTCCCAGCCTTCCTCTTCTCCACTCCCCATTACCTAGGTCATATTGAGTGGCAGTGATCCAAAATGGCCTCTTGCATCAGGGGCCCTCACATAGCATACAGGGGTTGGGAAAGGCAAAAAAAAAAAAAAAAATTCCAGGCATACCCCTAATTAATATTGTGTTCATTCTGCATACTTCCAGGGTTTCCTTCTGATCTCTACTGATCTGGCACATGAAACATCCTCAAAACAACAGCCAAATCTCCACAGTTTGGGAGGTCTGAACCTGGTAAACGGACCATGGAGAGAACAGCCAACCCATTGATTGCTGGTTCACAATCTACCCCAGGAAGTAAACAATCTTCGGTCCCACAGAAACTGCAAACCTGGAAGATGAAGGCCATGTACACTATATGTTAAAGCCCATGTCAAACAGTTTCTATCTGGAGCCCTAAGAGACCTAGAATGAGGCAGATGGAGTTAAGAGAGCTGAAGGACAAGGCAGTGAGAGCAGGATATATGTATGTCGGTATATGTAGGCATGCTGTGTGCTGTGTTATCATCTGTGGGTGAGAGTGAGACGTGTAGATCTGACCAGGTGGGTTAGGAACTTGTCTATGTTTGCATTGGTAGATTGTGTGTATGTATGTATTTGTGTGTGTGTGTGTGTGTGTGTGTGTGTGTATGTGTGTGTGTACATCATGTATGCTCTCTAGAGACTTTGTTCTTTAGTTGGATTTTGTGTTTTATGTTTACTATTACTGTCTTGAGCTTACTTAAAATTGTTTTCTATCAATGTCAGTCTCTGTGTGTGAAAGCTCCTGTCCTGAATTTATTTAATAAAATATGACAAAATGGAAAAGGCTAAATTGTTTTTAACTTTGGTAAAGACTGATGTTCAACAAATATCAATATTAAAAGGAAATTGCTAGCCTCTTAAATCTTCCTGTGGTCATCCTATATCATTTGCTTATTTAAGTTTGAGGACATGTCCTTTCAGGGATTGAACAAAAATGGCAGTGCACCTTACCAAACCCTGACAATTGACAGCTAATATTAGTGTTACTAATCAGCTGAGGGAGACTGGACAGGGGAACAGGATGTGATAGCCAGGATGGATATGTAAAAAGGAACCGAAGCCACACCCTCTGTTTGTATACTAACTGTCAAGTACTTAAAGCCCTGGTCTGGTTACTCCTCCCGATTCATTCCTGTGACCATCACAGCCACTTTGTGAAGGATTATGATCCCATTTCATCAATGAGAAAACAGAGGTTAAGAGGAATTCATCACTCAAAGGTTGGTAATGACATAGGTGGAAACTGAGCCCAAGTCTTGCTGATAGCTACTGTGCTTTCCTACACAGGAAACAGGCCTAGAAACAAATCAACACAAGCTCTCTTATTGCAACAGAGTAGGAGTCAACTGCTTTTAAAGGCACAATCGCAGAGGGCTTACTCCAAACAAAGCTAGGCTAAGAAACCTCAATGATTCACAAGTGTAACTTGTTCACTTTGGCAAGGCACTGCTGGCCATACCAAATGCCTTCATAAGCGTTTGTAGAATAAATGAGACACTGTAGTCATATGCTTCTTTGGAATGCTCTTTTTGTAACAGAAGCTGTTTGTTGTGTGGCCACAGTTCCATTCTGAAACATTACAAAAGTCAAATGTGTTGTTTATTAGTATTTTGTCTTGCTCAGCTACTTCAGTAATGGGGCTGTGAACTTCAAACTATATACTCTCTAGAACAATTGACCTGATCCAGATTCAAGGACTTTCAAAGAGCTGCTCAAAAACATTCCCATTCGCTGCTGCAGCAATAGGCAAGTGGACGTCACGGAGCTCGAGGCCAGCATGTTCCAACGAGTCATAGCAAGTTCCAGGCTCAGCAAGGCTAACTAGCAAAACCTTACCCTTAAAAAAAAAAAAAAATCTACGAGAAGGGTAGAATAGTTTAGCCAGATCGTACTAAAAACTATTTGGTTTAGCTTTGACCTATGGAAAGCATTAAAACGAGATAAGCACGACTTGCGCGAACAGTTTTGAGCCTCGGCGCTTGCCTTCTCCCCTCCTGCAGCGGGGCCGGTCGCGCCTGCGCCCTGAGTCCTCAGAGGCGGCTACGCGGAGCCGGCGGACAGCGGGGCCGCTTTTCCTGCCGAGCGGAGTCTGACGCTACAGCCACCTTCGCCGCCGCCGCCATGAGTCGCAGCTACAACGATGAGCTGCAGTTCTTGGACAAGATCAATAAAAACTGCTGGAGGATCAAGAAGGGCTTTGTGCCAAACATGCAGGTGAGGGGGGTCGAAGGCTTCGGGCCTTCAGGGCTGAGGGCCGCGCTTCCGCTGCGAACCGGCCTTCTCCGCCCTGCGCGGGCCGGACCGACCCCTGTGTCCGCGGCTGACCCTCCCCTGCTCGGACGTCAGTCCCCACAGCAGAGCGGCTCACGCGTGTTTCCCCCACGCACCGTGAGGCACGCATGGTTCCGGATCTTCCGAGATAACTGGTCTTTTCCAGGGTGGCACTGTTAGCCTGGAACTCCGTTCCTCTTGAGTCGCGGGAGTCCCCAAACTTAATTGGCTTTAGCAGAGCGACGATCAGCCTTTTAATATGCTCTTTGCGGAAGGATCACTAGGACTCATCTGTACCCGTGTCCAGTCCATTTACTTTTCTCAGCTTGGATGATGTGTTTGAGCTGAAGACTTGGGAGCCGGAGACCAGGGGTTGCCTTCTGCCTTAAAGTAGAGGTTTGGCACCGGTGTTAAGTGACTCAATCCTTTAAGTGCCATTCAAATGCAATACAGGTTTGCAGTTCTTTGTCTTGGTAAAAAGATTCCCCCTAGGCCTTGCACGGTAGCTCTGGCCCGGAATCCCTGCACTGGAGGCTGAGAGAGTAGAAGATCGTGTTAGGAAATACTACTGTGTTACAGGACAGGGCTGAGAGACTTAAGACTCTCCCCAAAATCACAGTTTCCTTTTAGCTGTTCCTTTATTTTGACACTAGACAAAGTATATCAAATGTCTTTGAGAGCATCACTTTGCAAGATACTGGGAAGAAAAGGTCCACAGCAATAGTGTGGAAGAAGTTGCTAATTTTTTATTTGCACATGAAAATTATACTTAGGACATTGTGAGTTTTTTAAAATAATATATAAGTTGCAAAATCATAATAGACATACCTTTTCAAAAATTTATGAGCATTGAAGTACAGGTTGAATGTCCCTATCTTAAATGTTCATAACCAGATGTGTTGTAGATTCCTGAGTTTTTCTAATTTGGAGATTTTACTGGTTGAACATTCCTAATCTGAGTCTAAATGGATCTGAAATGCTCTAAAATTTTTTAGTCTATGATTAAAAATTTTTCTCTTGTAGAAAGTTATATGGGTGTTTCATGCATAGTAAAGCCATATAAACACTGCATGTAGTGGATACATTCTGCCCACAGTGCCTGTACTTAATGAACTTGGGTTTAGACATGTTTTTGCCTTTCTTTTGTACCAGGTTGAAGGAGTGTTTTATGTGAATGATGCTCTGGAAAAATTAATGTTTGAGGAATTAAGGAATGCCTGTCGAGGTGGTGGTAAGTACACTAGCGACTCTTATGGCATGGGTAAAGCCTCCCCTGTGCATAAAGAACTCAACCAGTGACAAATATTTTCAAGGAATGATTAACACATGAATAAAAGCACCTAATTGTTGCTATCTAAAGGATTTGGAGCTCAGGGCTGGTTTGTTCTCAGATAACACAGTAACAGCCATTGCTGCTGTCCATCACTATGTGCTAGGCACTTCATTAGGTACTTCATGCTGACTGTCCATGCCCTGTTTGTAGTTACTAAAAAGGAAGAAATTATCTGTCCTTTGTAGGAATGCAGATTCAGTAAGCTTAAGTCAACCTTGTGTGCACTGCTGTTTTGCCTGCAAATGTGTCCGTATCCTGGAGTTACAGACAGTTGTGAACTGCCATGTGGGTGCTTGAATTGAACCCAGGTCCTCTGGGAAAGCAGTCAGTGCTCTTAACTACTGAGCCATTTCTCCATCCCCAGCTTAAGTGATTTTTAACTTATACTTGGTCATAGCTTCCTGGTTACAGAGCCAGAATTAAAATCTGAGTGCCTGATTTTAAAACTAGTACTCGTGTGAGAGTGTGTGTATGTGTGTACACAGACCCTTATGTTAATTACATGCTGTTTGACCTATGGCTAGAGCTTATTACTAGCTAGCTCTCATCTTGACTCAACACATTTCCATTAGTCTGTCTTGCCACATGCTCCTTGGCTTACCTGAATTTCTTTACATATTGCTCCTTTGGCAGCTGTAACTCCTTCCCCTTTATGCTCAGATTTCCCACATGCTTCCAAGATGCCCTGCCATAGGCCAAAACAGTCCCTTTATTAACCAGTGATATTCACAGCATACAGAAATACATCCCACATCATTTGCCCACTTGGATACATTTATTAATGCCACATTGTAAGTGATATTTACAAGTGTATAGTGGTGATGTTCCATGTTACCACCTAACACAGTTTGCTTAAGTTTAGCCAACAAAATTCATCCTGAGTAGACTCAGGGAATTATTAATGATGGTCCTGGGTAGGTGCAGGACTGGAGTCTTTCAAAGCTTTACTTTTATCAGCACTCCTGAATTTTTCAAGGGTGAAGGTTATTAACCCATTCCTACCCTTATTTTCTGGTAAACCTGGGTATAGTAGGGTTTCATGGGGACCCAGACATTCTTAATAAGGATTTGGAGCTTCTCAACAGGACCAAGGCCAACTCTTAACTGGTATACTAGCTTTAGTAAACATCAGGATTGACACCTACCTTACTACATGACTACAGGATGGTTTAGAGATGACAGTATAGTGCTCTAAAATGATGGTGGAATCGAAAGCACATTTTAGTTCTTTCCATTTTTTGGATTAGCAAAAAGATTCCTTTCTTCCCTGACTTGAATATGCTCACTTGTGGTAAGTGGCACAGCTGGAGGCTTTGGATATGGCTCAATGAGTAAAGTGTCAGCTGTGTAAAGATGGAGACCTGGCTTGAAATCCCTAGTACCCATGTAAAAAATCAGGTGCCAGAGTACCTCTGTATCCCCACCACTTGGTGGGGAAGGGAGACAGGCAGATCAATCTAACTAACAATTGAGGTCCAAATTCAGTGAGAGACTCTGTCTCAAAAAAATAAGGTGGAGAGCTAGAGAGATGACTCAGTGGAAAAAGTGCTTGTTCCAGCGACCTTCACGACCTGGGTTCAATCTCTAGAACCCATGTAAAGATAAGGAAATAGAACTGGCTTGAAAAGCTGTCCTGACCTCCCTGTGCATGCACACACATCATGCACATGTAGCCTTCACATATATACACACACATTTGCGGGAGTGGAGCGACTGCTAGAAGTTGACAAAGCTGGGCTTGCCTTCCATCTGTCCTCATGCCACTATTGTGTTTTCTCAGCTCTCTTCTCCTGTTGCCTTCATGGTCTTAGATTAACACCACTGCTGATTTGGAGTGGTTTTGTTTTGAAACAGTCTTGATCTCCTAAAACTGGAGTTACAGGTGATTAAAGATGGTTATGAGCTGCTGTGTGGGTGCTGAGACTCAAGCCTGGATTCTCTGCAAAAGCATTTGGTGCTTTTAACCACTGAGAAGTCTCTCCAGCCCCACTGTTAATGTTTTTAATAAATTAGTATGAGTTATTGAGAGTACATTTTATCCTGGCAACATAAAGGTTAATAGTTGTTTTCTATGCCTGCTACATTTGCAAGCCAGCTTCTTGTGATATACACAGAATGCTGATAAACATGTCTAATTGTCCTGTCCTTTCTGTGAATATGCTTTCTTCTTGAAGTTCCCTCTTCACTCACTTACCTATCCTTCTCTACTCTAACCATAACCACTGCCCCTACATGTATGTAAGTAATGCTGAAAATTAAATGTGTCATTTTTTAAAGACTGGATTTTTTTGTTTTTTTTCAGGTGTTGGTGGCTTCCTGCCAGCCATGAAACAGATTGGCAATGTGGCAGCCCTGCCAGGGATTGTTCATGTAAGTCAGAGTCAGACCTTAATCATTTACATTGTGTAAAGTCGCTAGTGTCATTTAGACTGTGACCTTTGACTGTAGCACTAACTCTCAGACTTAAGAACTAACTGAGTCTGGACAGCCCCTCCTCTTAATGTAAGCATTGCAAACCTGTGGAGTGGCTTATGGACAGATTGCCATTGTGCATCATTGTCCCCTCACCGGTGCTCTAAGACGATGATTGGAGAAGAAGTGAAGAGAAAGTTGAACTGAACTAAAAAAGGACCACCTAGCTAACTATTCTAGCAGTGTTGAAGCAGTGACAGTAAATAGGGTAGAACTGGATGCTGTAAGTGGCCTCCACTAGTCTAGCATTCAGATTCACCTTCAGAGGAGTTTTGTAAGTGGGTCCACTTACCAGTATTCTATGAGGCTTCTTAATGCTAGTTAACAGTGTTGTGCATTGAGAGTGGGTGGTGATGATGAAATGATATGGCTTATGTATTTATGAACTCATATTTCTAGTTGCCTCCATGTCCTCATCATATTTGACATCTTTTCTGTCTGGCATACCATCCTGCACTAGGCCCCAAGTGTTTGAAATGTGCTGTATTAATGTTATCAGATAGAGTTCATTTGTGAAATTCCTCCTGACCTGGATAAAGGGCCCTGCTACCGTTTGCCAGTTTCTTGAGACAATTTAAAAAAGTAACAGCACCTATACTTAGTGTGTGATCTCCAGCAGCCTGTTACTCTGAGGCTTTTCTGTTGGCAGTCAAATTCTGAAGAAAATATTCTTGACTGTATTCAGCATTGTGAACAGGAATCTGTAGACGAATAGCCCACTTCTAGAGGCTCAGAGTCAAGAGCAAGTCCATCAGATAGCCAAAGTGTGCACAGAGTCAAACAGCTGTGCTTCATTTCTCATTCTTTTCCAGCGGTCTATCGGGCTTCCTGATGTCCACTCAGGCTATGGGTTTGCCATAGGGAACATGGCTGCCTTTGATATGAATGACCCTGAAGCAGTGGTGTCCCCAGGTAAGGTGTTGTTCCAGTGTGGCTTTTTTCTGTATTGTGTGGCCTTTCTGAGACAGTGGATTGGTGTACATTTCTCAGTCTCATCATGGCCAATGATTTCTTTTTTTTCTATGTTAAAGCTGGTTATGGACAATTGGCTATTAAACTCTCAGTCAGACCACTCACTAAAAACTTTGGGAACTTTTATCAGATGTCAGAATTTCTCTTGGTGGCTCAGTTACTACATAGGCAATTGTGTCTAATGTAACTACGGAGCATTATTGGGAGGAGTGAATAAATTAGCCTATGCTCAGTACTAATTCAGATTATTTTTTGTTTTAACACAAATATTTTTCGTTAATTTCTAGGTTAATATATAAGAGTAGGGGCTTCGTGCCTTGTTCACACACATTCATTCCACATTGTTTTCATTCATTCATCTCCCAGCTACCCTCCCTCCTCCAGCTGCTTCCCTAATCCCCACCTACCTTAAGATCTCTTCTTCCCCTCTCATGACCCCCTTTCTAGCTTTATGACCTACACACGTGTATACCACTCTGGTATTCATAATTTTAAATTTACAGTCCACATATAGAAGAAAACATTGGGTATTTGTTTTTCTGAGTCTATCTTATTCTGCTTAACAGTAATCCCAGTTGCATCCACTTTTCTGGAAATATTTCCTTTATGGCTGAATAAAATTATTATACGTGTACTACATTTTTCTTTATACACCAATCTGTTGATGGCCTTCTAGGCCAAGTCCATTTCCTAGCTGCTATTAATAGTGCCACTATAACTGTCGATGTACAAGTATCTCTGGGTACACACCTGAAGTCTTTAGATGTATAAGCCTAAGAGGAGTAGAGCTGGGTCATGTAGTGGTTCCTATTTTCAGGAACTTAGGTTTCCACAGTGGGGCACAGTTTATATTCTTACCTGTAATGAACAGGATTTCTCTTTCCCTACACTGTCACCAGCATTTGATACTGCTTTCTTGATGATAGTCATTTAATAGGGAAGGTGTTTATGCATTCACTTCTACCTGTATACTGCTGCCTGCATATCCTTCTGTCTAGGGTTGTCAGATATGCTCATTGAAAATCTATCAGAAGGAGCAGTTTTGCTTTCAAATGACAAATGAAAGCTTGAACTCGCATCTTCAGGTCCTGCCTTGGGCAGTGGTGGACTAGACCTTTACTGTAAGAAAGACTGGGCAAAGTGTTAAACTTAAAGACATAGTAGAAGGCACAGGAATATCACTGGATGTTGAGGTGAAGAGGAAGAGGAGACAGAGATCCAGATATGTGAGCCCCACAGGTTAGAGATGCTTTTCTGGCCAACTTTAATGTCCTTAAATATGAATCCTGCTTTATGGCTCGGCATGTCATCAATGTTGTAAACATGTACACTTGAAAAATGTGCTTGTTTGAGCACCACATATACTAAACTTAGAATAATACAGAGAAGATTAATTAGCATGGCCCCTGCACGACAATGACACACAATTCGTGAAATGTTCTATATTTAAGAAACAAACGTGTATTCTATAACGTGCACACACATCAGGTATCACAATCCTCAGCTAGACCATTCAAATTATCAGTATTCAGACTGACATTTGACATTACCTCAAGAGGCAAACAGAGGTCATACAAAACCATTAGAAACTGAGGATGTTGTGGGCACATGGACATGGCTCAGTGGGCAGAGAACTTGCTACAAGTATGAGGACATAAGTTCAGATCCCCTAATAAAAACTGCTCATGGTGGTGTACGTCTGTAGCCTCAGTGCCAAGAGACAGGCAGATCCTGGGGTCTTGCCAGATAGCTAGTCTTCGGACACAGTGAGCTCCAGATTCAGTTAGAGAACTTTTCAAAAAATTAAGGTAGTGCAGTAGAGGCATTTGTTCACTGGCTTCCGTGTGTGCACCCTGGGTCTGTACCAAAAAGAGATGTTGAGAAAAGGACATGCAACTGTTGGTGGGGATGGATTGATGGAAACACTGTAGAGAACATGGAAACTGCTGGAGAGATGACTCCGCGGTTAAGAGTATTTGTTGCTTTTCCAGAAGACCTGGGTTCACTTCCCAGCACCCACATGACAGCTCACTACTGTCTGTAACTCCAGTTCCAGGAGATCTAACACCCTTACACTGCAGACATATGCAGAACACCAATGCACATGAAATAAAAATGAATACAATTTTTTAAAAATTTTAATAAATAAGATTTCATATGATTCAACCACCTAGATATATATCTGGAGGAACCAAAATAATTATTGCAAAAAGGTATCTGCATTTTTGTGTTTACTGTAGCATTAATTCACAATAGCCAAGCCAGGGAAACAACCCAAATGTTGGTTGACGGATGATTAGATAGAGGCAATTACAATGGAGTATTATTCAGCTTGAAGAAAGGAGATCCGGCCCATTTGGTACAGCATGGTCAAAGTAATCTAGAGAAAGAGGACAGATGTCACTCACATAGAATAGTGTTGCCAGAGTTGAAGGGGGGTAGAGAGCGCTGATTTGAGAGATACGGTTAAAGGATTCAGATTATAGTTTAAAGTATATTATAGTCCTAGAGACTTAATGTACAGAAACAGTAACATACTTGAAATCTGCTAAAACATCGGGCCTTGAATTTTCTTCCCAGGGAAAAGGGGAGTAATTGTGTGAGTGATGAATGAATGAGAATCCTTTTAACTCCATATTAATAGCAAGGAACCTCAAGTAATGCTCTTACTGTCTCCTTATTTTCCTAATCTTTGACTTAACTTCTGTATGTTGTAGGTGGTGTCGGATTTGACATTAACTGTGGTGTCCGCTTGCTGCGAACCAATTTAGATGAGAGCGATGTACAGCCTGTGAAGGAACAACTTGCCCAAGCTATGTTTGACCACATTCCTGTTGGGGTGGGATCAAAAGGTGTCATCCCAATGAATGCCAAGTAAGAGCACAGGATTCTGGTAAATGGAAAGGGAGAGGGAAACCACGCCGCTCAGCTTTGCTTTAATTCGGACATTTACTCAGTCATTGTTTTTTAAAGCATCAGCTTTAGTCCGTGTTCATTAGAACTGTCCTTGAGCTAGACTTGGTGACATTCACCTGTAGTCCAGCCTCTTGGGGCTGACATGGTAGTATCATTTTAACCCAGAAGTTCAAAGCCATCCTGGGCAACAAATAAGACTCTGGCATGTGGCCAGAAAGATGACTGTAGTTAAGACTACTAGCTACTCTCCCAGAAGCCCATGGTTCGATTCCCAGCACCTACATGTTCCCCTCTATAATAAAATTGAACTTGCTTGTCTCAACTTGTTCCCGGAGGCTATGCCCTTTCCTCTGAGCCAACTTGGCCTCCTCCCCAAAGGGGAAAAGCAGGACCCAGACTCTGACCCCAAACCAGGTGCACCCCAACAAAGGCCAGCCTAAGCTACATGAGAACTTTTTAAGTACAACAGACTGTAAATGTCAAGTGGAACTGTAATCATGTTGGTGACAGTGTTCGTTTTAAATAGTAGTCACTTAGGTGACTACATTCCTTAAAAAAAGAGAGCCCATAAACTCTAAACAAAACCTGGTAAACAGGAAATAGTAACTGTCACATATTTCTATGCCCTTTGTGTTTCTTCCTAAGTTTCGATTGTCCTTTGCTATGAAATGACTTGAATTTCCTTACTCACCACAGAGACTTGGAGGAGGCATTGGAGATGGGTGTGGACTGGTCTCTGAGAGAAGGCTATGCCTGGGCTGAAGACAAAGAGCACTGTGAGGAGTATGGGAGGATGCTGCAAGCTGACCCTAATAAGGTCTCACCCAGGGCCAAAAAAAGGGGCCTTCCTCAGGTAACTCCCTTAGCAGGATCAGCATGCTATTTTAGCTTTTATCAGGGACGAAATCTGTATCTTCTATTTATCAAAAACTATATCCCTTGGATTTTTTATTTTTTTAGCAGTATATCAAAAAGAGTATCAATATGTTTGTTCATGCATCATATTTCTGAAAGGTTATGCAGAGCTTGCAAATATTCCTAACAGATTGTGAGTTATAAGTGGATAGTAGAAAAATGAAATATGATTATAAGACAAAAGCATGCCAAAATTTAGGTTTAAGTTTATTTTATTTTTAAGAATGTAGGACAGTGAGATGGTTCATTGATGGAGGCATAAGCCTCACGACCTGAGTTCAATCTCCAGAACTCCAAGGAGGAGAGAATTGACTCCATTCTTGTCTCTACATACATGCTGTAGCGCACATGCCCTCCACATACATCGTACAGATGCAACAGTAGTAATAAAACAATCTCTTTAATTTGGTGAATGTTTTTGATGCCTACCATGAAAAATGACATAAATCATTTCACCCTGGAGCTTATCTGAGAATAAGCACTCTTTCTAGAATTTGGCCCTTCTTGGTGATACTTAAAACTTAAGTCATTAATGGCTCAGGGTCTTTGGGTTTTATGTATACTTAAAGCGCATGGTTTTCTAGGCCTTCAGAACAATCCACATTATTTTTGGAAGCATGTAGTAATAAGAATTTTTAAAGCTTAGAATTTTTTAATTACTTGGCACCGTAATGGTTATTTTGTTGTTGCATTGTTTTACCCATGTGCTTTTTAAAATATATGTATGTTTGTTTTTTTTTTAAACAGAATAGAAACTACTTAACTAGACATTCTTATATTTACAGTTGGGAACCTTGGGAGCAGGCAACCACTATGCAGAAATCCAGGTTGTAGATGAGATTTTCAATGAGTATGCTGCCAAGAAAATGGGCATCGATCATAAGGGACAGGTGTGTGTGATGATCCACAGTGGAAGCAGAGGACTGGGCCACCAAGTAGCCACAGGTATATTCTAGAACCTAATTTTTTACTTGGAACCAAATGCATGTTTTGTGGGGAACAAGACAAGAGATTTGAGCCACGGAAATACACTGTATGGTGTTTTAACCTGGGGCTCTCTTCACTTGTGATTCTAAACAAACTAATAATTTCATTGGACCTTTCTCATCTGAAAAAATAGTGAAATAATATATACAAAGCATTTAACTGCATGTAGCACTTAGGAAGTACTTTGTAATGCTAGCTCTGTTTAGCCCTGTATTCACTGTCGGCGGTTAATGGTAACCATCTTGATAGCATGGACTATGGGATTTAAGTAGCTATTTATTCAGTGAGCCTGTAGTACTTGGCAAGGTTAGGGATCTGGGTATATTGGGCTCTAAAATAGGTACTTGACCTCACTCTCTGATGGATAAGATCATGTATATCAAGAAAAAGAAGGGGGTTGGAGAGATAGCTCAGTTAGTAAAGTGTGAGGCAAGCCCAGTGACCTAAATTCAATCCCTCAAATCCACAGAAAAAAATGCTAGGCATCCATGGTGGTGCATACTTGTAATCACAGTGTTGGGGAGGCAGAGACAAGCAAATGCATGGAGGTCTCTGGCCAAGCAGCATAACCTGATTGTCAGGTTTCAGGCCAATAAGGGACGGACCCTATCTCAAAAAAACCAAAACCCCAAGGAACACTGAAGCTGACCACTGGCATCCACATCAACACTGATCCATCCCAGCCCCCCACCGCCTCCACCCCAAAGACAAAAGGGAATAATAGTAAAATATTTTAAGAAAGGCAACATAAATATAATGTGTTTTAAAAAATATTCAGAGATTGCTTCTATACAATACTCAAGCTAGGCCTTGGGGTTTGGATAGTAACACGTAGAGGACATTCATGACAACAGGCAGCAAGAACAAAATTGAGCAGAGAAATGGGTGTCTATATGACTCACAGGGATTAGTGACTGTATGAGACAATATACACACATGGAAATTAGAAACATCAAGTTTCATGTTACAGTTCACCCCCTTACGGTTGTGTATTATCCTGTAAGAATCAATCATTAGTGCCAGCCTGGTCCTTTAGTTGAATCTGGCATCTATATGTGACTTTCCTGTATTTCCTGTATATGTGATTCTCTGTATTTAATAATGAGGTACTAAAAATGATGTTTAAGATGTGTGTTCCACACACCATGATCTCAGTGAAGAGCCTGAGCAGAAGATACACACCTTGGAAGTGGCCTGAATCATGTGGTTAGTTGGCAGACAAATAAATGGGTTACAAAGTAAGACCTTGTCTTTAAAAAAAAATTATTTAAAAACCATAATGATAACAAAATATGTGCTATACTCATTTATTTACATGTTGGGAAGGGAGTAGAAGCCATGTTTCCATTAGTTATACACATCCTATTTCAAATGTCTAGAGGCAGGTGCTGTCTGTATGTCTCACAAACCTATGTCACCATACCCAGAAGATTCTAAATATCTTTTATAGAAATTTCATGTAAGGACATTGTTTCTCTCTGCACAATGTGCATACAGTGCCCATTGAGGCTAGAAGAGGAGTCTAGCCCAGGAATGGGAGTTACAAATAGCTGGAAGCTACCGGGTGGGTGCTGGGAACTGAACCCACGTCCTATGCAAGAGCAGCCGGTGCTCTTAGCTGCTGAACCATCTTTTCAGCCCCAAAATATATCTTGACTGAAGAAACATATGAACACTTAAGAGTTCTGTTTTGAATTTTAATATTCATTGTCTTTCTTCTGTAAGTCTGAATGACTTAAGAGAAACCTACTTGGGCTGACTTAAGGCTCTTTTGTTCCAGATGCTCTGGTAGCTATGGAAAAGGCCATGAAGCGAGACAAGATTATAGTCAATGACCGGCAGTTGGCTTGTGCTCGGATTGCATCCCCAGAGGGGCAAGACTATTTAAAGGGAATGGCTGCAGCTGGAAACTATGCCTGGGTTAACCGTTCTTCTATGACCTTCTTAACCCGTCAGGTAAAATAAAATTGCTCTTTTGAGTTAATCAGGAAGTTAGGCATGTTTAGTTTTAGAAATTTGTATTCTAGATACTAGAGAAATGTGGTAAGGTTTTGGTATCTTGGGCTAGGAGAGTATCAGGCAGGCCTGGAAAATAAGAAAAGAGCCAAACTGACCCTCAGTTTGTCTTGAGCCTCAGGCAGAATGTAAACGCTGTTCTTTGTGGTTGAGAAGGCGGGGTAGAAGTGTCTCTGCAGACAAGATCCAGGGCAGCCTTCATCTGAGGTAGAACTTTGTGGTGAGCAGTGTGGTCTCCAGGGCAGTTTCTGTACTTCATGTGATGACTAGTGACTCAGCACTCACTTCAGGAATTCACTAGCTGAAAGCAGTAACAGAAGTTCTCAGGAGCTAGAGCTGGCCACTTGTAACAGAGGCTTTTCTCTAGGCTTTTGCCAAAGTCTTCAACACAACCCCTGATGACCTGGACCTGCATGTGATTTATGATGTTTCTCACAATATCGCCAAAGTGGAGCAGCACGTGGTAGATGGAAAGGAGCGGACACTGTTGGTGCACAGGAAGGGATCCACCCGGGCTTTCCCCCCTCACCACCCGCTCATTGCTGTTGATTACCAAGTATGTAACCCTGCATTTGTGTTTGATCAGTGAGCTCACGATCTTGAGAGTTAAGCATGAAAGCAGTGTATAAAGAAAAAACTTGTCATCCATGACAGCAGAGGTTCCCAGTCGCATTAGTGATGGCCCATCTCATATGGAGTGCTTTCTTAGTGCTACATTAGGTATGTTTACCTGAGCTCAGCTGTAGCCTCAAAGTTGTTGGAAGGCAGGACAAAGGTTAAACTGCTGTGTCCTGTTCCCTTGCGCTTACATATGGTTTTGCAGAGGAGGAAATAAGTCCAGAGAGGGCAGGTGTCTTGCCATGGATGAAAAATCCTAATGCATTTTCCTCCAATTTAGAGTTTTCTGTACTTTGTTCATTCAGTTTATTCACACTCTAACATCTTCCTTCTTTCTTTTCCCCAGGAGCCAAAATAATAATAATAATTCCTTATAGAGTTGTAAATGCATTGAGTTTAGAGGTTTAGGACTCTTCTACAGTTCTACAACGTAAGAAAAAATTTCAGGCATAAAGATCATGTACCTTTTTAAAATTTATCATTTGGTTTTGTGTACCCTCAGCTCACTGGACAACCAGTGCTTATTGGTGGCACCATGGGGACCTGTAGTTATGTTCTGACTGGCACTGAACAAGGCATGACTGAGACCTTTGGAACAACCTGTCATGGAGCGGTAAGGAGATGAAAACTTACTCAGAAAATTTCTCTTCATTTTAGCTATTGTTGTGCATTTTGACAGGTAAATACCTGATTATGTTTAGCAAAATTGGGGTTTGAGTGTGTCGTGACTACTTCTGCAAATGATTCCCAGAATACACTGTTTAGTGGGCTGATTGATGCCAACTAGAACCTCAGTAAGACCTTTATAGGACCAAGCCCATTAAGTCCAGAAAATCCAACCTGGACAGTTATCAAAGTAGCTGAGTTTATTACAGCTGGCTTGTAAGCAACACAACTAACTGATGCACTCATGGCTCTTTGCAACAACCCACTGGATCTACCTACTCATTGGCTTGATTTGTTTCTCTTGGCCAGTTGCCTCCAGGTATGGGCATATGCACTCTTTGCGAGTCAGAGCCTGGCTGTTTTCAGCGTGTTGCCTCATATCTTCTCAGTGAACTATCTGTAGAGAGCCAGATACTTTAGATATCTTAGGCTTTGGAGGCTATATGTCCTTGTACCACAGTTTGGCTGTGCCGTTACAGGGCAAGAATAGCCATAATGCTGTGTAAAATAGCCATTGCTATGTTTCAGGACATTTTTACTTACAACAGGAGGTGGTTGGCCAACATTTATATTGAAGTACTAGTCAATGGTACTTAGAAGCATACAAAAATAAATCTTTAAATATAAAATGCTGTAGGTAGAAATTTATTTTCAAAAAGAGTGTGCTGACGCTTCTTAACAAAAGGCCTGTGATATGGTTTAAGTAATAAAGACGTCTGGTGTGTGTATGTTCCAGACTCCACTGGTTGTCTTCCTCTGTCACTCTCCACCTTACTTCTGAGACAGGGTTTCTCACTGATGGCTAGACTGGCTGGCTAGCCAGCCTTTGGGTCCCCCTGACTCCGCCCCCCTGGTGCTGATCTCATAGGCGTGTATAGCCATTCCTAGCTTTTTTCTGGGTGCTCCAGAGCCAGACTCAGGTTTTCATGCTTGCCCAACAATTGCTTTGTCTATTAAACCATCTTTCTAGCCTAAGGGAGTTTCATTTCTTTTTAAACATTTTATACTTTATTTTTCTTTTTGGTGTGTGTGGGTAGAAGTCAGGACATCAGGTTTGGCAGCAAGCGCCTTTTACCTGCCTGACCATCTCAGTGGCCTCTCAATGGCCTGTCCTGATGATGCTGGCTTTTTGTTTGTTTGAAACTTTTTTTTTTTTTTTTTTTTAAGTGTAAGAAAAATCAAGCCTTGTAGAGTGTGATGTGTGCCTTTAATCCTAGTTACTCAGGAGGTTGTTGTAGAAGTACAAGTTCAAGTCCTGCCAGGGCACTGCAAGCAACATAGCAAGACTTAGCATAAAAGTAAACAAACAAGGCTGGTGAGGGTTCAAAGGGTAAAGGCACTTGCTACAAGCCTAATGGCCCTCATTCCATGGAGCCCTTACATCTGTAATCCCAGTACTACTACAGCAGAGACCAGAGGTTTACCAGAAGCTTCACACCAGCCTTTACAGCAGCAGTAGAAACAAGAGCCCTGCCTCATCCAGATGGAAAGAGAGAGCCCACTTCTCAACGTTGTCTTCTGGCCCCACACACGTTATGGCTTTTATATGTGTTCATGTGCATGTCCTAACAATAATGAGGGGAAATTAATAAGTACATTGTAGCATGTGATGATGGTAAGAATTTAAATAATCAAGGAAAAGACATACCATCCCAAGGGCTCAAATAATTACTTGAGCCAAACAAAGTTTTAGTTCAAAACTTATAAATTGGGTTCACTCTTGTCCCTGGTCCTTTCTCATTCTAGGGTCGTGCGTTATCCCGAGCAAAATCTCGCCGTAATTTAGATTTCCAAGATGTCTTAGACAAACTGGCAGATATGGGAATTGCAATCCGTGTTGCTTCACCCAAGCTGGTTATGGAAGAGGTGAGTGAAGTCCGATAAATATTTAAACTAAAGCCTGCTAAGATTTATGCCAGTGGGCAGAGGCAGGGATTTTTGGTATTACTTACAGAAATGACTTGGAGTTTTCAATGAGTTCAGTTTGGATGTTTGGGGTTTTTTGTTTTGTTTTGAGAATTCATTCATGATACATACGCTTGTATCATGCCCACTCACCACCACCTTTGCAGTTACTCTCATCCCTCACCCCTCCACTCGCTATTCCTAACCACTGACAGAGTCTAACTCTACCTAGCATACTCTGGCCTTGAACTTGAAATATTCCTCAGCCTCCTAAATGCTAGGATTATGATGTGGGTTTATCTTATTTTGATTCTGTATCGTCCTTTGTTTGGAGACTAATTGCAAGCTAAGTCTATAAGAATGATTTATTTTACTATTTCTGTAGTTTCGATCTACATTATAATGTTTAAAAGTAGGTTACGAGAACCAACAAGGTGGCTCAGTACAGTGACCTGAGTTTAATCCCAAGTCCCAGATGGTTGAAAGGGAAACCTTATTTCTTCAAATTTTCTCCAATCTTTTCATGTGCAGTGTGGCATGTGTGCACACATACATAGGCAGTACTCTTTAATTGTAAAGATTTATAAGTAATAAATAGAAATAGTTTTTAAAAAGATTTTATTTACTGTATACAGTGATCTGCTTGCATGTATGCCTGTATGCCAGAAAAGGCACCAGATCTCATTATAGATGGTCGTGGGCCACCATGTGGTTCTGGGAATTGACGGGAAGAACAGTAAGAACAGTCAGTGCTCTTAATGTCTGAGCCATCTGTCCAGCCCTAGAAGTAGTTTAAGGTGACCTATTGTTACCTTGATTGTGCACAGTACTATACTTAAATTTTAGTTTAGGAGCAAATTTGAAAAAGGAGAGAAACACCATATTTAGAGAGACAGTTTTTGTTTAATTCACAGAGGAAGAATGTGTTTAAATGATCTACAAGAACTTAAGAGAAGACCAGTTAAACAACTTTCCCTTTTTTTTTATAAGCTCAGGGTGTTGAACTTTGATTTGTTCTTTTGTTCTTTTAAAAATACAGCTTTTTGTAAAGTTCCCAGTGTGGCTCTTCAGTCCGTGCTAGCAGATAGCAGATGAATGTCCTTGCTTCTGGTCATAGTGGATTCTCATGTAGCGTCCCTCTTTTTGCTGCTATAAATTATTTTGTAATAGGTATATTCATCCTTAAAGCTTTTAATTGATTAGAAGTCTAATATAGAATTGCTGAGTCAAGCCTTATTTTTGTGGTAACATATTTGGTGGGGTGTCGGGCTGGAGCCCTGACTCAGGGATTAAGAGCACTAATTGCTCTTTCAGAGGACCTGGGTTCAATTCCCAGCCCCCACGTGGTTTCTCACATCCATTTATAACCCCACTTTAACTAACTCTGCCCTCTTCTGGCCTCTACAGTCACTAAACAGACATAAACATACAAAACACTCCTACACATAAACTAAAATAATCATCATAGCTTAAAGAATAATGACTTTAGTTTAAAGGATGTGGAAACACTAAGGGGGAAAAACCCACCAGCATTTGGCCAGCCAGAGATGGCCACTGCTTTTCTGTTTTACTTGGTTCATAGCTTTTTTCATTCCTTATTAGACAACTGTTCTGGGTGCTAAGGAAAACACAGTGGACAAAACTAATGTAACTTAACAGATAAGATCATAGTGTATTAATGCTGTCAAATAAAAGGAAGCAGGGAAAGGGTATAAAGGATGACTACTGGGAGGGGTACAGTTTTAAGTAGGCTCCCCAGGGAAGGCTTTGTTGTGGTGATAACGGGAGACAGGTGGTACTAGAGCAGTAGATGAAAAACTCCTGAGCTGTACAGAAGCAAGGAGGAGATGAAGTCAGACCTGGAGAGGCACCAGACCGTTTGAGCTGTGTATCCCCACCCTAACCTAGCCTTTCCTTTGTAGAAGGAAGGACTTTTGCTTTTCCTCAAAGTGAGTGGGAAGACAGTGGAGGAATTTGAGTGAAGAATGCTTTGATCTGACTAGTGTGACTGTGCTGATGAGAAGAGAGAAATGGGTACAGAAAAGACGAGGCACATTACCAACACTGGCTGTGTCTCTGCTACCTTTGAGATGAGAGGAACTGGGGCCAAAATGAACTTGAGTGGCACTTGTGTGGGGGTCACACAGTGTAGGAACTGTCCTTAAAGTACACAGTGAAAGAGGCAAATTATTTAGGGTGGTTCACTACTAGGGATGGTAGGGCCTGTATGGTTGGTTAAAGGAGTATTGCCATGGAGAACAGGAAGAAGCAGGAGCCCAAAGTGCATTTGTAAAAGAGTTGTAATCTCTGGTCATGACAGGTTCTGGTTTACAGAGCCATGGACAGTACAGAATGAAAGCACTTGCAAATCTTCACTGGATAATGACATTCTAGTGAGTCAGGGATTAGATGTTAAGAGTTGTAGATGATCTACTATAACTGCAAGATTTAAAACTAGTGGTTCTGGGGAGGGAAGAAAGTGGAAGTACCCATGAATATCAAAGGGGACTCCTGTTCTATTCTTGACCATCACATGACCCAGTTGTGGGGGGGGGGGGGGGGAGGCGGGACCCTGACCAAACATCTGCTTTGGAAGCTAGAGGCAAAAACTGCATTAGGGAAGATGCAGGATTAGTCACAGCAAGGTGAAGGAAGTGAACAGAGGAAGGGTTCTGCCCAAGGGTCATTGGAAGTGGTCCCAGAGGTCACAATGACAACAGCTAAGAAATGGAATGGGGGCTGTGGTAGAAGAGCACACAGCCCAGTCAGGGTCTGGCAGCCTGCCCTGTGTTAGCAAGCGTAGAAGCCAGGGAAGTGTGAGGGTGTGTGTAGGCCAGGGAGCTTGTGTATACACAGAGCCACACTTACTTGCAGTTGTTTAGATGGGCACAAGTCTCTTGTGAAGAGAGTGTTATTAATACGCATTCATTTAGAAACTTTAATAGCTACTGAAATACGGAAATAATTTTGCTCATATTACTAGTCTGTAATTTGGAGCATTTTCTTCCAGGCAGATTGGTGTGTGCACTTTGCTTTTCTTTTTAGTTAGTATATGTAGTGTGTACACACAAGTAAGTATCTGAGCCAAAGCCTGTGTTAAGGCTAGAAGACAATTTAGTAGTGAGTTCTCTCCTACTTAGACATGTTCCAGGGATGAAAGTCAGGTCGCCAGGCTTACACATTCCCCACTGAGCCATTTCACTCACCCCTGCTGTTAATTATACAAATAATACATGTCTTGGAGAAATTTTTAGAAAATGCAAAGGAAAATGTTAGACCACTTGTTTATCTCACACCTCTTACCAGCACTGAGTTTATTCATATTTTGAATTTTTTGCTAATTTAATGGCAAAAATATCCCGAGTATTTCTTATAATTTCAAGTAAAGCTGAGTTAGTGTTTTGAAAGATTTCCTGTTGGTGGATTTTACAGTGTTCAATCCCTTCCCTGTAGGCTCCAGAGTCCTATAAGAATGTGACAGACGTCGTGAACACCTGCCATGATGCTGGGATCAGTAAGAAGGCCATTAAACTGAGACCAATTGCTGTTATTAAAGGATAGAGCCGGGAGCAGCAAAGCCTTTGGAGTGCCCATTGGCTGAAACTAAAGACATCAAATGCAAGATTGCTGTGCATACCACAATGGCTGCTGAAGAGGCTGCTGTTTCAGGAACTAGGGTTGTAAAATAGCCTTCCGGGAGACATGTCTCCATTTGGAGCAAGGCAAATGTGCCTCTTCCTCCTTTGTCCCATAGGTTTTGGGGAAGATCTCCTGAGGTGTAGGGAAGGGTCATGAAACTGCCTTACTTGGTCATATAGGTCTATAATCACCAGAGTGAACTTCTTTACACCCAGTAGACATGAAAACATTTCTATTAAATACAGTTAGTGATTGTTTCCTTTCTTCTCTTGCCATGTCACTTGTGTCCACTCATCTGTGGACCTTCTCTACACTCAGCAAAACCTTACATTCCCAAACACCCAAGGTGCTGTAATCAGATATTAGATAAATGCATCGTGGGGTATGTTAAGGAGGACATCTGGTGTGCTAGGGGCCAAAGAGAAAGTAACTTTCCCAAAGTCATGCAGGAAGATTAGAAGTTAAGTCTCAGTGGTTTGGGTAAGTGCCTCAAAAGGTGACTTCAGTCCTCAGCATGGTGCCATGAGAATTGGAAGCTTTGAAGAGTGGTACCCAGGAGCTAAGCAGTTGATCACATCTCTTTCAGAGGACCCAGGTTCAATTCCCAGCACCACAGGGCCACAGTTGTCTGTAACTCCAGTCTTGGGATCCAATACCTGACCTCCGTGGTTACTGCACACACTGTGCCACATTCATGCAAGTGAACACACACACATACCTAGTATTGCACAAATTCAATTTGGTATATAATGAAAACCCACAGCCAGATGTTGGGGAAAAGCTGGAGTATCAGAGAGACAAGCCACAGCCACTTATCATCCTCCAGCTCCTCAGGCCTGTCTCCATGAAATCCTCCAATTCCAAGCCTCTCCTTAGTCCTCAAGCAAATCCAGGAAAGCTGAAACACCTTTTCTGTCCCTCCTCTGCACAGCTATCTTATTCCCTCTTCCAGCATTCCTAAAGCCAGGAATAAAGTTGTGGGTCACCACTCCCTGACCTTCAGGGCTTGACTATGGATGATGCTCCAGACTAATTTTATTCTATATACCACCGCAACCTAGTGAGACGTCTTACATCCTTATGTGTTCTTGACAGGGTCTGTGACACCCCAGCACCTTGCTCATTCTCCCGTGTTCCCACCATGACGTACTGCTTCCCACAAGTCCCAAATTAACCTTTTCCTCTAAGGTAGACCAGATGATGCACTGTAACTGCAGTGCTTGAAAAGTAGAAGCAGGAAGATCTGGAGTTCAAGGCCATCCTTGGCCACACTACAAGTTGAGGTCAGCCTTGGGTATATGAGACCCTCTCAAAAAAAGTTTACAAAACTAATAGACCACTGAAGGCTCACAAAAGTACACCATGATGTTTCTAATTTCATTGTAATAGTCACTATGTTAGTACACAATTTAATTCTCTGTACCTGGGTTTCTTTTTAGACCACAATCAAAAGTCTTTCTTTCATTCTCTGTCCAAAAGGTGAGCAGTTTTGTTAGATTACTGCTGCCTCATCACAGGCCACAGTGAGTACAATAGTAAACTGATCCTTACTATACTGAGACCATCTTTCTAAACAGGAAATGACTTTGATAGCACTTACCTAGTCAACAGAGCAGAGAGTCCTTGTGACCCAATCCCTTTGTAAGCCCTGTCTCTATACTGTTGAGGGGATACTATGTTTCCAGCACAGGGACTTTGGGGGCCAGGCCATAATAACACACTTATTATTCAGTTTGTTTTCTCTCTTCCCCAGCAGATACAAGCATCTGGGGACAAAGTCTCACCTATTCTGTTCACTGTTCCCTGGATGGTAGTGTACAGGTCCTAAGGATCTATCAGAAAGTAAGTTGAGGTCTTACATCTCACAGAAGCAGGTAGAAATATTACTCTTCATTTATACATAACCAGGATAAACATGCAAAATAACACAGGAGTCAAGTGGCATAGTTCCATAGTGGAGTCTGAAGAAAGCCTATTCAGCTCCCTATGACAGATAAGGAAATTATGCCAGGATACTTCATTTAACTTCCTCAACTACTGTTCATGGCTGAGGAGCTAAACCAGTGACAGATTCTCACTTAAAGCTGTTATCACATAACTTACAGCTGGAAATGAAGTCAGTCTAGAGAGGTGGTTCAGCAGTTAAGAGAGCTTCCTGTTCTTCCAGACCTCAGTTTCACTTCTCAACACCCACAGTGGGTGGCTTGTAGCAGCCTGTAACTCCAGCTTTAGGAGATGTAACACCCTCTTAGCATCTGTGGGCACATTACACACACAAATAAATAAAAAGAAATCTTTAAAAAGGAAATACGGACAAATTAGAAAGATTTCCTCCTTGCCTTGGAAGGCTTTCAGCAAATAAAGAAATAAAGTGAATTCCAGAAGGCAATTTATAACTCACTGAAAATGAAGCAGTGCATGTGATGGTCTTCTAGAGAAATGGTTGCCTCAGCTGTCCTGAAAGATTTTGAAAGAACACCTCTCTTCCACATGGACTATGGAGATGGAAGTGGGGTGAAGCAATGTGGTGCCGCGATAATGGTTTGGTTAGATGTCTTCTCATTCTAGGGCAGCCAAGATTTCTTACTTGAGGTTTCTTGAGAAAGCTTGACAAGCTTCCACCTGAGACACCAGAGGCAACATGTGCTTTCTCAGCATGTCTAAATGTAAACGCTTCCTTACTTCATATCATTTTTATTTTAATACATTCTATACTGAAGTACATCATGGGGAAGGTGCGGCCAGCCAATAAGGATGCTGACCTAGAAACCCCACTACAATAATCAAAAGCCTGAAGGATCTTGCATCAGAGCATAAAGGTCTTTCCTAAAAGTCCCAGCAGCTAATTGTTTAGGTTGGAAGCATCAAGCTACTGTATACAACAAAAACAGATCTAAAAGAATGGTTAGTGCTTGAGGAGATGTTAATAAAGGACTTCTTTGAGGTAAGGATCTCCTAAAATAATCTGTCACAGGTAGGACATTTTATCTCCCAGAGAAAAAGCCCCATTTCAGAAAGAAAAAAACAAAAAAACAATCACTGAAATGATTGGTTTTGCAAGTGTCAGTGAGATGGAGGAGCACCTAGGAGGAATAATCTAGACTACCACAGCCTCTTAAGATGTCTGTAATAGATTATCTACACTAAATAAAGTGAGAAGATTCTCCCATTGTGGGTGGCATTCCACAGTGTGGGGTGTTAGGCTGAATAAAGAGGAGAATGCAATTTGAGTATTCATTGTCCTTGGCTTCCTGGTTGCTAATGCAATTGTAGTCAGCATCCTTATGGGCTGGCCGCACCTTCTCCATGATGTACTTCAGTGAGCAAAATAAATCCTTTCTTAAGTTGCTTTTGTCCAGAGATTTTATCAGACCAACAGGAAAAAGCAACTAAGACAGAAAATTAGTACCAAGAAGTGGCATGATTGCTGTGATTAGCCTGACCATGTAGTTTATAGGCCTTTGGCACTGGTTCATGGGAGGAATGTGGAACAGTTGGAACTTTGGGCTAGAAAATTCCTCAAATGCTCTAAGCTGAGCTTACTGGGCCTTTGTGATGGGACTTGGGAAGACTAGAAAGCCAATGGGCGAATGAAGGATCCTGGTGTTTCACAGAAGAAAAAAGGCTAGAAGCCATTTTGGTTATAATATTCATATTATAATACTCATTTGACAAAGAATGATAAATTTAAAATCTCCGGTTGCTGGATTCCCACTGCTGCTGATACAGTAAGCCAATCAAGCTGAATTAATAAATCTAGGTTTAATGAACAGAGCAGAGCAATCCTGGGTGACCCTCACAAGGCAGGGGAGAGTTACATAGCAATTATTGCTACTGGGCTTAAGTAACTTGTAGGTGTGATCTTGAGCAACCCTAGGGAGGGGCTAGCTTTTTGGTGGGCCTTTAGGGGCAGGGTCTGGGGGAGAGAGAGGTTGGGCTTCCACCCAGTCTCCATTTGCATTGTATGAGTCTGAACTGAAAAGCAGTGGACTAATCTCTTTGGCAGAGGAAATCTCAAGAGCATTGAGTCTGTAGCTAATTACTCTTTACTGGTCTACAATAAAAACACAAAGGAGAAGACATGAGCAGACTGCAGTTCATTGCAGAAGGCAAAAAAGCTCAAATCAGCTAAGGGATACAGCCAAGGTGCGTGTTTTTTTAAAGCTGTATTTATTAAGAGAAATATCCTATTTTGTACTAGGACAATAGGAAACATGCTCCAAAGACAAAGATCCCACATGTCAAAGACTCCACCTCACACACGAAAAATGCAAACTTATTTGAAAGGAGACAACCAAAACAAGAATGCAGTTGAAGGGGCTCCTTGTCCCTTAAAAGCAACTATCTAAAGAAGTATTTTTGCCAGGGTCAAAACACAGAAACTAATACAGCTGTGATCCAAAGGAGCCAGGCTACATCTCAAGCTGGAAGCAGAACATGGCAATCCACGTGGTACAGGCTTTTTCAGGCATGAAAAATGCAAGATTGGAAGATCATGGACCCTTTCATAAGTCAAAGAGCAGCTAAAGTCAGGCAAATGTGGTATTGTCAGAGGCTTGAGAGCCTACTTCATGAAGTTGTAAAGATGAAGCCTAAGCTTCAGTATGTCAGGGATACCAAATGTGGGACATCCACTAAGGAAGCCGCATATATGAAGTGGAGCTAGCCTGAGAGGCTGCATGTGTTTTTAGGAAGCAGAAATAGAGGACCAGGGCCTTTGCAAGCACAGATTATTCTACCACATGCCTAAATGCCAAACAGAGCTGCAGGATTTCATGTTTGCCCATGCTACTGCAGTCATTACCAGCCTTTCATCTTGCAAGAATGCAATGCCTATGCGTTTGTAAAGGGCGCAGAGATGAACGACTCCGGAGACAGTTTCAGGGAACAGTGCAATCACTTACTGAGTGGAAGCCTATCCACTATAATTGGTCTCTCTGCCTCCCAATCCCAATATAGAACTCTGAGCTACTTCTACAGCACGTCTGCCTACATGCTGCCATGCTTCCCACTCTGACAATAAAGGACCTGTAAGCCAGCCCTAATTTAAATATTTTATAGAGTTGTCGTGGTCATAACATTTATTCACATCAATAAAAATCTAAGACAGTGCCATTAATAACTTTTGGACTTTGCACCAAGACAGTAGAAAAGATGCCTTTAAGGCAATACTCCACCTATTCAGAGCTCCAAGATGCAAACTCATTAAAGAACAAAGATCTAAGGTATTCTGCTTAAGCAGAGCTATACTGGTATTTTTTCTAGATTCAGCCTGGATGGTAGAGTCACAGCAGCTGTGGTCCAAAGTGGCCAGCCTACATCTCAAGCAGAACTTGGTGTTTTATATATATGATTTTTTTTTTTTAGAAAATTAGTTTAGCTTTATTATTTTAGGTATATGAGGGTTTTGCCTGCATGTGTATTTGCACATCATATGCATACCTGGTGCTCACAAGAATCAGAAGAGAGCATTGGATCCCCTAGGTCTAATATTAGCTGCTATGTGGGTGCTAGGAATTGAGCTTGGGTCCTCTTGCAAGAGTAACAAATACTCAAGCTCTGGCCATCTCTTCAGCCACATGGTGCTGGTTTTGCAGGCATACAAAAAAAAAAGCAAGCTGGGCAGTGATGGTGCACACCATTAATCCCAGCACTTGGTAAGCAGAGGCAGAGGCAGGCAGATCTCTTGAGTTCAAGACCAGCCTGGTCTATAGAAGGAGTTACAGGATAACAGAGCTGTGCAGAGAAACCTTGTATCAAAAACCCAAAAATAAATTAATGAATGAATGAATAAATAAGACTTAGGGGGTCACCAAGGTTCCAGAAAGCCACTGAAATCATGCATCATAATAGAGTCATGTTACCTACATGGATTTCTGATGTGGGACGTTTATGTATGCTGTGAATCTCAATCTTTAAATAAAAGAGCTGTTTTGGGCCATGACAGGCACCATAGAAGAAGTAGGAGGAGGAATCAGAATAGGTAGGAAAGGAAGGGCGGAGTCAGAGGTAGACTGAGCTGAAGCCCAAAGGAGCAACGTGTAAGGAGCACAGGTGAGCCACAGGCCACGTGGCAGACAGATTAATAGAAATGGGTTTATTTAAGATGTAAGAGCTAGCTAGCAATGTGCCTGAGCCATAGGCCAAACAGCATAAAATTAATACAAGCGTCTGAGTCATTTCTGGGGGCCTGAGGGGTGGGCGGCTGGGTGGCTAAGGGGTCTGGCGCGGCAGATCTGTGGGTCCAGGCCCCTGGCCGCCCGAGATGGTCTCGGATGGCAGGTCTGTGGGTCTCGGACCTCTGGCCACCTGAGACCAAGAAACCCCACTACTACAGATTTCCTTAGTGGGATATATAAAGAAATTCAGGTAAGCCCTGGCCCTTTGGCAAGACAGATTAATAAAAATGGGTTGAGTTAAGATGCAAGAGCTAGCTAACAATATGCCTGAGCCATAGGCCAAGCAGCATGTGATTATAAGACTTTGTGTGATTATTTGGGGCTAAATGGCAGTGGAGTTGCTAGTGGATCTGAACCTTGGGGCTAGGAGAGAAACTTACCACAGGGATATAATTAAGCTTGAAGGTGAAGCCTAAATTGCAGTGAAGACTCCAAGATGCTAGAGATGCCAGAATGTGTATCACTCACCAACGAAAGCTGCTGGTCTAAGAGAGACCAAATGTGTTGCAGGCAACAGAGCGGGGAAACAGTACTACTATCTTAGCTTTTGTTACTATTGCTGTGAAGAGACACCAGGACCACAGCAGCTCTTATGGAAAATATTTAATTGGGGTGGCTCACAGCTTCAGAAGTTCAGTCCATTATCATCATGGCAGGGAACATACTGGAGAGCATGGCAGTGTGAAGGCAGACATGATGCTGGCTATATCTTGATCAGAAAGAAGGCAACAGGAAATCAGCTGTATCACTGGGCAGTATCCTGAGCATAAGAAACCTCAAATCCTGGCCCCACCGTGACACTTCCTCCAGCAAATGCCATACCCACTCCAACAAAACCATACCTCCTGATAGTACCACCCCTAATGAGATTATGAGGGCCAATTCCATTTAAACTACCACACCTACCAAGCTTGCTGGAGTTCAGATGATATCATGATGCTACCCAGGTACCACACACGGCGCTGAAGAGACTGATATTTGCTCTGCTAGGCTTCAGTCTTGCTTTTGTCCCTTACATATCCAATCTTCTCTTTTAGAAAAGAAATGCTTCCTTTTTGCCATTGGCAGTTAAAGCTATATAGTTTTTAAAAATTACCTTATAGAGGATCCTAGTGCCTTGAGACCTAGAAGAGATGACTTTTTAACAGTGGTGAAACTGTTGACTGTGAAAATCTTTAAAATTGAATTTAGTGTATTTTACATAATAAGGTGGTCACGAGCCTAAGCATAATGCTATCGTTAGGATGTAAAATGTCCCCTGAAGGGCCAAGTATTTGAACACTCATCCCTAGGTGGTACTACTTTGGGAGGTTCCAACTTTTGGGAAGCCAGGGATCAATGGAGGAAGCAGATCTCTGGGGGTCAATCCTGAGATTTATAGCCCGGTACCACTTCTTGTCCTGTTTCTACTTTATTTATTTATTTTTGTTGTTGTTTTGCTTTGTTTGTGCTTTTCAAAAACAAAACATAGGGTTTCTCTATGTAGCCCTCACTGTCCTCCCTCTGTAGAACAGGCTGGCTTTGAACTCACAGAGATTTGCCTGCCTCTGCCTCCTAAGTGCTGGAATTAAAAGGGTGCCATCACAGCCCAGTTCCTGTTTTCTGTTTTATGATTCAGAAACATGAGCAATCAGGTGCAGCCAAACTCCCATAACCCTGGAGACTTGGGCTCTGTGCCTAGGCCCCTCCAACCATAAGTCCAGATAACCCCATCCCCTTTACATTACCTTTGAGTATTTTCTTGAAGCAGTAAGCAAGACTTGATCTCTCCAAGCCTCTGGGTTCCTCATCTTGGTAATGGAAGTGGTTTATCCATCCTTTTATGCAGTTGTCAAAATCAGCAAAGAAGAGTATATAGAAAGGCTGGCCTGCTCTACAGTGTAACTGCAGGAACTGCTAGCATATGGAATGGTCTGCCTTCAGTGGTGTTTTACAAAAGAAAAGGGGAAAAGGAAGGTACCTTAAGGATGAGTAGGTGCCCTGCACTATTCCGTCCTCATTTGTTAAGAATGCTTGGACTCAGAACCAGTCGCCTCACAAGGCCCTGCCTATAGCTCACATTCAGAATTCTTAGATTATTTTCCAGTGTTAGGGAAATGACCAGCCTTCAGGAGTGGCCCCCTCTAGGCCCTGCCCTGCAGAGGTCTGCAGTCTGGATGGACACCTTTCTGCAGCACCTGTTGTCTCTTTCTGCTGCAGCTAATGACAGTGAGTAACCCAACATGAAAGGGTGGCTGATGGGACTGCAAAGGACACGGCTAAATAGCTATGAGGTTAAAGACCTGCCTCACCACCCAGAGAGCCTGCTAGGAAAACACATTTGCAACTCAGTGGTGATAATCAAAGGGCTGAAAACTATTTTAGTTGCCATGGGCCTGTAAAGACACTATAAAGCACCTTCAGGCCTTGTGCTCTTCTCCAGTGGGCAGCCTGTCTGTCTACCATGGTGTGATGGCCAATAGAGAAGGACCAAATGGCTACCTAGTGGGATCCAGCCATCAGTGCAGTGGAATTCTGGAGACCATATTTATATCCAAGTATTTCCAGGCTGAAGTGGGATTACTATTGAGTTTTGGAGACAGCAAAGATAACTTCAGGTCTCTGTCTGGTAGAAACTGTTCAGAAAGCATCTGGCAGCAGCATCCCTTAGAACCTGTGTACTTGGTTATAATGGGCAGTACTGACATCGTACACACTTTCCTTGGCCAGATGGGACCTGGCTTTCAAATTCAAGGTTAAGTCTTTGTCACAGGTGGCTTAAACAAGAGAACAGCTACTTCTCAACTCTGGAAGCCAAGAATTCAAGATCAAGTCTCCTTAGCTCTCAAGAGTGTGGGTCACAGCAGCTCAGGGTATGAACCCTGTGGAACATGTGGAGATTTCTAGGCAACCAGCCAGGAAAGACCCTGAAGGACAGGGAAACCTCTCTTCTCTCATCAACCCTGTATCCCTAACATAACACCCCATTCCATAAACAGCATCAAGGCTTGGTTCTGTTCTTTTAGAAGAAGGCACAGTGTTCCATGGCTTAATGGAATGCTCCATCACAGGAAAAGGGAAGAGCAAATCTTTTGAAAGTTCATATTCCTATAGCCAGAGATATGGTTCAGTGAGAAAACAGATCATACAAGCCTGACTACCTAGTTCAGTTCAATCCCTGACGCCACAGCCACACAGAGGTGGTAGGGGTGAACTGACTGAGCAAGGCTTCTGTTGATCCCATCAGATGAGAATTGGACCACAACCACAATGTTGATCCAAATTTAAAGCAAGCTTCATTTTTACTAGGATGCACCAGAGGACAGTGACTGCCTGGTAAGTCAGGTTAGAGAGAACAGCCTCAAGTCTATTTCCTATGGCCTCTTTAAGCAGTGAAATCATGAGCCAGTTTACAAAAGACAATGGAGCAGTAAGGAAATACAGGGAAAAAAAAAAATCCAACAACCATCGTCATGTGGTCCAAGCTATCTAACCTTCTGGAACTAGAGTTACTGATGGGTGCTGGAGAACAAACTCAGGTCCTCTGCAAGAACAGCAAGCATTATTAAGCACTGAGCCATCTCTCCAGCCCCCACTTCTTAAAATAAAAGGTGTTCTGGTTGTTTTTTAGACGGAGTTTTTGTGCGTGTTGGCATAGCTCAGATGAAAAAGGATCCTGCAGTCGGGAGACCAGGAATACTGATCATTACTGCTCAGATGGAAAAATATTCAGGCAGTCAGGAGCCAGTGAACTCCACCGGTCACCGTAAGCAGAGCAGCTTATAGCCCTGCTTCTGAGAAAGGCGTTAACAGCTCTGCTCCAGCAGAAAGGGCTTCCCCAGCAGAAATTGTTACAGCCCTGCTCCAGGGAAGTTTCCCGTCTGCTAGGGGAAGGTTTCCCCAGGGAAAGTGTTAGAGCTTCGCTCTCTTCAGCGCTCATCCACGCTCAGTTGCTGCTCCAGTAAAAGAAAAAAGTCACCCAAACCCACTCAAGAGATTTATTGGGAGGGAAGAGTCCAGGGAAGTGTGGCTGCCTCAGCCCGGGGTGGGAGAGGGCAGCAGGGAAAAAGGGCTTCTTAGGCATAGGGTTTTTCCAGGGAGATTTTTTAGGATAAGGATTGATTAGATTTCAGTCCCAGTTCGGATTGGATAGATCTTTTTCTCGGGGATTGGTTACTTTCCTGCTTACTTGGCCCTGGGCAGATTTGGCTCTGATTTCAGGGTCGTGTGTGTGTGTGTGTGTGTGTGTGTGTGTGTGTGTGTGTGTGTGTGTGTGTGTGTGTCTGTGTGTGTGTCTGTGTGTGTGTCTGTGTCTGTGTATGTGTATGTGTCTGTGTGTGTGTGGTTGGCATTGGTTTCAGAGTCAGGGTGCATTTCTTTGGTTCTGGATTCAGGAATAAAGTGCTTCTTTCACTGGCTCAGGTTTCAGAGCCAGGGTGGGTTTCTTTGGCTGGCCCTTTTATTCTACATGTTGTTGTTATTGTTTTGTCTTAGATGAGTTAGGCACTAAAGGACTGCATGAGATGATGCTTGGGCAGTGCTCACCAAGGTTAGTCCTCCTCCTCAGGTCCACCTCTTGGTAGGTAGCCCAAGCTACCTCCAAAGAAAGGTTATTCACAGTATGGTATTAGAAGGCAGGTAGGGATAGAGTGTACAGTAGGAGGGCACTTTGTAGAGGGCATGAGGCCCTGGGTTCAATTCCCAGCACCACAGAGGAATGGATAGCCGTGACCATTAGAAAGCAGTTTACCTTCAGGTGTCAGCAGGCATCTAGCACTTTCTATAATTCGTAACTGTTCTGGTGAGACAGGGGGAATGACCACAGTGAAATATTTAATACTCCTGAAAACCTTCAAAGACAAATGGCTTGGACATGTCACAAGCTCAATTCATAGCCATTTTCCACATCCACATCCCTCCCCATTCAGCTCAAATATCGAAACTGAGCATATTTGCTTTTTATTTTTAAAGTCGGTGTCACGTTTCCAACCAGCCAGGGTGAGAACTGTACAAGGCAATAGTTAAAGGAAAAAGCAAGAGAATCAGTGGCAGAAACTGGAAGGGAAGATGGCCATCCAGATTACTGCCTGTTAAGTTTCCAAACCACCTCTTGTATGTATCAAGCAAAAATATCTTTCTGAGCATGGCTATTCACAGTCGGCAAGCCTGTGTTGTTCAGGTCTAGCAGATGCTCCACAAATGTGTTACAGTGTCCGCTCAGTACCTGCACCTACAGTGCAGTGTTTTCATTTCCAGTAAATTTCCTTAAGGAAAAGATGGGCAAAAATGTTTCTCTCCCATGAAGGACTGTCCTGACTGTGCATATGCCCCCCTCCCCCCCGGCTAAGGTTTAATTGTCACATCCCTTTGTGATTTTAAAATCACTGCAGAGATCTGGGACGGTCCTGTGTGCTTCAGAAGAAAGGAGTTTCCTCAAACATTTTAAGTTGTGGTTTCGGAACCAATGAAGGCGTGTGTGTATTGGGGGGGGGCTCCTCAAAACATTAAAATATCCTTTTCCCATTTCAGAAACAATAAACTCTCAAGATTTGGGCGCAGAGAAGAGACCAGTTACCATGAAAACCTGGTGGGCGAGGGCGCTGCTAGCCGCTCTCCTCCGGCTCGCTGCAGGGCGAGGCCCGGGAGGACGCTTTGGACTCGCCGTCACTGTTGCAGTCCCGCCGCTGGCGCTCCAGCAGCTCCTGCAGGTGCTTGATGTAGCCGATGGCTGCGCGCAGGGTCTCCACTTTGCTGAGCCGCCGGCCCGCCAGCTCGCCGGGTAGGTGCTGGCGGAGGCGCGCGTAGCCCTCGTTCACGCAGCGCACGCGCTGCCGCTCGCGCTCGTTGCGCTGGCGCAGAAAGGCGGACTCGCCGACGCCCCCCAGCGACAAGGACGGGCACGGCCTTCTCGGCTCGATGTCCTCGGGGTCTTGGCGCGCGGAGGTCCCGCCCGGCTGCCTCCGGGGCAGCGCGCCCAGCGGCGGAGTCCGTAGCTGGGATCGCAGAGGCAGCAGTCCCGCCGGTTTGCGTTTCTCCATCATCTGCCGAAAAGCGCGCAGATCACCCAAAAGATGACTCTCTCAGCAGGAAGACGACACTTGAAACTTGTGTGGCCGAGACACCGGTCCATCCAGACTTCCCGATCTGACTTTGGAGACGTTTCTAGGTCCAGACCTAGGTACCTGAACACATTTGAAAGGAACTTCGCATGATTTCCTAAGCTCGTTGATCTCCTTGGGTCTTTATAAAACTTCAGAGCAGAAAGCGCAAAGATAGAGGACGCGTCTCATCCACGCTTGTGCCCTCCGAACTTAGTTCAAAAGTTAACAAAGGGTCCCTAACCTGAATAGATTAATCTTTCAAAGCTGCCCAGTTGTTATAGTTCACTCCTGGGTTAGCAAGTGTGGCTCTCAGGGAGCCAGGAACTGAGCAGGGCCCATCACAGGCGCTTGCAGATCGGCTGGCCAGCAAAAAGAAAGTTTACTCCAGGTTTCTCCTTGAAAATTCAAACTTGACAGCCCTTTGTGGTTTCGGCATTCAGATCTGATGGAAAGAGCTTTCAGGGTGTTTGCAAACATACCCCTGCTCTTTCATTTCTGGGGAGGTGGAGAACGCTCATCAAAGGGAAGACTGCTCTCTTGCGGTTAGAAAATGTGTCAAGTCAAGACCTCCGGGAAAGCCCGAGGTTTTCTTCTGCGAAATCAACTCTTAAACACCAAATTAGACACCTTTTGAAGGTAACAAGAACAAAAATCTATATATTTTAACCTCAGATATAAGGATCCGCGATATTGTGTTCTAATGTGTGTTTAACGCGGGCCCTTTATGTTTCTGTTGCTCTGTAAAAATACATCAAAAGCCCCAAATAGTAACAAACACTTTTAACCAGTTATTTCTGAGGGTGCTTACTGTAAACAGCTTTAGTTTTGCCTCCCAACTTCTAATCACACTCAGGATATAAGGATACCTTTCCATATCAGAAGTATTTCCCCATTGTATTCATCTTTATTTCTCCCTTGAGGACTGGAAAACATTTGAAAAGCAGAGAGCTCCAATTCCAAGGAGAAAGGATATGGCTTTGAAGGCTTGTCTTTTTAACGCTTCCCACCCCACACACAAATGAATAATTAATCCATCTGTGTTGGTAAAAGGCTTTGAAGATGAAAGTGTCATTAAAAATCCAACTACACTGGTTAATGTTAAAGAATGTTATCACACGGAAAAATCAGATTTTCTGTTCTGCAAACCAACACATTAAAGGCATCTTCTACTTGAAAAGTCCAACTTAAAAACAAGAGATGCAAAAACCCCCTAAATTTACAACCAGACCTCTGCCTTTTCCCTGGTAGATGGGGTGTCGCACTGACATGTTTTTTCAGGAGTCCTGCGCTTCCATGTTTACTCTAGCGTTTAAACAACCAGCCTGAAGCAACTGGAAAAACACTTTTATAGAGGCAAAAAAGAGAGAGAGAAAGAGAGAGAGAATTATTCCTTTTAGCCATAAGTTAGTCACATTTAAAAAGCCGTAATTTCCTGTAGGCTTATACTGGCAATCCACTCAATACAGCATCATGAGTTCTCATGTCCTCATTTTTCCACGAATTGAGAAAACCTTTCTATTAGTAAATAAGCCTCCTGCAGGGCATATAGGCTCTGTGACCACAGGCTGCTTTAAGCCAAGTCAAAGAATTTTGACCTTCCTGCTAAGAGTGACAAGAGAAAATGGGAGAATGGGAAACAGGGACATGACCTAGACCTGTTTTTCTTCCTCAGGTTGACATCAAACAAAAAGACTACACACCAGGTGTGGTGA
Organism: Phyllotis vaccarum; assembly: GCA_033318265.1. NCBI lineage: Eukaryota > Metazoa > Chordata > Mammalia > Rodentia > Cricetidae > Phyllotis > Phyllotis vaccarum. The sequence goes on along the minus strand of JARWLC010000014.1, from coordinate 41,058,183 downwards.
TGCACACCTCATCCCAGCACTGGGGAGACAGCGGCAGGCAGGCCTGTGTGAGTTCCAGGCTAGCCTGCTTTACATAACAAGTTCCAAGCCACCCAGGGATGTACCATGAGACCTTGTCTTAAAATATAAAATAAAATGAAAACACATAAAGGTCAACTAACAGCTGGTGATATTAAAGATTTGAGAAAGGTATGGGAGCATAAATCATGAAGTGTTTGGGGACGCAATGATTATAATCAACAATATATTGTAGTTTGATCCCGAAATGCTGACAATTTTGTCCCACAGAAATAAACACATCGCTATAGGTTTATATGTACATGTGGATAATAACACATCAGTATAGGTTTATATGTACATGTGGATAATAACACATCAGTATAGGTTTATATGTACATGTGGATAATAACACATCAGTATAGGTTTATATGTACATGTGGATAATAACACATCAGTATAGGTTTATATGTACATGTGGATAATAACACATCACTATAGGTTTATATGTACATGTGGATAATAACACATCACTATAGGTTTATATGTACATGTAGATCAATACTGATCACAGCATTTGTAGTGAGGGGAAAAGAGAAAAGCATTATGCCTGGTGCTGCATACTTGTAATTCTAGCTACTTTGGGAGGCTTGGAAGGATGATTGCAAGTTCAAGGCCTCTATGATGCTACTTGTATGTATGTTTCCAGGCATGACCATTTTGTACCGAATAACTGATTGGTGTACTTTTCCCTGGGGAAGACTATTTCTCCTGATACCAACATTCTTAGTTGTCTGTTATCCTCTATGTAAGGCTGAGGCTTCTCGGGCTTCTCCCTGTTAATGTTAGCATGTTTATTGATATGTGTCTGTGTTTAGCTTGTGTTTAGACAGTTGTGTTGGTGAGATTTATTTATGTATCTAAGAACATGTGTTTATAATATACATATATGTATGTAACAAAAATTTAAAAAGAGGCCATGAATTTGAAAGAGAACAGGAGTGGTAGGTATATGGAAGGCCTGGAGGAAGGAAAGGGAAGGACAAATGATGTAATTATTAGCTCAAAAGTAAAAGAAAATTTAAATTTCAAAAATAAATCTTAAAATGAAAAGAAAGTTCAAGATCTTCCTGGGCTTCAAAGTGTGTTCAAAACCAGTCTAGGCAACCTGTGAAACTGTGTCTCAAAAAGTAAAAAGAGGGCTCAAGTTATCCTTAGGACTCTCCCAAGGGAGTGGAGACAAGGCACTCACAGGACACAGTCCGAATAGTCATCCATAAAGAAACAAGTAATACTTACAGATCTTTATGTTATTATTAAAAATAATGAGTAAGATATATGTAAGTACTTAGAGTAATATAAAAATACGTTAAACAAAACACAAGAAAGAAAATTACAGACTAATGCCTGCAATAGGAACATGAAACAATTTTACATGATTTATACATTTATATATATCTGGATTTGAAACAGGATCACACTGTTTAGCCCACGCTAGCATCAAATTCAGTCTCCTCCTGCCTCAGTCTCTTGAGCGTAGGAGCAACAAGTGTGTGCCACTGTTTCAAGTGTGATGTCTTTATGTGTTTGCGCAGACATGGAGAATTAAGTGTAAAAATGTATTACCAGAAAGTATGTTACAGGCTATAGAGAAGTGATCATTGTCCTTCATGGATTTCTCTACTGTTTACTTATTACAAACTGTCCATGCAGTCAATCTAATGAATTTTGAAATAAGGGGAAATTTACAAAACACTTAACTAATGCACTGTTTCAAGCCAGACCTACAGATTTGTTACTAGTGTTCAAGGTTATTGGACCACGTTTTCTTATCATTTTTTTCTCTGAGGAATGCGGTATAACTGTTTCCTGCAAGCTTGACATGAACAATTCCCACCATGAAGCAGGGAGTGTTAGGAGACCTTGGTCACTGTCATGGCAGTGGACCATGGAGAGTATACATCACTTAGCAAGGTCTGGTAATGGGGCAAGCATTCCTTCTTAGAGAGAGTCACAAGACACTCCTTTTAGATCCCATCATTGCTGGCAAACGGTAGGCAGACATGATAGACACACATCTACACTCACAACACTTGGAGATACAGGAAGATCCAGAGTTCAAAACCACCCTTAACTTTATAGCAAGTCTAAGGCTTGTGGTGATATATTTTATATTTAGGGCTATCCTGGGCTACATGCCTCAAAGAAAAAGAGTTAAAAACATTGCTTTGGAATAAGACTTCTATAGTACAGTTTTGCTCACAAGTTGCCCATGCTTCTGTAAATAACACTAACAAACTTACTTATTTGCTATTTATTTATTTGTTTGTTTGTTCATTTGTTCATTTATTTATTTATTTATTTATTTATTCATTCATTCATTCACTCACTCACTCGTTTGTTTATCTATCTATCTATCTATCTATCTATCTATCTATCTATCTATCTATCTATCTATCTATCTATCTATTTATTATGAGTACATGTCTACCTATATACCAGAAGAGGGCACCAGATCTCATTACAGATGGTCTGTGAAAATTGAACTCAGTACTCTATCTCTGAGGGTCTCTCCAGCCCCTAAACTTACTTATTTTCTAAATTAGGTTTCTTTGATTTGTCTGCTCCTTCCCCATTCCAGGTGAATAGATTTTTTTTTCTTATTTCTTCTTAGAAAGTCACAAAGCAGAGAGAAATATATACAAAATCTATAAAACTATAACAAAAACAGTCAGATGCTAACTTTACCATCTGTTTGACCTAAAGTTTATCTCCAACCTAAGATGTCTCACATAAGGCTGGCTAGAAGCTGAAACATGAGTTCCAGTCTCTCCTGGAGTAAATGGAGAGCCTATGTTTTAAACCTCAAATAATTTTGGAAGATTTATTAGGAATGATAGCTCAGAGCATGGCATGGTGTCATCTCAGAGTATAGTAACAGGTTTGTCTTCTCTGAGAATTAAGGAATTAAAAAGCAGGAAAAAAATTATATCCGAAATCTCAGGGAGCCCCCACAGAGGACCTTGGAAAATCAGTCTCCTATTAGGGTTCTCAGTTTTGTTGACAGAAGAATTTAAGAATAGATTTAACCAGAAGCTTGAGGAAAATTTGTCAGAATTGAGAGGAAAACCCCAAGGCAGGGAAGCTGCAAGTCTTCAGCTACCCAGGAGAGAGAGAGAGAGAGAGAGAGAGAGAGAGAGAGAGAGAGAGAGAGAGAGAGAGAGAGAGAGGAACAGAAGTCAAAATAAGGTGGCAGGGAGGTCAGCCACACGGTGGCAAGTAGTCTCCACTTTTAGGACAGGAGATTTAGAAAGAGCAAGGAAACCCAAAGCATTAGGAAGTTTAAAGGATACTTAAAAGGCTATAAAAGATAGAGCCATTGTTCAAAAGAGAAAAGACAGAAAAGAAGAAAGATAAATAGGTGTTTTGCATTAGGCTTCAGGAAGATGGGCAAATCCAGCCCAAGTTCTTGGTGGCTATGGTAATAGGGAACACGATAAGAGACAGGGATTCTGGAAAGAAAGAAATAGTATCTAAGGTGAACCGGCCTTCCTAGGACTGGTCCTCTAGCCAGGTTCCTTCTTTGACCCATAGATTAACCCTTAAGCGAGGAGGCAAGAGCCTGTCTCCACCTACAGGTAGATTCCATTCTTTACAACATAGTTGGGTGTTCCATCCAGAATCGCTGTGGCAACCCAAGGTGTTGCTCAGGACACCCTCCACCCCTTGGGTCTTGGTAACAGATGCAAAGAAGCCAGATCAGCATCACACAGATGCTGCAGCTGTTGGGACACCCACTTAGGAGCCTGTATTTTCTTTTTTATCACCATTCCATGAGAAGAGCTTCCACTGACCTCAGAAATCTCAAGGACTTTCCACATTCAGGGAGGCCCAAAGCTATACTCCCTGATGAGGAGTTACAGTTGTCAGTCGAAATACAATTTGCCTGTCAAGCCATTATTTTAATGTTGGTGTTCTCTAATGGTGTGGGGAGTTAGTTCATCAGGGTTCAGAAGGACAGACAGAAAAATGCTAACTGAAGGTCACTTGCAATGCAGAGAAGTAAAGCTTTATTCATCCTTTACCCAGACCCTTACATTCTAGTTTAAAGATCATATAGTTTTCAGCAAAATTTAGAACCATAATTATTTAGTACTATTTATTAGTATTTTTCTGATACTTTAAAACATTTAAAAAATTTCTCTGTCTACAAAGACTTCCATATAGAAATTTATAGGGGTGTGTGTGCACACGCACGTGCATGCACACATCTGCAAGTTGACCGCAGAGTCTCATGATTGTTAGGCAAGCACTCTACCATTGTGCTGTATCACTAGCCCAGAAAAAATTTAAAATTTTTATTTTTATTTATGCATATGTGTGTCTGTCTGTGTGAGTATATACGCCTGTGAGTGCAGGTGTCCTCTGAGGCCAGAATAGCATGTTGGATCCTTTGGAGCTGGAGTTACAAGAGGTTGTGTGATGTGTGTGTGATGTGTGTCTGAGAACTGAACCTGGGTCCTCTGCAAGAGTGGCAAACGTTTCTTATTGTTGTTGTTTTCAATGACTGAGCCATCTCCACAATCCCCAGAAACAAAAGGTTTTAAGGCAGCCAAATTTATTAGTCATTTCCTGATTCTGTCTTCTGTTTTTTAAGGGAACCCCTACCATAAGTTTTATAAGGCTCTTCTTTGTCTACATGGCACCTTGGTGTGAGTTAGAAAAGAGCATTCCAGGCCTGAATCATAAATGGCTGATTCTAAAATTCATCAGCAAGAGCTATTTGGGTGCTGAATATGGTGGCACATTACTGTTATCCCAGACTTTGGGATGATGAGGCAGAAAATGATCAAATTCAGGGCCAATCTAGGCTAGGTAGACTCTGTCTCAGAAATCAAGGGCTAGCAATAGAGCCCAGTGGTAGAGCGTACACTCCCTCACATGCAGAAGCTTTGATTGAATCCTCAGTATGAAGATGCTGCTACTGAGTGAGCATGCTCCAATCTGTACCGAAAAGCAAAGCATGCATGTTACTCTTCTCATGACCATGAGCAAATAAATACCAGCACCACACAGCTTAAGAAAGGAAGGGATTCTTTTGGCTATTGTGATGGAAGACAGAGATGGGAGTGTTGAGCAATGGTCCCATTGCATATACTGTCAGGAAGCAGAGTGAGTGCTGGACTCTGCTCTCATTCCTTTCCCGTTTCTTTGCAATCTAAGACTCCCATAAATGGTACATGCGATCTGCACACAGGGTTGGTTGTCTCTTCAGTTAACTTGTTCCTAAAGTCACTTTGACAAAAAGGAAAACTAAGCAATGAATGATTATTGTAGTAAGAGGTTTCTGGCCCGGACTTTCAGGCCTAACCTCAAGGTCTAGGCTTGCAGACCCACAGACCCACAGACCCACAGTCCCACAGTCCCACAGTCCCACAGAGACACACAGATGCTTTCATTAATTTGAGGCTGATCAGCCTCAGGCCCAGGCATATCACTTGCTAGCTCTCTACCCTTCATCTAACCCATGATTCTTCCTATTCAGCCATGCGGCTCGGTACCTTTCTTTAGAGCAGCATAGTTGTCCTCTGCTTCTTCCGGCTTCTCTCTGGCATTCTCCTCTGTGCTTCCTGTTCTCAAGAGTTTTCTTAGTCTGGTAGCCCTGCCCACACTTCCTGCCTGCCTTTGGCCAATCAGCACTTTTTATTAAACCAGTGGGTGGGATAATTATTTACAATGAAGCAACACAATCTCCCTATAGAGTATAGTTATTGGTACAACAAAAAAGTACACTCAGCAAAACTTAATCCAGGAGCTGGAATGAGAATACTTCAACTTGAGGGCAATTAAAAAATTTTATTGGCTAGGCATGGTGCTGCACAACTTTAATCCCAGAACTCCAGAGGCAGAAGCAGGTAGACCTCTGAGAGTTTAAGGCCAATCTGGTCTACAAAGTGAGTTCCAGGACAAGTCAGGGTGACATAAAGAAACCCTTTCTCAAAAAACTGAAAAAAAAGTTATTTTTATTTGTTTGCTGTTTTATATTTAATTTTTTTAAATTGGGCTGGAGAGATGACTCAGCATTTAAGCACACTTGTTCTTGCAGAGAACCTGGGTTCAGTTCCTGGCACCTACATGGGAGTTCACAACCATCCATAACTTGCAGTTCTAGAATGCACACTATATAGAGATACATGCACACAAAGCACTCATACACCTAAAATAAAAATAAGTAAAGCTAAGGTAAATTTTAAAAATATTTATGTGTGTGTGTGTGTGTGTGTGTGTGTGTGTGAGTGTGTGTGTGAATACAAGTAGGTTTCTGCTGTGTCCAGAAAGAGTGCATTAGATTCTCTGGAGATGAAGTTACAGGAGATTGTGAGCCACTGGACATGGGTGCTGGGAACCTAACTGGGTCCTCTGCAAGAGCAGTATATATTTATAATGTAGGTGTCTGTGCAGCTCAGATGGAAAGAGACCCTGGCAGTCAGGAGCCCAGGCATACGGAGCACTGCAGCTCGAATGGAAGAGTATTCAGTAGTTGGGAGCCAATGAACACCACAGACCACAGTAAGCCTAGGTAGCAGCTTACAGCCCTGCTTCAGGGAAAGGCTTCCCAATCTTAACAGCTCTGTTCTGGCAATGGAAGGCCACCCCAGCCAAGCTGTTACAGTCCTGTTCCAGTTTTCTGGAGGTAATAGCTATGCTCCACTAGGGAAGGTTCCCTGGACAGTGAGAGCATTACAGCTTCGCTCTCCTCCAGTCATCACCCAAACCTCATTCAAGAGATTTATTGGGAGGGAAGAGTCTACGAGAGAGGCTACCTCAGCCTGGGGTAGGAGAAGACAGTGGGGAAAGGGCAGCAGGAACAGGGTTTATATAGGGCTTCTTGGGGGTGGAGCTTTTCCAGGGAGGAGACTTTCAGGGTGGGGATTGGTCAGATTTTCAACCCCTGATTTGGTTCTGGTTTTAGGGTCAAAATGTTTCTTTCACTGGTTCTTTTGGGTTTTGGGCTCTAATTTCAGGGCCAGGGCACACTTCTTCCATTGGTTCTGATTCTAGGGCCAAAGTATGTTTCTTTGGTGCTGGTTTCAGAGAGTACACTTCTTGGTTCTGGGTTCAGGGATAAAGTGTTTCCTTTACTGGCTCAGGTCTCAGATCCAGGGTGGGTTTCTTTGACTACCTCTGGGTTCGGGGCTAGGGTGAGTTTCCTTCACTGTGAGTTTCTTTGGCCAGCTCCTTCCCCCCTCTCCCTCCCTCCTTTCTTTCTTTCCTTTCCTCCTCCCTCTCTTCTTCATTTCTCTCTTGTCGGGTCCCACCTGACCCATCAAACAGTCCTGAAGAGAGGAGTGGGGACTGAGAATTTTACAGACACAGAAAAATAGAGTAGTGAGGCATCTCAGTCAAAGCAGAAGCAACACTGAGTTTATCTCCCATCACCCTTTTACACACACTCCAAGGGAGGCAAAAAGACTTTCTTACCATTGGTTCAAGCAACAAACAAGTGTAAGCATCTTCTAAAAACAAAAAAAAAATATCTAGCAACCACTTCTTTAGGCAAAACATCTATTATTGGTTGGAGAGAAAGACATCTGATCACTGTGCATTTGGTCAAACATCCTGTTACTTGGCATTGGAAAGCAAAACAGGCTTGAACTCTCTGACTTTAACTCAAAATGGAATCAAGCCACTGATTTTATTTGGGCTCCTATACCTCTCTGTAGTGGATTTATGATGTTACATTGTAAATTATTGTCCCACCTATGAGTTTAATAAAAAGTGCTGATTGGCCAAAGGCAGTCAGGAAGTATGGGCAGAGCTACCAGATTAAGAAAACTCTGGGAACAGAAAGAACAGAGCAGAGGTGCCAGAGAGAAGCCAGAAGAAGCAGAGGACAACTATACTGCTCTGAGAAAAGGTACCAAGCCGCATGGCTGAACAGGATAAGAGTCATGGGTTAGTTTAAGGGTAAAGTGTAGTATGAGGCTTCTGTCCTGGACTTTCGGGCCTAGCCTCAAGGTTTAGGCCCACAGACCCGAAGACCCGCAGAGACACACAGATGCATACAATAGTTTTAGGCTGATCGGCCTCAGGCCCAGGCATATCACTTGCTAGCTCTCTACCCTTCATCTAACCCATGATTCTTCCTGTTCAGCCATGTGGCTCGGTACCTTTTCTTAGAGCAGCATGGTTGTCCTCTGCTTCTTCCAGCTTCCCTCTGGCATTCTGCTCTATGCTTCCTGTTCTCAGAGTTTTCTTAGTCTGGTAGCCCCGCCCACACTTCCTGCCTGCCTTTAGCCAATCAATGCTTTTTATTAAACCAGTGGGTGGGACAATTATTTACAATGTAACAACATAATCTCCCACAGTAAAGAGTTAGCAAGTTATATGCCTGGGCCTTAGGGCCATCAGCCTAAAATTTGTAAGTATCTGTGTGTTTCTGTGGCTCTGCAGTCTGTGACTCTGCAGGTCCAAACCTTGAGGGTAGGCCAGAAAGTCTGGGCCAGAAACCTCTCAACACCTCCATGTTTCTCTCTGTCTCTGTTTCTCTCTCTCTCCCCCTTCCCTCCCTCCCTCATCCCCCCTTTCTTTCTTTCTTTCTTTCTTTCTTTTTTTTTTTTTTGAGAGGGTTTTTCTATGTAGCTCTAGTTGTCCTAGAACTCACTATGTAGACCATGCTAGCCTTGAATTCAGAGATCAGCCTGCCTCTGATTCTCCAATGCTGGGATTAAAGGCCTACACCACCACCAGGCAAAACTCCACCATCCTAACTTTATTATTTGATTAATTTTAATAAACATATATAGGCATAAAAACGCCGCCCTAAATGGCCCCACTCTGTAGGCAATTTCATCACTTCATCCATCACTACTCCAAATAGCCATCAGAGATATTAGCTTGTTTTTCTTATAATTTTATACAGACTTGTAGTCTTTTGTGTCTGATATTTTTTACTTAGTGTAGGAAGCTTATGGTGATCTGCCCCCCACATGCCAATAGCTTGCTTCTTTTTGTCGCTGCCTTGGGGGCTCAACTACAGTGATTCACCATCACTATTCACTGGTTGATGCACACGGAGAGTCACGACTTCATTATTAATAAAGTTTCAAGGAACATTAGTGCATGTCTTTGTACATACATACATGTATACATATTCTGTGTTCGGTCGATATTTAACATGATTAGTGAATTCACGCAGGTTTAAGAAATTGCCACATATAGACTAACTGGCTCAGTGATTCCTGGGACCCACATGTGGGAAAGAGAGCTGATTTCTGTAAGCTGTTCTATAACCTTAACATGCACATTTATTTGCCTTACCTACCCACATGAATAAACGTAATGTAAAAGGTTGGTTATCAAGCAGTTGGTGTGGTTTCAGTGAAGTAGGAACAGAAAGGCAGAGAGAAGAAAACCCTGCACAAATCCTAGCACCATCATTTATGACATGGAAGCAGGGAAACCAGATAGGGCGCTAGGGTTTGAGAATAGAACCCATATTTCTCTTCAGCCACACCACTATCTGGCTTAATTCTGTATTTCAAAATGTGCTTTTGGATTCATGCTTCTCTACTTGAGGATAGGCCATTAGGGTCGAAAACAATGTGGAGAACCTTCGAGTTCAGAATGAAACTCGGCAAGTGCATCCGTTTTGGTCTCCTAGCAACAGCGGTCAATTACTTGGCGCGGGACTGAATTGGTTCCCACCTGAACCGAGTCTGGAGGCCCGCCCACCGTGGGGTGAGGGTGGGGGCTCTGCGGCGAGCGCGCACGCGCAGAGAGTGGGCGGTGCGATTAGGAAGAACGGAAGGTAGCACTGCAAACAAGGGGTAGGCTGCACTCACGCCGAGTGGCTGAGAAGCCGGAAACGCGCCCTGAGTGGCTGAGAAACCGGATACGCGCACCGGGGGAGGGGGAGTGTGCGGCCCCGAGGAGGCAGGCCTGACTGGGCGGGGCCTGGCGGGAAACGTTAGGGGAGTTGTAAACCGGGTACGGGGCGAGCGAGGGCGTCTGAGCCGAGCTCCGGCCGGATGAAGAGCCGGGCGGGTGGGCCGGTGCTCCCCTGCACGGGCTTCAGGTAAGCGTGGACACGGCCGGGCGGGCTAGGGCGGCCAGGGCGGGGAAAGGCCGAGGCTGATGTCGTTTTCTCCCTTTCCAGGTCGGCCAGCCGGGCTGCCAGAGCTTCTGGAAAAACAGCCCCGGGCGCCGCCCAGCATGCCCGACACTCGGCGCGGAGCGGGGCCGCCTGCCGTCGGAGACGTCGGGTGGTACGGGGAGGCGCGGTCACTGGCGCGATGTGCTAGCACGTGACACCCGCCCCGGCGAGCTCCAGTCGGACACTGGTCCCCTGCACTGCCCGCGCAGGTGAGGAGGGCCGGGGAAGTCGGGAGGATACCCCCGGAGAGGGAGTCTTTGTTTGGATGTTTTCGGGATACACGTGTGACATGTAAATGGATTGGACCACCTGAACCTGCCCCCTCCCCCAATTTAGTTGATTCCAGGTATGAGTGATTGTTCTAGTGTAACCTTACGCTCTTAGCTGCTTTGACACCTTTTTCCTGTTTGTGAGTTATTCTTGATACGTTTGATATTTTAATTTGGGTCGTCTGTTTTTCTAGAATCATTACCGAAGGGCTTGCGGGTTATTGTAGCCGGGAATGGTGGAGTGCGGAGATATAAGTTATTGTGCAAACTTTGTGAATTAAAAGGTACTGTGCTAGGACAGTATAGAAACAAGCCAAAGACAAGTTGTATTTAGCTGGTATTTTTTAGAATCCTTTAAAAGTCTGTTTAGAATGTGGAAAAGAAAACATACTGATTGAAATAATGGAAGCTGATCGGTGCATCTTGCAAAGTGCCCGTGCCCCCCCCCCCCCCCCAGAAAACAGTGTGATAGTGTAGGTTGGCTAGAAACTTAAAGCAGAATGCTTTGCCAAAATGAAGAAGACAGTTCAATACCTTCAGTTGGGGTTTTCTTAAGATGTGATGTGAGACATGTCAGTGGTTAGAATGGAACTACCCTTTGGAATGAGAACGTCCATTGTTCACAGCACCACGTACATTCCTTCATGATGTCTCTTGTCTTTACTGTTGTTACCTTTGGTTTATGGCTGTTGAGGTCATCACATTTTAGGGACTCAGAACAAAGCAGAAATCTGGGAGCCTCTGCCAATAAAGTCTGGTTTGAACTGGTTTAAGAAGGCCTAGGATTTCACACCAATGTTTATTTTGACATATAGTTTAACGTTTGGGGCTTTCAGAATAGAAAGTGAAGAAGCCACATACTTAACTTTGCTCTAAAAAATTACTATAGTTGGTATGTTTTAGGCTTTATGGTTTCAGCAGTGATTGTGTTCTAGGTGTGGTTGCAGCTGGTAAAAGTTAGAGAAGTGTGTTTTAACCTAGGTGGAGCCTAGAAACTTCAAGTTAAAGTTGCATGGCTTCTTTAGGCTATAAATAGTTTACATTCTTCTGTGAGGGGAAAAAAACTTTTGTTCATCCATGGTCCTTCAGATAGAGAACCTTATTTACCTGTGGTTCTATTGATCTTTCTTGTCAAGGTGATTGAGTGTGCATTGCTTTAAGGTCTTTCATACTTAGTTGATGTCTAAAAACTCGTTTTATAATTACCTTATGGATCTAGTACAACAGATCTATGTAGGACTTTATACCTCACTGTTTAGCCAGGTCCTAATGTAAAGAAGACTTATAGACAAAACAAGTTTGTAATTTGTTACTAGACTAAGAGGTTGGATCTTTAGATCTGAGATAAAAATTCAGCTGAACCTCTGACTACTTATGTGATTTTTAACCTCAAAATCTAGGCTTTCTTTTTGTATTAAAATGGGGAAAAAGTGCTAGTCCAGGGCTGGAGAAACGGCTCAGTGAATAAAAGCATTAGCTGTGTAGGAAGGTTCCAGTTAGGTCCCTGAAACCCTCATAAAAAGTTGTATGCAGTGATGTGCTTCTGTAATTCTAGCACTCCTGGGGGAGATGGGAAGCTGACACAGGGGGTCACCTCAGAGCTGGCAGATCAGCTAGCCTGAATGTAGCCCAATAATAAAGACCCTGCCTCAGCATTGTGGAAGGTGAGAACTACCTCCAGACCTCCATATGCATCTTCAACCCTTCATAGACATACAAGCATATTAATTAGAAAAAGAAGGTAACAAACTGGATTAGCTAACACTCTGGTTGCTATGACAAAATACATGACAAGAAGGGACTTAAAGAAAGATGATTTATATTGATTTTACAGTTCAGAAGGGCACAGTCGGTTTGGTGGGGAGGCTAGTCACATTGCAGCCTGTAATCTGGAAGCAAAGAGAGATGCTGGTGATGAAGCTTGCTTTCTTATATTTTAGTACAGGATTCTACTCAGTGTGGGTGTCCCCACCATGTTCAGTGTACATCTTACCTTTCCAGTCCCCTTTTCTGGAAACACTCATAGACACACTCATAGGTGTGTGTCCACTGTGGTCGACAGTGAAGGTTTACCATCACAGCAACCTTATGTGGTTTAGGAGAGGCGGGAGTAAATTATTATTCCATTGTTTCTTAAATACCATACATAGGCTCACAGGAAGAGCATGCTACATGTAGGGTGGGAGGTCATTGGAGATCTCCTTTGAATAGCCTTTGATCTACTGTAAATTATAATATCTCTATAAGTTTTGATTAAAAACTAATACATATATTTAAAATACTTATTTTTAATTATGTGTGTGTGTATGCCTATGCCATGTGTGCAGGTGCCCTGGAGGCCATAGGAGGGTGTGGAACCCCCCTAGAGTTGGAGTACAGGTTTGATGTGAATGTTAGGAATTGATCATGGTTACTGAAGACTGAATTCAAGTCTTTTGGAAGATCAGCAAGGGCTCTTAACCCATCTCTTCAGCCTATATATTTTTCTTTTGAGGCAAGATCTTGCTGTATAGTCTATAGACTGCCAGTGAGTTCCCTACATTACAGGGTAAGTTTGAGACCTCTGGCAACCGTCCTGCCTCATCCTCCCTAAGTCTGTGCCATCACATCTAACTGAAACCAATGCCTTAAATAACAATTACCCTTGGCCTTTTCACTCAGTAGCACTTTTTTAGATTTCAGTTAGTGGCATTGCCAGAAGGGACTGCATAGAAAGGTGACTTCTTGATCCGTGAGCCTTCTGAAAATGTTCTGTGCATTAATAGAGTCTGATGGGATGGAGCATCTCTATCAGTCCCCTGCAGGATACTGAACTACTTTGTGTCTTTGAGCCTTAATCCCTCATCTAGTTTACTTTGCAGAATTAGTGTGCATAAAGAGCAGTTGGTTAGGTCCCGTCTCCCCATCTTTAGATTCTTGGCTCTTTTAAACATGAGGTTGCTATGGTGGTGTATGCTTTTTCCTAGGATGAATGACATGAATTTGAGCCCGGTGGGGATGGAGCAGCTGTCTTCATCCTCTGTGAGCAATGCCCTGCCAGTCTCAGGAAGTCACCTGGGTTTGGCTGCCTCACCCTCTCATAGCACCATCCCTGCCCCAGGTGAGTGGGAGCCACTGCACTTGAATTCAACATTGACTTGAGTTCTGAATGAATTTTAGGGTAGTAGAAACTAGTAAGCAGGGTTTGCAAAGTGTTTTGTGTAGTTGTAGCATTCTGGTGGGTGGAATAGCAGTTTGTTTTTTGTGTGTGTGTGTGTGTTTTTCAGTAGTCTCTTTAGGATTAATCTCTTTAATCCAGAGCTGAAACTGCCTTAGCTTTTTAATCTGGGACTCTCACTCATCTGTTTGACGCTTGGATGTTATGTCCCTAATTAATAGAAGAAGATCAGTTTAAATTCCTCTTAAGTTTCCAAAGCATTTGAAATCCAGCTTGTTTAAGATTGAAAACGGAGCATCTGTAGGAGTGTGCAAGGCCTTGGCTTTATGGTGAGAGAGATGGAGCTTCTATATGTGCCTCCCTGTAAGTCTGGGCATCTTTAGAAACACAGCGGGGAAGGCACTCTTCCCTGTCCATACTTTTTTGTTGTTGGGAGATTTTGTTTTGTTGAACTGGTCTTACATAGCCTGTATTGACCCCAATCTTAATGTAAGCAGGGTGACCTTGTGCTCCTGTTCCTCCTGGCTCTACCTCTCAAGTGCTGGATTTACAGGCATGTAGTTCTGAAATCCTTTTACTGTCTAGTTTTGTTTTCTTTTCCTATTGAAATGAGAAATGAGTAAGCTATTGATTATTGGGGATATGTAGCATCATAATGTTATATTGAACTTTATGTTTAATATTTTAAGTACTGTGTAAAAGATGTTAAGGTTTTTATAGAGAATTATATCCTAAATTAGTAAAATGCAGCCATCAAGTCAGATTAGTTGAAATTAACATTTTATTCCTTGAAGTATCAATACAAGAAATTTTTAAAAATTAAAGTTTATGTGATGTGTGCGTTTTGCTTGATTCTTGTTGAAAACTGATAATCTGAAACAGACCAAGATCACTTTTGTGTATCGCATGTGCCTAGTGCCCACAGAGGCCAAAACAGGGCATCAGACCCCTTGGAACTAAAGTTTCAGATGTTGTGAACAACCATGTCAGTGTTAAACTGAACCTGGATCCTTTATAAGTGTAGCAAATGCTTTTAGCTGCTGAGCCATATCTCTAGGAAACTTTAAAAATAAAGTATAATGGTGTATGATGTAAGCTCAGCATTTATTAGTACAGGCAGAAAGATAAAGAGTTAAAGGCCAGCCTTGGCCTTGATATTGTTAACCTGTCTGTTTATTTCCTAGGGGTTTCTTTTAGGCAATAGTCTTATTAACAAAAGGCCCAGGCTGGATTGATGGCCCAGCCATTAAGAGCACCTACTGTTCTTCCAGAGGACTTGGATTCAGTTCCCAGCACCTACTTGGGTTCAATTGGCAGCTCACAACTGTCTGTAACTCTATTTCCTGACACCCTTACATAGGCAAAACAACAATGCACAATAAATAAATAATTTTTTAAGGCTTATATTAAAAAAAAAAACTCTGTTTGCCCAAAATATGCACATCAGCATCAACTAAATTGTTATCCAAATTCATTTGATGCTTAGGCACAGAAAAAGTGGGCAAAATTCAAGGTGGGTGTAGTTTAAGGTTCAAACTGTTGATTGTGAAGTATAGCACTTACAGAGTAGAGCACTTACAGAAAGGGTTGAAAGTAAACACACAAGATATAGCTAGCTTTAATCTGGGTAGATTCAAAGTATAAACATATCATAGACAGGATCTCACTATGTTGCCCAGGTTAGGCTAAAACTCAAAATCTGTCTACCTCTGCCTTCCTGGTCCTGGGATTATAGTAATATACCATTATGCATGGTTTTTTAAGTGAAATGCATAGTAATATAAAGGGGAAATAAAACTTAAAAGTTATCACTACAAGAGACCATACTCATGAACAGTTACTATTTTTTAATGTTTATTTGCCTTAAAGAGTCATTTTTTACAGTTTTAAATTGTGTCTAAGTATATGCACATGAAGGCAGATACCTGGCAGAGGTTCTGGCCTGGAGTTGCCGTTCCACTGATATGGCTGCCAAGAATTGAACTCTGGTCTTGGTGGAACAGTACATGCTCTTAGCCACAAGCTATCAAAGCCACCTGTTTTGTTGTTTTTGTTTTAATGTAATTTATTCTCTGAGGTTTTATTCAACTAGATTGTTGCCTTGATATTTAGAAGAAACGACGGGAGGATCAGGTTAGCACTTTAAAAATAACCTGATGTACACATACACACTAACTTGAGAACCAGGTTTAGTCATGCACACTTACAATCCCAGCATTCCACTGGATCATAGGTCAATGTGGGCTACATTGACCCTTTCTGAGAAGTAATTTGGTGACTGGAACTACTTGTTCTGTTGTAGATGTTGCCCAGTAATATCTTGGGAAGGGTTTCCAGGGAAATTCTTTAGTTTCTCTAAATTTTAAGAGTTTTGCCAGTGGTTTTTAGGTACTAATCTTTTTAATTAAGAAAAAATTTTTTTTAAAGGTCTCCCAGTGGCAATTCCAAACCTGGGTCCCTCCCTGAGCTCTCTGCCTTCTGCCTTGTCTCTGATGCTTCCCATGGGCATTGGAGATCGAGGAGTGATGTGTGGATTACCTGAAAGAAACTACACCCTACCTCCACCACCTTACCCTCACCTAGAGAGCAGTTACTTTAGAACCATTCTACC
Source organism: Phyllotis vaccarum (assembly GCA_033318265.1). NCBI lineage: Eukaryota > Metazoa > Chordata > Mammalia > Rodentia > Cricetidae > Phyllotis > Phyllotis vaccarum. Next base: position 41,041,993 of record JARWLC010000014.1, on the reverse strand, counting down.
TGGTAAGTTTTATAGTTACTGTGTGTGGTGTGGAGTGGGGGTAGGGAGTGGAATCATTCTGACCTCAGCTTCTGGAGGTTATTGGATAGAAGTCTCTGGGTCTGTTGATATTTGTGTGCTTTGTTTAGAACATGCATATATTTGAATAGGAAAGAAACAATTTGATTAATGTAATTCTTTTTTTTTCATAGTCTTTAGTGTTGCTTTGGTTTTTGAAGTGGGGATTAAACCTAGGTAGGGCCTTATGCATGATAGTAAGGCACATTACCACTGAGCTACATCTGAAGCCCTTTTTCTTTTGACATTGGGAAACTGCCTGTATAGCAGAGAATGACCTTGTTCTGATCCTCTGTCCTCCGTCCGACCTTCAAAGTGCTAGATTATAGGCAGAGGACTTTTGTTGCTGGTTTGAGACAGGGTCTTGCTTGTAGCCCTGGAACCTGCTATGTAGACAAGGCTGGCCTCAAACTCAGTATTGGGATGAGCTCCACTATACCTGGTTTATGTTACGTTGTTTTCTTTGTGTGTGTTGGTGGTATGGAGGCTAGAGGTCGATGCTGGTTGTCTTACTCAGTTTTTCTCCACCTTACATGTTGAAGCTGGGCCTCACTGAACTCAGAACATGCTGATTCAATAGTTAGTGTAACTTACCAGCTTGTTTCAGTGATTTGTGGGATTTCCCTCTGGAGTTGACATGGCATTGGTGATCCAAACTTAAATCTTTAGACTTACATAGCCTTCCCTATGGTACGGTTTTGTCTTGTTTTGTTTTTGGAGAGAGGGTTTCTCTGTAGAACAGGCTGGCCTTGATCACCTGCCTCTGCCTCCTGAGCACTGGGATAAAAGGAGTGCACCACCCCCAGTGAGAGCTCCCCCCCTTCCCACCCACCCCCATCAAGCCAGTTTTTATATAAAGCAAATTATGATCACTGAACATTGGTTCAGTATTTTTAATTCTGTAGTTTACCAGCTGCCTGTCCTGTTTAAAGTTAATTTTACATATACTGTTTTCAGACAGTTTAACAAACAGAGGGAAGCCACTAGGAGTACCTCAGATGACCTCCCACGTCATTAGAAGCATAGCTTTGGACTTGGGAAGTAGTTCAGTAGTAAGGCTTTTTTTTTTTTGAGGCCCTGGGTCTGATCCTAATTTTCTACCACTCTCCCCCCAAAATGTGTGAAATAGGTTTGTTTTGAATAATTTAATTTGCTTTGATAATTTTATAACAAGTTCTTAAATTATTTTATTGCTTATTTATTTTGTGTGTGGATCAACTTTAGCATCTTAGAACCAAAGACTTGGAATCACTTAGATGTTGGAGATTCCATTTAAGTTGTTTCTAGTTGGCTTTGTCAGACCAGCTTCATGTGTTAGGGTCTGAGTCTCATAGAGAAACTCAGAATGCCATATATACTACTTGTATCGATATTGATTAAAGAAGTAGCAGGTTATTTAACTCAGCTAATGTTTGTAAGAAAAATGGTTCCTAGCACTTGAAATTTCTTATATTTTATAATGTGCTGATATCTCTTCTCTGGTATCTCTTTTCTCAGGCATTTTATCTTACTTAGCTGACAGACCACCTCCTCAGTACATACACCCCAACTCTTTAAATGTTGATGGTAATACAGCATTGTCTGTCACCAACAGCCCGTCAGCACTAGATCCCTATCAGGCCAATGGAAATGTTGGGTTAGAATTAGGTGTTGTTTCAATAGATTCTCGCTCTGTGAACACACATGGTGCCCAAAGTCTTCATCCTAATGATGGCCATGAAGTGGCATTGGACACAGCAATCACTATGGAGAATGTTTCTAGAGTTACCAGCCCAATCTCTACAGATGGAATGGCAGAGGAACTTACAATGGATGGTGTTGGAGGAGATCATTCGCAAATCCCAAATGACTCCAGAAGTCATGAACCTCTCTCTGTGGATTCTGTGAGCAGCAACCTTACAGCAGACACTGTAGGGCATGGTGGTGTGATACCCATTCATGGGAATGGTCTGGAGCTTCCTGTGGTCATGGAGACAGACCACATTGCAAATCGGGTCAATGGGATGTCTGACAGTGCCCTCAGTGATTCCATCCACACCGTGGCCATGAGCACCAACTCCGTAAGCGTGGCACTCTCTACCTCACACAACCTCGCCTCCCTAGAATCTGTTTCTCTCCATGAAGTTGGCCTTAGCCTGGAGCCCGTGGCTGTCTCTTCCATCACGCAGGAGGTTGCTATGGGGACAGGTCATGTAGATGTTTCCTCAGACAGCTTGGCTTTTGTACCACCTTCGCTACAAATGGAAGACTCCAGTTCAAACAAGGAAACCATGGCAACCTTGTTTACAGTTTGTGAGTGTGTCTTATTCTCTTCTAGAAATACTGGGTTTTGTCTTTTAAAAGTATGTGTTTGAGAGTTTTGCTTGCATGCATGTACAGGTACCACATGCATGCCTAGTGCCTGCAGAAACTAAGACAGTATTGGATTCCCTGGAACCGGAGTTACAGATAGTGTGACCCATTGTGTGGGTTCTGGGAATCAAACCTGGATCCTCTGCAAGAGTAGCAGGTACTCTTAATTGCTGAGCCCTCTCTACAGATCCCAAATATTGGTTTTAGAATGCCATTGTCCTGACTAGTATTGGATACAGTCTGATGCTAGTTAAGGGAGAGTAGAAAGAAATCTGTTTTTGCTCTCATATTATCCTTTAAGAATTCTGGTGTCATTTCTTCATATACTATATGTGCAATCTATTGGTTCAGATAATATAGTCATGTCTATATTTTACCAATCAATTGTAGCCCTGTAATGTTAAGGTATTTCCCAAACAGCATTAAAGGACTAAAGTTTAACACAAGTAATCTTGGTGATATTCATTGTGCTCTTTCAGCATATGCCAGAAACAAAACAAAACAAAACAAAACAAAAACAAAAAACAAACTTCCATAACTATGGAGAATGTAGGTTGATATGCAGTGGTTTGTCTTAGAGTGTATGAATAGTTGTGCATGTAAAAGTTCTTTTTTTATAGGGCAGCCACAAAAAAAAAAAAAAAACTATAAAAATGGTTGATTTGTTAGTTTCATTTTGTGCAGGAGACTTTTCATCTGTTCACCTCTGTGCTCTGGCAGATGCAGGGGACAGGGCAATCTACCAAGACAGTACAGATTTAAGGGACTTACAGGCTAATGGGAATCATGGACAAAATATGGACAGCTATCTTACATAGTAACAATAAAAGTCATGATGGGATTAAGGTTGTGGTGGTTAAGGAACTTGAAGAACAATTAACTAGACTGTGGAAGGGTCAGTAGCATGTGTGTTAGCATAGGCCCGAGGACAGGAGAGATGTTAGGCAATTGATAGGAAGATATTTTAAGTACCTGTAAGTGAAAAAAAAAAAAAATCATAAATGGTTCAGATGGCTGTGGTGGAAAATGGGACTGAGGGGGCGGTCACCTAGGGAGACAGGAGCAGAACATATAGGGCTGTTAATAACACATGAGTTTTAGAGTGAGGATTGGTATGGGGTTCTACTGCAGTGTGAGCTGGTATGGTAGATTTGTTAGAGGCAAGTATTGTAGGGAGCAGAAGTTGATTTTCTGTCCTCACAGAGGACAAAGAAAGTAGAACATTTGTGGAACAGTCATTAGAGCTTGTAGGTAGGTTAGGGAATGGTGCTAGAGAGAAAGCTCAGTGTCCTGCATGAGAAGCTACATAAATGTTAGGCTGAAAGGTGATGAGAGGGGAGTGATGAATCCGTTTTTAGATACTAATTGAGTGTGTAAGTTGCTCAGTAGAGAGGTGTAATGGAGCTCAGGTAATCCTGGCCATGGCAGTGGGATGAAATCATCTGGTAAGGGGTTCAGAAGAGATTCTGAATATGTGAACTGAAGCCAGTCAGTGAAGAGCCCCTCAGTATTGGTCTTTAAAGTCTATGATAAGTGCAATTAAGACTGGTTGATTTAGTAATTAGCATTTGATGCCAAGTGGAAACTTAGCTTATGTGAACTATACCCATCTGTGTCTTTCTCACATGCTGCCTGCAGGGTGCACACTCTGTGACCGAGCCTACCCCTCAGACTGCCCTGATCACGGACCAGTGACTTTTGTTCCTGATACACCAGTAGAGAGCAGAGCAAGGCTGTCCCTTCCAAAGCCACTTGTTCTCCGCCCATCCATTGTGGGAACAGAAGTTGGTAAGAATATTGGAAGAGACCACACTGTGGGGATATTTTCAAATATAATAAAACAGTGGGATATCAGGGATCTATCTACCCACAGTCGGGGTAGGAGGATCAGACAGTGGTAACTCACACCTTTAATCCCAGCACAGGGAATGTCCCAGGAGTGGTGACCTACGCCCTTAATCCAATCTGAGTTTGAGGTCATCTTAGTTTACAGAAGAAGTTCCAGGCTCCCAGATATAGAAAGACAGAGCAGGCAGAAGAAGCCATACAGTCCCATCACTTGGCAAAGCAGAGGCAAGAGAATCTCTGTGAGTTCAAAGCCAGCCTAGTCTTCAAAGCAAGTTCCAGGACAGCCAGGACTTTTACACAGAAAACTCTGAGATAACAAAGGAAAAAGCGTAACAGACAGAGGTTGGAGCAGGTCGATCTGTCCTCTGATATCTCAGACAGGAAAAAGAAAGAAAGACAGGAGGAAGTGGATATCTCCAACTGTTTTATTATATTTGAAAATATCCCCACCACACAGTCCCGTCAAGTCCCCTTTTCTTTTGGGATGGAGTTGTTAAGTTTTTGTAATTAGTGGTTAGTTGATCTAAAAAGTCAGTAGGGAGTAGATGATTCTCCAGTGGTGAAATAATGAAGCCTGTGATACTGAGCCTCTCCTGAGAGTCAGAACTGAGTAGAAGCACAAGTCCTCTTTGGACTCCTGTTATCAGCTATTACAGCCACCACAACTAGCATTGTACCATTCTCCTTGGAACTTGGTTTCCATTAAAACGTGGAAATGTGGCATAGAAGATAAGCAAATTTAAAAATACATTTTATGTAGAATTCTTTAGGAAGGAGTCTAGACTACCAGGGCATATTTATCCGTGTCTGAATTACACAGCTTCTGAGTTATTGTGTCAACCCTTTGAAATTATGAAATTAGGGTTATTATTTTCCAGCTGCAGCTAGGGCATGAATATTAAAAGCAGAAAACAGTTTAGATAATCATGCAATGCATTAAGATTAAGAGATTTTAAAAGCTTTATTTTGTAAAGATTGCTCTTTTTGATAAAATGGTTTTGGTCTCTTGCTTATTCTAAAATAATATGGAGGGATGTAGGTTTTGTGTATATACAGCAGGAATTTGATTTTGCTTTTTCTGCATTTCAATTTAATTGTGTGTGTGTTTACACTATGCCTGCTGTGCAAATGCAGGTGCACACATTCCATGATAAACATGTGAAGGTCAGAGACAACCTTTGGTAGTGGATTGTTGTGGGTGGAACTCAGGTTACCTCATGACAAGTGCCTTCACCTGTTGACCCATCTGTCTGGCTACTTTTGTGATATTGTAGGCCTGGACCCATAAGTCTTGACATAACAGAAATTATTAGCTCCTGCCTTAGTACCCTTATTAGTTTAATGTTTAAATCATTGTGTAGTTGGTGTCCTTCCATTTATAGGTGTATGGACTGCAGAAGCCATTCCTGTGCGGACTTGTTTCGGGCCTTTAATTGGTCAGCATAGCCACTCCATGGAAGTAGCAGAGTGGACAGACAAGGCAGTTAACCATGTCTGGAAGGTCAGTATTGAAGAAACTTTTAGCTTTTGGCTGCTGCTGAAGCCCAGGCTGGCTTCAGTCTCCAAGTCCTCCTCTTCAACTTTCCAGATGTTGGGATTAGGCCGTCCTACCTCCAGGCTTGACATTTTGGGCTGTTGTCATGATTTTATGATAGCGTAAAAAGGGACAAGTCCAAATCATCCAGGACTGAGATTGCATTCATCTGTTCGTTATTTATTTTGTATTGTATACTCTCTTTTTTTTGGTATAAAAACTTGAGAGCAGTGTACTGGATGTTGAATAAACGGGATAAACTGATAAAAGTTTTCATTTTATGGATTGATGCCAGTGATTTTGATCTCTTCAAAGGATTTTTATTTTGTATTTGTGTGTGTTTTGCCTGAATGAATGTGTAACACTTTATGCAGTGCCTGTCAAGGCTAGAAGAGGGTCTCAGACCCCTGCAACTAGAGTTTGACACACTTGAGAGCCCCGGGGTGCTGGAGAAAGAGCTGGGAACTGGACCTAGAGCTCTGCAAGACTAGCTACTGCTCTTAGACACCAGCCTTAATTTAAATTATTTTACATTTTCGTTTCTTGTGACTGCGGAGGCTGTGAACGGGAATTACACAGTGGTTTGCGGGGGCGTTGGTGGTTGTTCTGGTTTAGGTTGGTTTTTTCAGACAGGATTTCTCTATGTAGCCCTGGCTGCCCTGCAACTTACTCGGTAGACAGGCTGGACTCAAACTCTGCTTCTGCCTTCTAAATGCTGGGAGTAAAGGCATGCAGCTTAAAAGTTATTTAGAATTAACTAAATATCCCTCAAATATTCGGCTTAGGGAGTAGTTAGCTACAATTATTTTTCTAGTTTTATGCTGGGAATATAAGGTTTTGACATCAATAGATATGCCATTTATATAGACTCTTAAAGAATGAACATTGAAACGGGACTTTAGTTATAGGGACTTTAATTTTAATGTCTGACTAGAAAAATGGGTGAGACTGGTCCTCTGCTCTTAGGAGATAGTCTTACTATACCTACCTTAGTGTTGATAAAGACAGATAGACAAATATCTTTTTAGTGAAAAGGTACTCAAGAATGATGTCATTCTGTGCACAGAGCAGCTCCCAAAGATCACTAATGCTCTTTCTTGTATTTCTAGAAATAAGAGTGTTGAAATAAATATGGAGAGGGCACTAACTAGCATTTAGATGATAAATGAGAGGTTCTCAGTTCATTGATATGTATGCATGCCTTCTGTTGCCAGATATACCACAGTGGTGTCCTAGAATTCTGCATTATTACAACTGATGAAAATGAGTGTAATTGGATGATGTTTGTGCGCAAAGCCAGGTAAGGAGAGTTTAGATAAAGGATAGTTACATTCAGCTAGGTTCTCAGTAGAAAACTTGAGATATGAAAGAGCTTTGGAATACAAGTTACCACTCTAGACATGCTTAGACCCAAGCCTTTTTAGCATTTCATTCTACAGTAGCTGACTGGGTGCCAGGTAACTATAAAGCAGATTATATTGCTTTTTAAGTAAACATTCAGCTCCTGGTGCAGTGAGGAATGATATCATCTATGAGTTTGCAAGTGAATGCTTCTTTATATCATATCCTGATAATCTTTTTCAGGCTATTACTGAAGTGAATTTTTTTCTTTAGGTGTTTTTTTTTTTTTTTTTTTTTTTTTTTTTTTTTTTTTAATCTTTATGTATTTGTGATAAAGAAATTTTAAGACTTCATGGGCCTTGTGATCCAGACCTATGATACCCAGCACTTGGAAGCCTGAGGCAGGAGAATCTCTGCAAGTTCTAGGTCACCCTGAACACAGACTGAGATCCTGTCAAAACAAACAAGAATACTTAATTTTGTTAATCTTTTGTTTGTTTTGAGATAGAATCTCATGTGCATCAGACTGGCCTGGAACTTGGAGCAATCCTCCTGTAATTCTATGGCTGGGATTACAGGTGTGAATTGCCCCATTTCCATCTAGTAACAGCCTGTGGTGTTTCTGACAATAAAGAATAACTACTTCGGTATCCAAGTTAAGAATTATGTTTTGAGATGATTGAGAAAATAGTCCAGTCAAAGCTTCTATATTAGATTCTGCTATAGAGGGCATGGCATGTCTGTTTGAGACTTCCTATCCTCAAAGGGCAGGAAATATAGCATGTTGGAGGATTGCTTGCCTGGTGTGTGTAATGCATTAGCTTGATGCACAACGCTGAAGACAAAGTCCCCTTAAGCCAAGTATGGCGCTATATACCTGTAGCCCTAGCTGTTTAGGAGGCTGAATGGAAAATTAATGGAGACCAGGAGTTTACAACCAGTCTGAGCAACACAGTGCGATGTGTTCTCTTACACTTGACCTGTTCCATGTGATTATGTAGGAACCGAGAAGAACAGAATTTGGTGGCTTATCCCCATGATGGAAAAATCTATTTCTGTACCTCACAAGACATCCCTCCTGAAAATGAGCTGCTTTTCTATTATAGCCGGGATTATGCCCAACAGCTTGGTAAGTCTGTGAGACTTGTTACCATGCATCTATCTAGTGCAGTACTGTCAGTGGCCAGGAAGAGAATGTGATGATTTTTATTATGACAACTTCTATTATTAATAAATACGGCTTAGAAGTCAGATACTAGGGTATAAACCTGATAGATCCATAGAGTGACTCTCTTCTCCACCTTCTCAGATCAAAAGGACCTTTCCAAGAAAAGAATCTTTCCAAGCCCATCCTTCTCCTCTATGTCTCTTCATCTTCCCCTGGGTCAGCCAGAGAACTATGGTTTATTATAGCCAGCTGAATGTAGACTCCACCGTCTGAATCACGGTTTGACTCCATTGGTGGTCTTAGAGCAACAGTCCACACAAGTCTACAATAGATTTTACAGTGGTAGCTTCATGAAGGCAAGCTGTTAGCTCTGTGTGCGAGGTGACAGAAGTCTGTAGTTCTTCCCCAAGTGATGTTACTGACTGTTTCACATAAATAGGCTTTGGTTGTAGAACTTTGAATCAGGGCTTGTAAATCTCTGAAACTTTTTTGTACTTCTTGGAATTTACCAGAGTCACTTTGGTTTGATTTAATGTGTTTTTTCCTCTGTCTACCATGTTACATTCACAAGTCTATTTAAGACTAAGTGCACTACAAAATGTAATGGTTTCTCCAAGAAAAAGATCTTAATCTCATGTTTATCAAGTGCTTTTTGTGTGCCCTGGTTTAGATGATAGGAATTGGCATTGAACAAGGCATCTTAATTTGACAGGTAGTGAGCAAGTTAAACATTTTCATAGAAGGGTAAATTCTTTGATTCCTTTTAATCATCAGTAATTAATGTCAAGAATAATTTTGAAACTAAAGTAATAGGAAGTCCTGATTTAATTTTTCAAAGGTGTTCCTGAACACCCAGATGTGCACCTCTGTAACTGTGGCAAGGAGTGCAGTTCCTATTCAGAGTTTAAAGCTCATCTGACCAGCCACATCCATAGCCATCTTCCTGGCCAGGGCCATAGCAGCAGCCACGGGCCAAGCCACAGCAGAGAACGGAAGTGGAAGTGTTCCATGTGCCCCCAGGCTTTCATCTCTCCTTCCAAACTCCACGTTCACTTTATGGGTCACATGGGCATGAAGCCCCACAAGTGTGATTTTTGTAGCAAGGCTTTTAGTGATCCAAGCAACCTACGGACGCACCTCAAAATACACACAGGTAAGCTGTTTTAAACCATTGGCATGGAGTTTTTATAGCAATTAGAAATTGTAGCCATAAACACTTGGATAAAGAAGTTATTGAAGTAGAGTTGTAAAAGAAAAATACAAAATATTAAATGGGAATGTTGGCCAGTAGACATTTGCTATAGTTTGCGGATGGTTTGCTCTTTTATTTGAAGTGAGTCTCATTAGCTCAAGCTAGCCTCATACTTGCTTAAGATGACCTTGAATTTCTCTCTCCCATCTTTTCTCTCTTTTTTCTCTTCTGTCTCTCTCTCTTGGTTTTTTTTTGGGGGGGGGGGAATTTCTTTGTGTGACAGTCCTGGCTACTCTGGAGCTTCATGTAGACCCAGTTGGCCTGGAACTCAGGGATTTCCTGTCTCTCCTGAGTGCTGGAATTCTAGGTGTGTGCCACCACCACTTGGAATTTCTGACCTTCCTGTATTCATTTACCAAGTGCTGGGCTCTGAGGCATGTACAGTCATACCTGACTATTGTGGTGCTAGAAATTGAATTCAGGTCTTTAGGTATGCTGGGCAGGAACTCTGTCAACTGTTACATTGCTAACCCCAAGTTCTTTTAAATTAGGTAGGCACTGTTATTAATTTTTCTTGAAAGTTTGTATCATGTGCCATATGTACTTTTAGATGGGAAGTCTTAGGAGGTCATACTTACTCGCTTTGCTAGCTTTAGATTATAAATGGAATGGCCTAGACCGTTTTTAGGTTGGTAGCATAGGGAATGAAGTGCCAGGCATGAGTCAGTTCTGCTTGGTTCTTGAGTGGGCTGCTTCTCCAAGCATGTCTGCTTGTTTAAGAATCTGCAGTTACTTTATTCTCAGTGTGGTCCTTGGGCTAATTTGCAGGTCAGAAGAATTACAGGTGCACTTTGTGTGACAAATCTTTCACCCAGAAGGCTCACCTGGAGTCACACATGGTCATCCACACAGGTGAGAAGAATCTCAAGTGTGACTACTGTGACAAGCGGTTCATGCGGAGGCAGGATCTCAAACAGCATGTGCTCATCCACACACAGTAAGTATCCTGCAGTGAGGATGCTGTCTGCAGGTGTGAGCCATTGTGTGTGCCTCACCTGAGATGCCCAGTGAGCATCTGCTCCTTGCCCTTGTCCAGGCCATTGCCTCCTGTGTTCCCAGATAGCCAAGCAGTACTTGGACTTTGTTATGGAAGATTTCACTTTCTTGTTCCTGTACTTATTTTTAATACATTCTTACTTTTTAATCCGTGTTTTTAAAACATTTCACTTATCAGTAAGTTTTTAAAATGACCTCTTAAATGCTCAGCATTGTGCTAGGGGATAAAGATACTGAGGTGAAAGACACTATAACGACAGTGAACTCCTATAATCTCATCTGCCCAGGAGACTGAGGCAGGCAGATTGTAAGTTAGAGGCCAGTCAAAACAAGGGGTATGGGAGAGGTGGAGCAGTGGTTATGAGCATTGAGTGCTCTTCAAGGTCCTACCTGAAGGCTCACAACCATCTATAATTCCAATTCTAGGGGATCCAGCATGCTCTTCTGGCCTCTGTGGGCACCAGGCAGGCAAGTGTTGCAGAGATATACATGCAGGCACAACATCTGTACACATAAAATTTAATCTTAAATACAGCCAAATAGTAGAGTAGTAGTTTTGTTTAAGGCCAGGGGTCCAGTCCCCATTACATAAGCCAATCTGGGGGTCTGGCCACACGCACTAGTAGTTTAAGCTTACTCAAGATCAGTTAGAATTAAGAAACTAGAGTAGGGTAAGGAATGAGAATGAATGATACTCTAGACGGCGACGGGGGTGTAAAAATAGCCTAGGCACAAAAACAAAAGCAGAGAACAATATAGAATTTTCTTTTTCTTTTTTTCCCTGTTGGTTTGTTTTTGTATTTTGAGGCAGGGTTTCTCTCTGTAACAGCTCTGGCTGTACTGTAGTCTAGGCTAGCCTGGAACTTAGCAGATCCACCTGCCTTTGTCTCCCAAGTGCTGGTTCTAAAGGCATGTGCCACCGCCGCCCTACAGATGTGTTTCTTTATAATAGAAAATAGAGTGCTTTGGACAGACGCTATATCATGAACAATCTTTCAGTCTTTTTTCTTTTCTTTTTTTTTTTTTTTTTTTTTTGAGATAAGATCTCATGCATCCCTCCCTGGCTGGCCTTGAACTCAACCGAGTAGTTAGGGATACCTAATAAGATAATATTAGTGCTGTGATCACAGGCTTGCAGTGTTTGTGCACTGCTGGGGATCCACAACAGCTTTGGATGCTAGACAGGCATCTACTAATTGAGCTACTTCCCTGTTGAAGGTCTACCAGGAACTTAACTTTCATTCTCAGAATGATGATGAGCTGTGACAGATCTGCCTCCCTACCTAGTGCCTTCTGGGCGGTTCTGTGCTGAGGGTATGTACTTATGGTGAAATTGTGGCTAAGAGAGAAACATTTTAGCATCTTTTAAGAGTTCAGTTCACCAATATTAGTTGTATATATGTAGTTGTGCAAGCCCTGAGGTAACATCTCTGTGAAGACTACTGTGTAAGATGGACAGGGTAATTCAAGGGGAGTGGGGTTGGGGAGATGCCAGGCAGAGATTGACTAGGAATGTTTTACTGAATCTGGGCATAAGAAATGGTTTCTCCTGCATCAGTCATAGTGGTAGTAGGCAGATGTAATACATTTTGTTGTCCTTAGCTTTGAGCAGGTGTTAGCAGAGGGAGAATTTACAGTAAACTTTATATTCAAAAGAATCTCTTCCGTTTTAGCTCTTTTGCCTTTCTTTCTTTTTCTTTTATGTGCATTAGTGTTTTGCCTGCATGTATTTCTGTGTGAGGGGGTCAGATCTTGGACTTATAGACAGTTGTTAGCTGCCATGTGGGTGCTGGGAATTGAAGCCAGGTCATTGGAAGAGCAGTCAGTGCTCTAAATGGCTGAGCCATCTTTCCAGCCCTTTTGTCTGCTTTCTAATCACAGTATAACCGGAAACACTTTGCAGCTGAGAGTCAGGATTTATACTCTAGTTCTTAGCTATCTGTGTCTATCATGTCTGTCCATCTATCTGAGATGGTCTTGCTTAGACTAGGTTGATCTCAACCTCTTGATTAACTGAGGTCACAGGGAGACATTATATCTGTCATACTGCTACAAAGAGTATTTTGAAAACTTACTTATTTGTATTTGCTTGTGTGTGGTACATGTATGCCATGGTATTCATGGGGAGGTCAGAGGCAACTTGTGGATTCTCCCCTTCCTCCATGTGAGTCTTGGGGAATAAACTCAAGTTGTCAGGTATCAGACAAATGCCTTACTTGCTGAATCATCTTATTGGCTCTATAAAGGATCTTTTATAACGAAGTCTTAATAGTTTCATCACTAAGGTGAAATTTTAGAAAATTGAAAAAATGAAATAGAAATTGTACAGTGTGAGAGCTTGAAAGATCTCTTGGAATCATGGAAGTTCTTTAATCAGTGTAGATGCTCATAACAGCGCCGTAAACGGCATCATCCCCAGTGGGAGAAAGTAGCCGTGATGAAGCTAAAAGTTGGGCCAGCCATGGGATACACTAATTTTCAAAATGTCTCTGGCAGATCAGGGCTGTTATTTCTTTCTGAATACCACACAGTCGCTATAATCTTGTGAGAAAGTTTTGTTCTAGTTGAGCTTTTATTAGCTCCTGTCTTTTCATTCTAACATCTTTCCTTGCAAAGATTTAAACATAGGCTTACAGGAGTATGTGTGTTCTCTGAATCAAAACCAGTGTCCTCCACATGCTAGGCAAGTACTGTACCACTGAGCTATATTCCAGGCTCTAACCGTTCTATAAAGTAACAGCTTTTTATGTAATCTGTGGTCACCGCCATGTTTTCCTATAGCTCTTTATCAGGGCACAATGTCTGTACAATTTCTGCAGCTAGTCATATTGGTTAGTTTTAAGTTTGCTTCCCAAGAGGTGACACAATATTTTGATATAGTCTGTGTTTGTGGTAGAGTGTTTGGTTAGTGTGCAGAAAACAGCGGAACTGTCATCTTTGGCCTTAAAGATGGGTGTGTCTTGATCCAAGTGTATATTTCTTAAGTGTATAACTCCTCAGTATATATAAGAAAAACATTAAAATAGAGAAACGTTTATGGAGTCTTGCTTGTGAAAATAAACTAAGAACAGGGAAGTTACAGACTGCTTGTGTTTCATATTAATGGAAAGGAACAAACTATAGATACAAGTACAACTTGAGGGAATTTCACAGGCTTCATATTCAGTGAAAGAAATCTAAACTAGATGGTTCTGTTTGTATAGTACTCTAGGAAGGGGAAAGCAGCCAGTTCTAAAAGCCTAGATTAGGAAAAGCATGTGGCTTGTCGGTTACATTCCCAAAGCAGATATTCTTGTGTTCCTCTTAGAGACCGTCAGATCAAGTGTCCAAAGTGTGACAAACTGTTCTTGAGAACAAACCACTTAAAGAAGCATCTTAATTCTCATGAAGGAAAACGAGATTATGTCTGTGAGAAATGTACAAAGGCCTATCTGACCAAGTACCATCTCACTCGACACCTGAAGATCTGCAAAGGTTCCTCAGCACAGGAGGAGGAAGAGGATGACTACTCTGAAGAAGATGATCTCACAGAGTCCATGAGGACAGACGACTGTAGGATGAGCAGTGCTATTTACTCAGCGGAGGAGTCTCTCTCCACACATAAGTAAAAGGAAAACTGCTCTGGATCGACACAAAACCAACCCACTGCAGTGGCCTTTGTGGAGTACTTTCTGATTCTTCTAACCCTCTGCCAAAAGTGGACTGAGTGGGATAGCTAAAGCACTTAGAGAAGAATATCCAAATGGGTTCTTTAAGATGGACTGGGAGACAAGGAATGGGTGATGAGGAAAGGGTCAGCTCTTGGTATCTATTCTATTTACATGGTAATTTGGGAGTCAGCGTGTCCTTTTGTTCATACAGATCAGATTTATCTCACATTGTTTTTTTTTTTTCCTTCAGCCAGCGTGACTTGACCCCAGCCACCCCCACTGTTGACCACATATTATGCACTATTGTAAGGTATGCATTTCACAGAGAGGATTGTAGCACAGCAACTGGGATTCATTCTTTACATCTATAAAGTAACACCTGCCTAAGCTCTGGCCACTTGAAGGTTTAGATCTTGTTTCCTATCCTAGGAGGTGTTGAGAAGGCAGGTAAAGAAGCATTCATGGGTCAGTTAGAGGAAAAAGCCCAGAAAACCACCTTCGATAGAAGCCAATTTTTAGCTACCTGGTTATGTGTACATGCACATCTTTTCGGTCCAGCATGACTCTGTCTTGAAAGCTTTCCATCATTCAGAGAGAACTTGGAATTAAGAGTGTCTAAGTAATGGCTGCTGGGTCTCCTGTCAGCAAGTGCACATGGACTCACCTGACAAGACTGGTTCTTCAGCCTACAGGAGGAAGGAGGTGAATGATCATTTATGTAGGTTTACTTTATGAAAACCATTAAGATGTTGCTAGCTGAAGGCAACAAGCAGTTCCAAATGCACTGGTGGGTTTTACAGATACGCCTTCCCTGTTGTCTTTCTTGCTAAAGGTCCTCACTAGTTAAGCATAGAGGATAACAAAGATCTGGAAGATAGAGAAGGCCATCAGTCACCATATGGGTCTGTTTTCAGGTCCCTGTGAGCAGGCAGCCAGCTTTTGGGAGAAGCAGAAATATCCTGAAGTTGACAGGATTCATGGAACATGCCTTCCTGCTCAAGGTTACAGCCTTGGCTTGAGTAGAGGAAGATTCTGCCGGGAAGGTTTTGCTGCTAATGTATTTATGGGATGAATGTATTTCATTCAAATCTGTATTCCTTTAGGAAGAATTAAAAGTCAAAACTTTTTAATGGATACATGGAATTTCTCATAATCTTTTGTGGAGGAAGGGTTTGAAGGTTTAAAAGAGAAAAAAGCTTTTGGCTCTAAGATGATGTCATCCTTTCTATATAATGGTGCTCAGACAAACTGTACATCCGGGCTCTGTAGCCTCCTGCTATCAAGGCAGGGAGCCTTTTTTGTCTCCTTGGAAACTAGCAGGCTCACAATTGAAGGTGAGTGCTAACACCCAGGCATGAAGTCTCATCATTAGTGCTCAGTGGCCACAAGTTTCTGACTCGTCCAGGCTTGTGGTCCCACAGCCACTTATAATCACACAAAGGCTTGTATTAATTATAAAATTGGCTCAGGCTTATTGCTAGTAAACTCTTGCATCCTAACCCATTTCTACTAATCTGTTTTGCCCCATGGCTCCTGGCTTACCTGTACTTTTACATCTCAGAAAGCTATGTACATCAGTGCTCAAAGCAATTTCTCCCTTTTTTCAGGAGCCTTTATTGCCCTGTACAGAGGTGCTCCTCAAACCTCAAAGCTAAATACCAAAATCCCCCAAACAAGGGAAAGGCAAAACATCTTTGTTGAGGATGGTTAGTGTTGCTTGGGCTAGTAGTGGCACTACCTGGTGACAGGATTTCTATTTCTCTGCTAAGTTGCAGGTCTTGTGCACTGTTGCTACTGGGTCAGTGGCCACACTAACAAGCAGGATATTGTAAATATGGGCTCTGGATCCAGCTGAAAGTTCTCTGAGATTTACTGTGGGATGATAGTTTGTAACCTTAATTACACCACCTCATGAGTGCTTAATTAGCATTAATTTTGTGTCTTGTATACATCTACATTTATTTGCGTGTTTGTACAGATCCTAAAATTGGATACACAATAACACAGAAGTCCTAAACTTTGGAAATTAAGAATACTTTTTCTGGGCTAAAGCCTAGAAACATCTCTAATGCCTTGATTATGTGTGGTGGTTCCTTAAAAGTGAGTTGCTCATACTTTCTTTTCTGAGGTTCGGACTGAACACTGAGGTTCGGACTGAACACTGAGGTTCGGAGCAGAATATCATAGTCTGGGACTTACCAGCCTTTTTAGACTGGTGACCTGTGTACAAAATACGCAATAAGTGTTCTTTTTACTTACTGAGAAGCAGAGTATGCCAGCTGCTTTTACTCCATCAATTACATGATCTTAAATTGTTCCATCCAACCTTTTTTGTGTTGAACTCTTAACCAACCAGTACTTCAGAAGGTGCCATTTGGATATTTAGTTGAAGTTAAAATGAGGTTTTCAAGTTTTGCAAGGACTTTAACAGAAGGATTATGGATGACTGTTAAGGCCAAAAGAGAGTTCCTTCACTTAGCCCCTATATAACACTGCCAGTGTTCTAGCAGCTGTCTTACCATATTCCAAAGAGTGTGGAGTAGATTCCAGAATAGCCATCAATTGTAAACGATGTGAAAGGCAGCTAATGTAGTGGCTAGTGTTGCCACCACTGGATTTGTGTGGATTTGTGACCCTAAGTGGGTGGGAGGCCATCTATATATTTGTTGTTGTTCCTTCACTTTTTTTTCATATGTGTATATATACCTGCAGGGTCTTAGGCCGTAGACCCCAGACAAGGACAGTTCCCCTTTCCCCCAAACCATGTAAGGCATCCTGTTGGTACAAGCTAGTAATTTTAGCATTTAGGAGACTTAAGACAGGATTATTGTCACAAGTTCAGGGCAGGCTGGACTGCAAGACCCTGTTTTAAATCAAAAAGTGACAAGAAAACAAAACACCAAAAACAGAACAAAGAAACCATGTAAAGCCAGCAGTTTGCGGCATTGTAGGCAGACTGAAAACAAATTATTACAGCTTGTTTACATATAGTATCTTCTAGGACCTTCAAGATCTGGTTTCAAATACCCTAAGGACTGTGAAGCCCTGGGTGATTCTAACGCAGGTAACTGTTATGATAATGCTTAGAGACTGAGAAGTCTGTTCAGCATGTAGCTCATTGCTTTGCTACAACACAAGAGTATATTTATACAAACCCAGATGGCATTCAGTGGGTGGTTGATGTGGGAGGCTGTGGAGTAGCATGGCTGGAGAGTTTAGAGTAACACGTTACCAAGTATTACACACTGTATTTTATGTGTTGTACTTTTACATCAGGGGTAGTGAGTTTATACCAGTATCCCACAAAACTGAGCAATGTCTTTGCTAGAATATAACTTGCCCATCAGAGATTTTTCCAACCCCATTATAGTCTATGGGACCATTGTCATTGACTGCATTCTATTTTGCGGCATGCTACTGAAGGCAAGTGTTAAAGTCCTGTAGGAATGGAAAGGTCCTATCCTAGAAGAGATGGGAGTAAATGCATGGTGAACCTGGCTCGGTAAAGACAACTAGATTTTGAGAATTGAACACATTCTGAAACTCAAGACGTTAGAAACAGAACAGCATCTTGAAGCTCAAAGCAATTACTAAGAAGGGAAAGTACATTATGTCCTGCTACATGTTAATTTTATCTTCACAGTAACAGCTTGTAGGCTCTTAGCAAACCTGGACTTCAGTCAGACCTAGTTCTGCATTCTGCTTTCCTCATGTCTGTACACAGCAGTCATTGTGTGGGAAACACATCTAACTTGGTGGTTCTACTCACATTTTGAAAGTTTATAATGATCAAATTCTCATAAAACTTGAGAAATGAATGAAAATAATAAAGCACAAGTGAGGTAAATCTTAATGACAAATAGAATATATTACTGTATTACTTCAGAATAAAATGTCCTGTTCACTTTAAGTATTAACATCATAAAACTTAGAAATTTTTGAAGTGAGAATGGACATAAAGAAGTGGGAAATTGCCCTATGAGGTCAAGATAAACTGTACAATTCTTAAATTTATACCTTTAAGTCCAGAGTGATTTACGAACATGACAATTTCAAATTCATTTGAAAAGAGAGGCAAAGAAGTTATGAAGTAACCAGAACCAAAACTCAGTACTACTGACAGTTTGTTGTACATTTAGTAAAATATTTTTATCATAGAAAATTTATATGAACTAACTCCCCCAAAATAATTTTTAAGTTTTGGGACAAAGAAAACATTGCTGAAAAAATTTGAGTTCACAACCAAAACATTTTAACAATATAGCTGTCAAAAAATATTACTCTGCAAAAGTTGAAAATACCTTTAATGGGCTCTAGGAATCTTCCCATCTCCTTTCTCTCCAGTGCTGGGACAAGCATGAGCCACCACATGGGTCTGGCTAACACAAGACCTGGTCTCCAAAACTTTTAAGTTACCACATATTTTATAAACAGTTCTAAGTCAGATGGCACATTTGAGGAATCATTTAAAAAAAAAAACAAAAACAACTTTTATTTTCAAGAAATGCAAGAACTGTACAATCTCCAGCTGAAAGCAGACACAAAGGCTGTGGACTGCCACCGAAGCTGCAGGGCAACAGGAACTGAATTTTGTTTCCATCATGGTATGGCTATGGGTACATATGCAACCCAGGTGTTCATATAAGCACCCCCAAGAGATTGTGATCTTGTCAGGACTCCATTGGTGTGGGTGGGCTCCTACTCCCACAAGGGCCACTAACAGACAAGCCTTTTGTGCTGCCAATAACCAGCCTCTCTCGTCTTCCAAATGCTTCATTCACTGGAAGGCATCAGGAGATAAGGAGGTAAGAGTCTGTACTTTAAGAAACTAGAGCATAAAACCAACGTGGAAGCCTGACCAGTTAATGTACCAAGTGAGTGAATCTTAATCATCATTTTGAACTTCTCAGGCCTGTCCTTTCTAACTCTGCCTTGGAAGAGGACTCTGCTACTGATTTTTTGCCCTCTGTATCATGATCACATAATGATCTATACATACTTCATATCTATAAATTCTAATCAGCAACTCAAATAAATCTTAGGGAGAATTTAGTGGGAACATACTGTCTGGAGGACACACACAAACCTTAAAGACAGTAAATCAGCAGTTACTTTATTTTGTGGAAAGTAGTGGGAAATGAGCACACTCTTGTGTTCTGGCTCCTGGAAAGGGGAAGGCTCTTCTTGAGACTCCTACTTTTCCTTCCAGCTTTCCTAGGAAGCTTTTCTACCTTAAGCTATTTAGAAAATAATTTGCACTTCAAGTGTAAAGACAGACTGACCATTTCTGAAGTAAGGACTATAGAAGGCATAGTGGATATGCCTTTGCCAGCCATATAGCACATTAAATTCCCACCTATGCTTAGTCCTTACACTTTCACAAAGAGCAGCAGCTTGAAGGTTCTTACCTGCAGAGACAGTGCTTATGTCCCAAACTCGAAGCCCTTCTTTCTGACCCCCAAAAGCATAAACAAATGGCAAGTCAGGACAACATGAAGAACAAAAGAGAACTCCCTGGGGAGAGAAGAACTGAAAGTCAGTGACTTCTATCCTTCCAGAGTGTTCTAATAACCTGTCAGCCCCCACTCCTGTTCTCTAAAGCAAGATAAGAACTGCATATGACTGCACCATGAAGCTGGTTACGGTTTCACTATACAGGTCTCATTCTTTCATCAGGAATCACCACCTAATTTGCTGTGTACACCCAGAAACTTGTTTTTTCAAAAAGTAACTGATATCTTTGGTCACTATAAGGTCACTTTTTTCTTTTTCTTTTTTATGGATACAGTTCTGCCTGCATATATGCTTGCACACCAGAAGAGGGCACCAGATCTCATTGCAGATGGTTGTGAGCCACCATGTGGTTGCTGGGAATTAAAACTTAGGAGCAGCCAGTGCTTTTGACCTCTGAGCCATCTCTCCAGCCCCAAATCTTTCCTTAGATAATCTTTTTGCTGTGTGCAGGTTGGGGATCAGGGATTTCTAAGCAGGTGCTCTACCACTGAGCTGTATCCTGCCTCAAATCACTGGCAAACATTACATTTACGTTTGGGGTGGGCATGTTTGGGGTCAGAGGACAAGTTGCAGAAGCTGATTCCTCGGGTCACCAGGCCTCATCTCTCCAGTCTCCCTTAACATTTTACTACTAGATATTAGGAATTTTATTACTGAAAATATGAATAAGAAAATAGAAAATCCTTCAGTGAGATAACATTTGTTATTGTAAGTGCTGAATCAAGAAGTCATTTTTATAAGCTTGGGATGAACTAAGAGGTTTCATGCCCTGGCTTTCAATAAGCTAAGTGAATATACACATGGTTTTTTTTAAACAGCTGTGACACTCTACTGTACTGCCAATGTTACACACGTAAGTCTATTCTAAATGTTTTGCTAAGATATATATAAAATCAACTTCAATGTAGTAAATAAAGAGCCACCAATAGCTCAAGTGCCTGAAGTTCCAAGATTTGCTGAGTTAAGGATGATCTGTGATCGCTCCGTATCCTTCCCCCATTCTTGATCCTATCGGGTGACTATTAAGCTTGTGAATCAGAAAGGAGTTCAGATAGTAACTGAATTTTCAAAAATTCTCCAAGTTAGAAACTCACCAAACTTACCTCGCTTAAAATTAACTTCAACACATATCCCTGACTGCAGTGATTCCCAGAAAAAGACAAATAGGTCAGAAACACAAGAAAAACGCCAGGGAAATGCTCACCATTTTCATGTCTCTAGAATGAATGAGACTTGGCCTGTCTCCTAGGATGTCCCAGATCTTCACATATTTGTCTGCTGAAGCAGTCACAAGGCAGCCTTTGATCTGACTGCTCAGATCAAGACCTGGAAGATAAGATTAGCTCAGGAGTTAATGCCAAACATTTGATTTATTTTGTCATAATTTAATGTACTGGAAAGAAACATCATCCTTACCAGAGATCTCATCGTTGTGTGCATTAAGTGTAAAAACTGGCTTATCTGCACGTGCATCCAGATTATATACAAAGCCGTCATCTGTACTGGCCTGCAGAGTAAAAGATGGGCAGGATCATGTCATGCGATAATAAAATCTGGCAATGGAGAAGTATATAAATGACAGTAAATACCTATTTACCTGTAGAATCTATTAAAGTAGACACAAGAACTTTTTCATGTTTATGAAGCAGGAGACATGGGAACACAGATGGCAGTCACTGCACAGAGCAGAAGGAATACGTGGGGTGGGTGGGCTGGCACAGAGGTTTGCTAAGCATGGCTGCTGTAGGTGTGAGCTGAGGAGCACACAGAGTTCCACGCAGAGAAGATGGATGTCAGAAGCCAGTAACGAACTTAGGAAGAATAGTGTCATCAGATCATGTCTCAGTACTGCCACAGCAGTGGACTGACAAATGAAAACTATGAGCCTCTCAAGAATTGGGGAGCTGGGGTTGGAGAGATGGCTCAGTGGTTAAGTGCACTGGCAGCTCTTCTAGAGGTCCTTGAGTTCAATTTCCAGCAACTACAAGGTGGCTCACAACCATCTTGTAATGAGATCTGGCACCCTCTTCTGGCCAGCAGGCATACATACATACAGAACACTGAATATAATAAAAAATCTTCCCCCCTCCCCCCCAAAAAATTGAGCAAAGGAAGGTGTGAGAGAGACCTAAAGCTCTCAACAAACATGGGGCAATACTGTCACAGGAAAGGGTGAGAAACTCGGGCTTTGGTGAACGCTAGACGGTACCTGGCTTCAATTCATAGCACCCACATGGTGGGACAACCATCTACAACTGTAGTTCTAGGGTATTTGATACCATCTTCTGGCCTTCAAAGGGCACTGCATACACAGTACACTTAAGACATACACAGAGGCAAAACACTCCTACATATTAAAATGAAATAAGATGACAAACCAGAAAGAAGACTTCACAGAACTGAAAAGGCTGAATTCAGGGGTGAACATACGATGTATTAAGTCTCATGACCCCAGGGTGAAATGACTAGACACCTCTCCTGAAAGTTGTAACAGCAACAATTCTTGTGCACAGTGGGTCAGTCATTTCCAACCCAGTTCCTGATGGGAGTCTTCAGAGTAGGAGCTGCTGAATTCTGTCTCTAGGAGGCCTTGAACTTCACTATTGTTCCCTAGTGACATTAGCGCTGAGTAAGTTCATCGGTTACTAGTGAAGTTCTCTTTCCTTGAGATAAACTATACTCAAATGCTTAGAATTCATAAAATGATACTTCAGTAGGTAACAAATGACCTCAGAAAATGTTTGAAAGCTTAATTTCTTAAAAAGTTGTCCTAAAACTGAAAATTATTCTTTTCTTGCTCAATTTCCTAATTAGCTGGGTCTGGAACATTTTATAATTTATATGTAAAGAAGCTGTGGTACATTGCTATAAGCTCCCAGGAGGCTGAGGCAGGAGAATCATGCCTTTGAGGCCAGCCTGGGATATACAGTTACACTATGTCCCAGAGTTGGAGGGAGGGAGGGAAGGAGGAAGGGAGGGAGAAAGAAAATGCCAGTGTGGACTAAATGCACTTGGAAATGGCAATCCTATTTATTTACTGATGAACTTTTTAATTTTTTTGATTGAGGGGTTATAAATTAGGAAACTAGTTTTATGTTGTACAGGTAAGAATACTCAAAAGCATTTAGATTAAATTTGCTTATTTTCCCATAAACATGATTGCCTAGTACTGTATAAATATACTGCAAGTTGTATGTTCTTGGAAATGTGAGTATTTAACAGTACTGTGAGTGACTTCTGCTTTCTCCTGTTTTCATGAAGGCTGTTATACCAGAGGCTTCCTATTATTTATAAAGTGAAAACCAGGGAACAAACACATATACACATATAAGTTTGCAAACTAAAACCAAATAGAACTAGGCTTTGTTTTGTTTTGAAGGGAGACAACAAAACACGTGAAATATTAAAGGGGAACTACAGAGTGGAGAATACTGAGGGCAAAGGAGTGCACTAGGAAAAACAAAGAGGGCATAGTGGGGAACAGAATGCCAACCAAAAGGAATCTGGAAGTGCCACAAAGCACCAGGTAGTGGTGGTACACATCTTTGATTTCAGTAGAGGCAGGTGGATCTCTGAGCTTGAGGCCAGCCTGGTCTACAGAGCTAGTTTCAAGACAGCCAAGGTTACACAGAGAAACCTTGTCCCAAACCAAACCAAGCAAACAACAGGAAATACCACAAAGTAACCTGTTAATTTGTGTGCAAACACCTCCCTTCTTTGAACAGCATCACCTCTCAAAATACACACTGCTATGGATTATAAATGGAGGATTATTTCTCTTTGGTTGAAGTTAGTCTTTACTTTCTTTCCATTTGGTAGGTAGTGTTACTAATCATATCTAGAGCTCAATTTACACATAGGAATTTGGAGTATCTTTTGGACTGATTTAACCATTGAAAAACACTAGAAATAGGTAGAAGGAGGATCTGCAAGTTCAAAGCCAGCCTGGGCTACACAGATCCTATCTCAAACTCTTGAAACAGAATATTATGATTAATATTTCAAAGACACTATATAGAAAAGTGGTTTAAAATATAATAATATGTAGCACACTGGAATAATTGAAAATTAGCAACGTCATTTACAAGCTACTATTTTTTGTAGTTAAATCATTTGTATTTTTTTAAAAAAAAAACAAAACTGTTTTCAATTCTAAGACCCAGAAGCTTTATATTTCTAACTTCTAAACAGAGAAAATGCTTTTGTGAGTCTCTATCATAATAGGAAATAGAAAAACTAAGTTTTTAAAAACCCAAAAGAACAGCATGCATATTCTTACCAAGAAATGACATGGTGAAAAGTGGTTCCAGGTCAGTCTCTCGATCTGCCCACTGAATCGCCATAAGCGACGGTTCTGGTTTGGATCTCGGCAGTCACACAAAGCCACTGACCTGCACACATTGCAGGCCATGTTAGGTTGGAATATATTTTAGTGAAATTGCAACATTGTGAATTCAGAATTATTCGAAACCTGTTTTTAAGTTTCTAACCTTAAAAAGAAAAATTGCATTATATTGTGTTTACAGGTGCCCATGTAGTTCAAAGGACATCCAATCCCTTGGAGCTGGAATTATAGGTAGCTGTGAGCCATCTGATGTAGGTGCTAGGAATGAACTTTTATTTTCTGCAAGAGAAACAAGTTCTCCTAATGATTAGGCCATCTCTCTAGTCACTAGACTCTTCATATTCTATTTTGGATTTATGTTCATGAGTGTTTTGTCTGCATAAAGTTATCATTTACATCCATCATGTGTGTGCAATGCCCATGGAGGCCAAAGAGAGCATCAGATCCCTTGGAACTGACATTAGAGATGGTTGTGAGCCTATTGTTTGGGTACTGGGAACTCAAACAGGATCTTCTGAAAGAACAAATTGTGTCCTTAACCACTGAGCCATTTCTCCAGCCCCAAGAGTTGAATTGCTGGTTCTGTCACTTGAAGGTCCTAAGTAGAGCCTAACTTCTGCGGTCAAAATCTTCACTTATGATGAATCCTAGTCCCAAAGTTCTGGGAAATTCTTACTTCCTTTTCCTAAATAGGGCTCAGAGCCATGCAACTCAAGATTTAAGCACTATGGAACTCCTCTCTAGTCAGGTTACTGTGCTTGGGAAGCAGTCTTTCACAAATCACACTCTAGTAGAATCATCGTATCTAGGAGAGACATTAGAACGAACAGTTGTTTTCACTGTATCCAGGGCAAACTTCACTTTAGAATAATAGTTAGACCTTGAAGGAATCATTGTGGGAACAGTGATTGTTTCTGTTATCTGTAGAGTTGTTTTTCTGAAGGAACTTTACAACCTTTGCAGGACTGGTCACAAGATGATCTTGGGACACCTGGGATTAAATTATTGGGTACTGCAAAGAATATACAATAAGGACTAAAATTCTAGGGATGTGTTTTCCTTCAGAAAACATATAAATTAGATCAGGGCCTTGGCATACAAACTTGTTTTATGACTCCCCCCTCCAAAAAACAAAACAAAACAAAAGACCAACCTTTGAGGTTGTTTACAGAAACTGTTCCTCCCTGTTACCAGAGAACCTAAAATTACATTCTGAGTGGCCTTTTTCTTTGACTGGTTGACACAGAATAGCCTAACACCCCATTTTTAGCCATCCCTCCCCAAGATGTAAAAAGGAGAGCATCCTGCAGTTGACTGTAGTAGCTCCAACTACAATCTAACTCGATTAGTTTCCCTATACCCATGGCTTCTGCCATGTGATGTGTGAATGCCCCCCATGGAAGAAAAGCACATCTCTCATTCCATGTAATGTTTCATAGTGGGAAAGTGTACTAGTTCTGAGCCAAATCTCCAAAGGCCTTGGTATTTCTGTCTTGGAGAATCAAGTGTCTCTGTTTAGCCTTACCAAGCCATTAGGGGCAGTTACCAGCTGAACTACATAGGCAGAATTTCAAATGGCATAACAAAGAAATGTCACCAAGTTTGGGATTGCTTATATCACAAAAATGACTAACTCATACATCCTTTAAAAGCCAGAGAAGTTGATGGTTCCTATAGTAAGATTACTTTGTCAAAACCACGTTTCTTTTTAGAGGGAATGAAGGATCAGGGTTAAAAATAACACTAACAATTTATACACGGAGCTACTGCAGCACAGTCTGACAAAGCATCAGATGGCTCCTGTCTTGGCTTGAGGAATAGCCCCTATGAGCACAATGTAACAGCAGTAAGAGAAGTGCTTTCTTACTTATCATATGACCCAGAAATCAGAGTTTGTGCTTCAAATGGATGGAACTGCAGAGTCTGGACCTAAAGGAAAGAAGGATAAAAGAACGATCTTTACTCACTTTGAATTAATAGAGCTACTGTATGATGGGACAGAACAGGAGTGTTTCTGTGCATTCTCCTCTTCAAAGTTCCAATGCTGGGTAAGCTGCAGGGGTTTTGGTTTTACTTTGTTTTTTGGGAAGGGTCTCACTATGTAGACCTGGCTGGTCTGAAACTTGTTAGACCAGACTGTCCTAATGGCCTTGAACTCAAGACTTTGACCTGCACTTGCCACCAGACTGCTGGGATTAAAAGTATGAGCCACCATGCCTGGACAAGAAACCAGTTATTAAATACTTAAAAAGGGAAACCATACTCTCAAAGTCTAGCAATTACAGGAGTAACAAAGTCCTCAAACCCTGTGATGGGATGGACTGGGCAAGTGCATAGGGCTCAGAGTCCAATTGTTGTTAGTATTTCAGCACCCTGAAGAGAGTTTTGTATCTACCCATCTGCTACAATCTTTCTTTACTACTGTCATAACTAACAAACCCACTCTATGAACATGTCACAGGGAACTAATGTTCCTGGTTACTATTCTGTAAGATTAAAGGATTATATCTGTCACTTCCATGGCATAACTGTTAAAATCATTTTGTAAATCATAAGCAAACTGTCCTGATTACTTTATCTGTCACACTGTTTAGAAGCCCTTTACCCACTAAGTCACCATACCTTGTCTGTGTGTGCAGTAAGCCTGGCTGCTGGCTTCCCCACAGACATATCCCAGAGAATTACAGTGCTATCTGCTGATGCACTTGCCAGCACATTTCTGGGAAAGGGAAGAAACAAATTAGAGAAAACATTTTTAAAAACAAAAGTTCACTTATAATCAAAGAGGTAAAATATTAGGAATTTAGAAAACAAAGCTTAACACTTACATCCTAAAAACTACCAAAGATTATCAAAATAAATAAAAGAATGTCAAAGTGGAGAGACCCTTCTCCATTTGTACTGGAAGATGAAATATTGTTGAGATGGAAGCAACACTTGCATGCTGATTACAGAGTCAATCCACTTTGCTCAAAAGCTTAACTTAACATCAGTAGAAAGTGACAAGGTGATACAAGGGACCCATAAACAAAACTAGGAAACACAGTTCTCAATTTTAAAATTAAAGGAAAAGTTAAGATTATCACAAAATGGACAGATCATAGAGTGACCAAACAGAAGTCAATTTCAGAAAATACATTTTGTTGTGAGTCACTGGATATGGATGCTGAGAACCAATCCGAGGGCTCTTAACCGCTGAGCCACTTCTCCTGTCTGCCCCCCCCCAAACTTTTTTTCCAAGACCAGGTTTCTCTGTGTAGCCCTAGCTGTCCTAGAACTCAGAGAGGTCTGCGCCTCTGCCTCCCAAGTGCTGGGATTAAAGGCTTGTGCCACTATTGCCCATTGTTGTTTTGAAGACGTGCTCTGTGTTGTCCAGGTTGCCTCAGATCTGTGCTCAAGCAGTGTTCTTGCCTCAGCTTCCTAGTTAGCTGGAAATGTATGCCTGCTGCCACCTAGCTGTGTTTTTAGTTTGAATTTCTCAGTGACTGGCACTTCTGATTTTTAAAAGTGCCAAGATAATTAATTCAGGCTGGAGGAATAACAGTCATGACCAT
The DNA here is from genome assembly GCA_033318265.1 of Phyllotis vaccarum. NCBI lineage: Eukaryota > Metazoa > Chordata > Mammalia > Rodentia > Cricetidae > Phyllotis > Phyllotis vaccarum. The sequence goes on along the minus strand of JARWLC010000014.1, from coordinate 41,014,382 downwards.
ATTTCCAACAACTGATTCAAGGACAATGGGATATCCTTGTAAAATAAGTTCGACCCCCACCTCAGCATTCACACACCTCAAAACAGATGGCAAACTTAAGTATGGGAGCTAATACCATAAAATCTCAGAACAATGCATTAGTACAAATTTTGAATACAACAAGCAAATACATGACCAACAAAATGATCAACATTAAATGATTTTACAAGGAAAACAAAAGGACAACCCACAGCATGCCAGGAATACTTGTAAACACATTTCTAGGCGGGTATTACTTTTACAATTCAATTTGAAAAAGACATTTCCCACAGAGAAGGTATCCATAATGGTCAATGCACCAATCACTGAGAAATGGGCGTGTAGCTGGAACATGGTTTGAGTGCAGGGTTTCAGAGAACCTGAACAGCCAGCCCTGAGACTAGACCTTGAGAAACCTTGTCAAGTGTAGTGGTATGAGCCTTTAATCCCAGCACTTGGAAGGCAGAGGCAGGTGGATCTCTGCGAGTTCCAAGGCCAGCTTGGTCTACACATGAAATCCTGTTTTGAAAAACACCAAACAAGCCAAAACAAAACAAAACCCAAACACGCTCTCAATATTCTTGACGTGAAGTGGAATGGTGGCTGCCAGGCCGGGGGTGGGGAAGAGAGGCTATAAGGTACAGTTGGTCTGGGAGACAGAAAAGGTCTAAAGATGGGGGTGGTGGTAGCAGCTGCATAGTGTGAATGTGCCCAATCAGGGAACTTAAAAAGGAGTCAAGTTATGCTGCAAATATCTGACCATAACTTACGGTAACTAAATGGGTGGTATGTCAAAATAGAATAAAGTAAAAATAATGTTTGCTGAGAAGTGACAGCACCTTGTGGCATCACTAGTACTGAGGTGCGAGGTGCACAGGATGGAGAGGATGGTATATGATCCCTAGGTTTTGTTTGTTTCTTTCTTTCTTTTAAGACAGGGACGGTTTCTTTGTGTAGTCCTGACTATTCTGAAACTTGCTTTGTAGACCAGTCTGGCCTTGAACTCACAGATCTTCCTGCTTCTGCCTCCTGAGTACAGGAGTAAAGGTGTGTGCTGCCATCACTGGGTTGGTTTATAAAAGGCAAAGTCTGCTAGAGGATGTGGGATGTAAGTGAATAGCACAGCTGCTGCCCTGGAGTGGTGCACACTGCCAGAAAGAGGAAAGACGGGCACAAAGGCTCAAGTACAGGGTGAGCAGTGCGGGGTGAGCAGTGTGGGGCGAGCAGTGCGGGGCGGGCAGTGCGGGGCGGGCAGTGCGGGGCGAGCAGTGCGGGGCGGGCAGTGCGGGGCGAGCAGTGCGGGGCGAGCAGTGCGGGGCGAGCAGTGCGGGGTGAGCAGTGCGGGGTGAGCAGTTACAGCAGGCGAATCGTCTGACCGCCGTCTTTTACCTGACAGTCTTATTCCAGGAAAGGTCAAGAACAGCATCAGTGTGCCCTTCTGCTGAGGAACTCTGTAACAATTATTTTAGTTATTATTACTATTCTTTTGTATTAAATGTCACCCATTAAAAACTGCCTTATTAGCTTTATCATGGTAAATATTCTTTTCAGAAGAAACTATAGCAACTCATGATCACACTGACCAAACCTCTCCCCAAACCTATTTTAAAACTACAAGAATAATATAGATATTTGGAACTCATCACAAGAGCAGCTATATAGAAACTTTACGTTCAAAACTAGTGTTTGATAGAACAGCTACTCTACATGAAGGTGCATCACCTGAATCATCTATCTGGTGAGGTTTCATGCAACCAGAAAATACACGGGATTTCTGAAATTAGAAATGCCATTAACTTGTAACTTCCTGTCTTGTTCTACCAAGAACGACTGTTCTTACATCCTCCTGTCCGGTAACTTAGCTAGTTTATCTTTTAATGTCTACTCTTTACCTTCTTCCCTTTCTTCTTCTTCTTTTTCGAAAGCTTACTTCCCAATGTGAAGACTGGCTCCAGAGAGTCCACTATATCCAGGTCCCACACCTCAATAACAGGAGTCATGTTTCCCACAGCAATGAAATTTCCTATGGAAAGAAACTGCGTTTTGGACTGTAAAACTAACACCAAATCTGCTCATCGTGTACATCACACTGTGGAATGATTCGAGCACTGCTTCCCACGGCATCATTTTGGAATCATGCAATTTTAACAAGACTCAATCCTTTGACGTCAGTTATGAGATTTATTACAGTTAAGCCACAACTCTTGCCCTTTCCTCCCCAGACTACTGCAGGGATAAGGATCAAGTGAGACTGAGCACAAATAAGCCTTGCAAATCTAGTAGTCAGAAGTTTACTGTTTGTGTTTACTCTTATTACTGTTACTGAGAAGCACTGACAGGGCAACTAAGGGTGTGCAGACGTGGCCACCACTTACTGGGGACAAGTGTCTTTGTTTTACTTTTATCTGCTTTTCTTCTTTTGAGACCAGGTCTCACTTTATAGTTCAGGCTCGCCTGGAACTCATAATTCTCCTGCCGCAGCTCATTTGAGTGTTTTTTGAGACAGGTCTCTAAATTCCAGCTGGTAATAATATACCACTTTATACCAGGCTATCACAAGATCCAATAGTTCTATAGTCAAACAAGCTTTCGGAGAGTATCTTTCAGCCCACAGTGTAGCAGCTTATCTGAACTCTGAGGGTGCACAGACCCCAAACGATGCAGCAATATTCCACTAGGAATGATGAAGCGCCACTTCATAAACTACCCCAAACCCCTTTCACCCACAGAACAAACAAGCTTCGCAATTACCAGAGGAAGCGCCTGGGCTAGGATCAAAGTTCAGCCACTCCACACTCAGAGGGTACGCAGACAGGAGAATGTCATGGTGGACATAGAAAGACTCCTCTTCGTGATTGTAAACTGGAAGGATGAGGAAGACAACCTTTAATAATCACAGGCACCTCACAAGAACACTCTATCAGAACAGGTGACTACACTGGAAAGCTCAGCTGCCATAGAAGCCTTCCCATCTCCTGGCATTTCCCATCAGCACTGGCGGCCAGATGAACGGTTCTGTTCTCTACTTCCTTCATTACAAATACACTGTACAAGGAGGACTGACATCATCGCTAAAGGTCTAGCTGATCTTACATCTGAAAGAACAAACAAAATAACCTTCAAGAAAATCATTGTATTAGAAATGTAAATGCCTACCAAAATCATTTCAAGTTTATGAAGACCAATAGCCTTTCAAATATGGCAACTCTTTAACAAAAGTAGCTCTTTAACACTCATGTGCAAAAAGGAAAGAAAATCACTCCACCAAGAAGCACACAACAGCGTGATGACAGGAGAGCCCCATAAGCTAACAGGCTCTTTATTGAGGAAGGAGTGAGCGAGAAAATAAGCTAGCTCTTTATTTTATTAAACTCTTAGGGCTCTAATTATGTGACAGATTCTTGGGTTGGGAAATGTCACATCATTAGCCTGCTGAGAAGTCCTGCAAAATCATTAGCTGCCACCAATGTGCCTAACATATATTATATACTACATTGGTGATGACACAATCTCAGATATGCATGCATAAAAGCCAATCTCAAAAGACTAGTAACCTTTTTTTTTAATTGACAGTTTTCATTTGTTTTGTTTTGAGACAGAATCTTGCTAACTGGCCAGGCTGGCCTCTAACTTACATGGTTTCTCTTGTCTCAGCCTCCCAACACTGGGGTATAGGCCTGTACCACCACTCCCACCTATAACTGGTCTTAAAAAGAAAATTAACCTACATTGTTCTCAGTTAACCTAATTATAGGTGACTCCTTTGGGGAGCGGGGGTTAAAGAACCCTTTCATAGGGGTTACCCAAGACCACTGGAAAACACGGATATTTACATTATAATCCATAACAGGAGCAAAATTACAGTTAAAGTAGCAATAAGATGATTTTGTGGTTGGGGTCACCACAGCTGTATATTAAAGGGTCGCAGCATCAGGAAGGCTGAGAACCACTGATATAGACAGCCTTGAAGGTCCTTAGGAGTTACAGAAATCTAAGCTAAGAGGGCTGGCAAGATTGCTTACTAGGTATTTGCTTCCAAGTCTAAATTCAATCAGCTTGACTCACATGGTGGAAGGAAAGACCTGATTCCTGCAAGTTGCGTGCGCGCACACACACACACACGCACACACGGGTGCAGCACCATGGCTCAGCAAGTTAAAGTACTTTTCTGCCCGCTATGAAAACCTGAGTTCCATAAGTTAAGGAGGGAATGAAAAAAGGGTGCAGAAGGGGGGCCAGGAGGCACAGTGTAGCCTGCTTGTTTAGCATGCTAATGCAAGACCCTAGGTTTGACACCAAGCACTGGGGAAAACCAAAACAAGCTAAACCAAACCCCAAACTAAAGCACAGGAAGAAATGTAACCAATGAAGCCAGTGGAAGAGGCCAGTAAGCACCAAGGCCAAAGGTTTTGTTTCTTTTTAAACTTTGAAAGTGTCTTATCTGAGCCACCTTCACAGTTTCTGAGCAGCAGGTGTCAGGGAAAGTCATCGCTCATGAGGAAGGACAAAAGACAGACAACAGAGGAAAACATGGGGGCAAAGTAGCTCATATACTTTGGAGATATAATTTTAGTATATAGAATATAAAACATATTTCATCCTAAAAATACCAAAGCCCAGCAAGTTATTAAATGAGAATTAAAAATATTTGCTATAGGGCTGGTGATGGAGCAGTGTGCCTGTCTGGTACAAAGTCTTAAGTCATCCCCAGCACTGAAAAATAAAATCTGATTTAAAACTTTCTGTGCAGATTCCCTCAGAGCCTTCCCTCTGGCCTAGGTCCAGGTGTTTTCCGAACTGACAAAAGTGACCAATATGTTTTGATAAAAAAAGAGCATGGTGGCTGGGGGGAGAATAAAAAGATGACTAAGTAGTTAGATATCACTTGTGGGTCCTCTCATGGGCCCAGGTTCAGTTCCCAGCACTCACGTGGTGGCTACCAACCATTTGTAAACACTCTCAAGTTCCAGGGAACTGGATGCCTTCTTCTGGCATCTATGGGCACTGCACTCATGTGTGGTGGGATTCAGGTGTCAGCTGATAAGACCGGAAGACACTTATCCAGGGCACCCGGCTCCTGAAGGGGGAGTGGCCAACCTCATTCTAAAGGGGCTGCTGGGATCTTGGAGACCCCCATTTGTTCCTGCCTTCTGGAGAGACTGGATCAACGTTGTTCACGTGTGTTCCTAAGCTGTAGCCTGTTACTGTGAGTGTTAAATTGTTTACCAATAAATATTTATCTTACATTGATATATTTTAAGTGAGATTTACTGCCACACCCATGTATACATACATACATACTTTCAGGCAGACACATTCATGCACATAAGTAAATCTCAAAAATGTAGCTCTGTGTTGAATTAGAAAGAAACAGAATGAAACAAAACCCCTTTCCCCAAGGGACCTATTTCTGTAAACATTAAAAGGTAGAGACACTTCAAGCTACATGCCTAGGATAACCTGCCAGGATATATGGTGTAAAACTCATTTGTGTCACCAACTCGGAAGTGCAACAGGACCTGGCCTCTCTAGTCACACAACAGTGGCTAGTGCAACGTTCTAACATCTCATGGAAAATTTCTAGTCGGGCACTTCCTGTACTCACCGTGCACCTCTAAATTACATTGCTCCTGTTCAGCACGTCCACAGATGATAAAGTTGTCAGTGGGCTTAATCAAGAAATCTTCGTGCTCATATTGCTCCTAAGTGGGCAAGAAACAGTCACTAGCGAGAGGCAGAGATTCATTAAGGTTTTCAAAACCTAGGACCAATCTGAAAACTGGTGTGGCTAAACACTTACAGTATCTTTCAGGGTGACATAAGGATCTTGATCATTACTGCCATAGACCGTAAGGCCTAACAGAGATTCACCAACAGTCTCAGCATCTGTAATAAGAATTCACCCATCAAAACGGGAAAATTTAAATCACCTTGACAAAACTTTTTCTCCGAGACATCTAGTTCTGAACTTGGGTCTATTTTATCATTAACTGCATCATATCTGAGAAAAGAAACTGTACAAATTTCAAAGTCATTTCTATTTTGAGAGCTGGAATGCATTCTGTCTTAGTCTTCCAATGAAAGATTAACTTAAGTATTTAACCCCTTTGGAAAATAGCACAGCTCCATTCAGATTCTCTAGCTTGCTCTATAAAATTGAAACTCAAGGTGCAAGAGAGGCAGCTTTGAGCATCTAGAAAGAAAATGTCCTGGAAATTCTGAAATCAACAAACCAGAAAGGACTATTATGTAAAAACTAAGACAGCAGCCTTCACAATTGGCCAGGCTGCTCTGCAGGCTGTGTTCTCATATTTAAACACTCATTTGCCTCACAAATCCAATAATGGAATCTTTTTTCTACCTTTGCAAGGGCAGCAGTGAACAGACCTAAAGTAACTGTTATGGTTTGAATGGGAGGTTCCCTTTGAAGACCCTTGTGTTAGGCAATGGGTTGCCAGTTGACAAACTTCCAGGAAGTGATTAAATCCTCAGAGTTCTGATTAATCAGTGGATTAAACCCTGTTGGATTTATAATATATAATATGACAGCATCATTTCCAGGTGGTGGAGGGCAGGTGGTAGGGCCAAAGTGGAAGGCAATCAAATCCAAGCTCCTAAGAAACAGCATCTGACTTCAAAGCACCACAGCACACTCTGTCCACAGCATTGCACACCCTCATCACCTGGTGAGGCTGCTGGAAAGTCAACGTTACGAGGATCACAGCAACCTCAAGAACCAAAAGCCACAAAACATCAAAATAGCATTAAGTAAAAAAAGCAGCATTTTTGATATTTATGTATTTTCTACCATATAATGAATAGCACGCTTCTCCAGACCATTACTCGCTCACTAGAAATCCTGAAGACAGAGTGGTGGCAGTGATTTCATTTTGCTGCAGGTAACTTTCACATCAAGCTGATGTTTTATGTGTCAGGTTATTTGTTTCTCCAGTGTTATAAGTTGGAGTTGCTGATTCTGAGAGAATTCCACTAGGTCCCAGGGATGCAGAGTAGCTAGGATTTACACATTACAGAGCATACTAACCTCCTTAGAATGAAGGTTCCATCTATTTCTTACCCATAGGAGTTCAGGTTCATGTTACCTGCAACCATACCAGAAGGCCACAAAGCAAAGGCACACAACACCTGCCAGCTCTTTCCAGTTATCTTTCTATTTCCTTTGCTAACTGAGCAGCTGCACCAGTGTTCCCCTAGACTTCCTACTGGTCTTTCGTAGCCTTTTTTTCTCTACCTTCTTTGCCTCCTGCAAAGTCTCTTTAGGCCCTCAAATTTACACCTTAGGTCAGTAGATAAGAGCTTCCTTCTACACTAGTTCAGGAAACAAGCCCAAATCTTGAGGTACATTATAAAACAGACTAAGGCTTCGGGGTAACACAGCAGATCTAGAATGCTATGAACGGACACAGCCGAGATGAACCACTTCTCACCTGGGCTGTCCTCATTGTCATAATTATCCAAGTCATACTCAGCCAGCTCATCATCATCTAGCGTATGGTCATCCTGTGGGTCACCATCCTCCAGGGGCTCCCTAGGCCGTGCCTGGGTACGGGCACTGGGAATGTCATCTTCTGAAGGACTACCTGCCTCTTCTTCCTCACTCCCACCTTCTTCTCTGAGTGAAAACAGAAAGGGAGGTCACCCAGGCAGCACTTCCCAACAACAAGCATATGACACACTTACCTGACCACAAGCAACAATGCTTTGGAACTTACTTTAATTTTTCTTTTGCTTCAGCGATGAGACGCTTTACTTCCTCTTTACTTAGCTCTACCTACAAGGGAGCAAACACTTTATTAGAACTTATTTATGAAAATCATTTAAGCCTTTAAACTAAGTCTTCAATCAAATATAACTTCAAGAGCCATCAAGAAATGCCTTCTTGCACATTAATTGAGACTCTAAATTTAAATAGGGGGCGGAGCTTGTTTAGATCCTCATGAATAAGACTCCTCCCACCTGGTACTGTTCAGAAGTCAAGCTTATTTTGCTCTACCTTCCTCAATATTCAAATAGGTTCATTTTGTAGAATGAATCTGAGGTAGCCTATTTTTCTTCCACCATCTCAAAGTCCAAGGGCACCTCCCTCTCTTGCCAGGTGTCATTAACAAACCAAGTAACAGTGGTCCTCTCCTTTTATCCCTCGACAGATGCAAACTGATACGTTCTGGGAATCAACTATACCCTCCAACTTCCCACATCTCTAATCTTGAACTCCAGCTCAATTTCCAGTAAGATTTCCTATCTGGGCATCTTTTGTTCTAACAGAGTTTGACACTGAAGCCATACTCTTCAAAACTGGCATTCCTTTGTCCAAACAATGATTCAGTAACTTTAAAACATCTAACACTACTAAATTAAACCTGGAAAATCCAACAATGGTTTGGTATTGTATACTTATGCCTAGTTTGGTGCTGGCCATAACGTCAATGTTTTGTGATTGCTCAGTTTCTACTAAAAGCCTCCAGCTCTTCAATGGCTCATATATATAACTCTAGTATTTATGAAGCTGAAGCAGGAGGATTGCCATAACTCTGAGGCCACAGTGGGCTACAAATAAACCTTGGTTTCCAAAACAAAAATCTTGTAGTACAAGAAACCTCCCCGAGACCGATGTTCTACTTTGGCTGAGACAGTGCCAGAAACAAAAGATTAGAAAACACTGGGGATGCAGGAGGCTCAGTCATCCAAGTGTTTGCTGAGCAAGTTGTAAGGACCTATGTTCTATCCTAGTACTCACTTAAAATGGTGCAGGGACAAGCACACCTGTAATCTCACCTGTATTACAGCGACAGGAGGATTTCTGGTGCTTATGGGTCAGCCAATCTATCTCAATTGGCTACCTTGGGGTTCAGTTAGACAGCACACACACAGAAACACAAGAACCTGGGCATACACACAAAAAAGGCATTTGTATTGCTTGGGGGTGGGACGTGATAACTAGGGATTTTTAAGACACGCCCCCTTCAGATTCTTCAAAAGCTGTATGTCCCTTTAAAAATGAAAATCATTTCCTTCTGAACAAATGCTAGTGAGGTGATTTGTTGTCCTTATTCTATAAATATGCATTGATCGCCTACTGCAGGCAAAACACCAAAGAAAACCGTGACTAAGTACTTCCTGTGGTGGAATTTACACCTCTAGGAAGTATTTCTACCCCTCAACCGCTAAAAATTCCTATCTGGGCCACTCCCATGCTTATGATATGACCAGTTATCACCCAAACAATTACACCAACAACCTTCACCTCTTTTAGGACTCTTACACCCTCTGACATCACACATAGCGGTCAAGTGCAAAAAAGACCTTTGCCTCATTTCGCTCAAACATACCCCGGGACCCTGAACACCGCCTGGCTTGCAGAAAGCACTTAGTATGACGAACAAACCCCCTCAATAACCGCCTCCTTTGCCACAGTCTCCAGCTTTTGTACGATTTCTTTCTTAGTGTGTCACCTTTCCCTGCCTGCCCCATAACGTTCTGAGTCACCTAAGAAATTCCTAACCAGCAAGCAGCCCGCCCCCTTCCGGTGCACAAAATCCACGTGCTGGCAAATCTGGGGGGTGGAGCAAAGCTTCCGGCTCCCGGCAGAGAAGGGGTGCGGTCCCTGCTTGTCTCGGGCAATGGAGCCACACCCCGAGTGGCAGAGTCCGGCCGACCCAAGCAGGCCGCGGCTGTGCCGCTCAGGCCGAGCGTGTGCGTGCCCCACCGCGGGGCCGACCCCGGAAAAGTCCCCAGGCGCCTCCCCATGAACAGGCCTCACCTTGTCTGGTGTCTCTTTGGCCACGCCGCGGCGGACCCAGGCCACGCAGGTCACTTGGCGGCTGCGGTTCATGATCCTTGGCGACAACGCGTCCCAGGCTGGCTACCTGGTCGCGGGAAGAAACTACTCGGAGCGCCGCGAGGGGGCAACGCGCAGGCGCGGGCGCCTGCTTTGCGTCATTTGCAGGCGCCGTCGGAAGGGGCGGGGAATTTGCGGGGAGTGGGCAAGGCCGTATGCAAATAGTGAGGGTTCCTGGGTGGTCCTAGCCCCGCGGAACGTGCCCTCGTGGAGATAAAGGAGGTTTTTCGAACTGTAAGGGCCAGAGGCAAAATCCCATCCCACCACTCGATTTTGATTATAGCTCCATGGATTTAGAGGTGACAAATGGAGACGTCTGTGAAGTGTTTATTTTAAGCTCTCGATAAAGTGAGTTTTATTTTTCAAGGAGGTTCCCCCCATAACGTTTCTTTGTTTTTGAACCTCTTACATATGGAGTCAAACCCAAGGCCCCATGCATGCTACAAAAGCGTTCCACAACAAACTACATTCTCTTTCTTGCCCCACCACCTGCGGTTTTTACTCTGGGTCCCCTGCCTCAGGCTCCTGAATGCTAGAATTACAGGCATTATTGAATGCTGCTTTAAGAAGGACCTGGCTGCTCCTAAAGGGGTTGAGGTTTTTATTATAAATATAAAGGCTGGGTTCTTTCACATCAATCACTAGTTAGAAAAATGGGGACATTTTCTCAGTTGGGGTGCCTCCTCTCTGATGACTAGCTTGTGTCAAGTTGACAGAAAACCAGCCAGGACACCCTACTGTCCCCAACACAGCACCCATGAGTTCTACACACAGTTACTAATTGTAGCAAATGCATTGTGCTTATTAAGTTGAAGACACAATTTTAAGAGCCCAACATTAAAATGGCCATCTAACCATAAAAATTTGATAGGCCAGGTAAGGGCTCTACCGTGGAGCCACACCCCAACTCCATAATTTTTATTATTGCTTAACCTTATTATCTTAATCCATTTTGAGTGTGCAGTTTGTGTTTATAATTACAAATTCAGCAATAATAAATAGGTAAGAAACCCTGTGTTTACAATAGCACATATGAATTGACTTCTTTCTTTTTACTTTCCTGGGGTTGAACTCCGGGCTTTATGTATGCAAGACAAGCATACTATCAAGAACTATGCCCTCCACTAGGAGCTGACTACTTAGCAGAGGCCACTTCTAAATACCTAAGTAAGGTTGACTAGATGGCTTATCTGGCCTTTGTCTGAGAATTTGATTTTTGGAACCTCTGTGGCACTTGCCCCATTAGCTAGCTGCTGCTCCTGTCTGCTTTGTACCCAATCTAGTGCCTGATGTGAGGCAAACACTTGATGAGTATTTTAACTTTGGTCAAACTAATGAACAAATTAATGAGTAGAAGGGAAGCTAGCTAGGCGGCTGTTGGGGGCTACACACACTCCTCTCCTTTTTTAGTCTTATTTGCAACAGCATGCCATTTCAGCCCAAGTAGTGAGTTAACTTGAAGAATGGAAACCCAATGAGAGCTGACATTATTGGTTTTTTTATAACAAGAACTGACAAACTGAGCTTAAGCAGCTATTTCTAAGTTTTGTTCTTGGGAACTGATGAGCTTATTTAACCTAGAAAACTCTCTTTGCCAGAGGCATGTTGGTAGCACATTGGCTATTCTTGGAGTTAAGGGTCCCTATAGATTGAACCCAGCTCCTGTTCATGCACCCTCTAATCCAGGGCCCTGTGTAATTGGACTGATAAGCATTAGTAGCTGGCCTTGAATGCTGCTGGGTGGTCTGAATGAAAATGGCCCCCATAGGCTCACAGGAAGAGGTGCAGCCTTGCTGGAGGAAGTGTGTCACTAGGGATGGGCTTTCGATGCTCAAGCCAGGCCCAGTGTTGCTCTCACTTCTTGCTACCTTCAGATCTAGATGGAGAACTCTAAGCTACCTCGCCAGCATTCTGCTTGCCTGTGGCCATGCTTTCCCCCATGATAACAATGGACTAAATTTCTGAACTGTAAGCAAGTCCCAATTAATTGTCTTCCTTTATAAGAGTTGCTATGGTCATGGTGTCTCTCCATAGAAACAAAACCCTAACTAAGACAGGTAGGAAGGGAGTCTGTCTACCAGGTTATTTCTTGCCCCTCTAGCTTACCCTGCAATATTGGCTGGTAAATGTTGAAGGAATAATACTGGCTAAAACCAGATATACAAAAATAAAATCCCCTCATGTTGGTTGGTTAATCCTTTTAATATCAACATTTGAGAACAGAGGCATGAAGATTGTGGGTTTGTTAGTTTGTGACACATAGTAAGACCCATTCTCAAAAAAAAGAGAGAAAGAGAGAGAAACATAATTTTATTTTCTTAGGTCCAAAAGAAACTTGGCTAAGTATGGTGCTTACTAGCACACCAAGGCGCATGCTGGCCCTCAGGCTTCCTCAGCGTCACAAATACTCATGACTCTTCTCCCCCTGCCCCTACACCAAATTTCTCCAGCCCATGTACTTCCCTCCCCCAGCTTCTTGTTTCTTTACAACCCTGCCATTTCAGCCATGCTTTCTCTTCTGTCTTTCTCTCTCAGTCCCACCCCACTCATGGCCCAGTGCAGTCTGCTGCTCATATTCACTTAACTTCTTCTTGCCTCTAGATTCTTCCAGATGCCTCTGACTGTACTCTTCCCCCATATTTACAATACAAATTCTTCTCAACCATACCATGAAGTGGTCATGTCTTCATTTTATACACTTTATGCTGAAACCCAGCTTATACACCCAGAACTGAACAGAACTTTGCATTTTCACAAGGGCAAACCCTATGAGGGTCTTGATATCACAGTATTGCCAATACCTCGTGGAGTACCTGGCAAAACAAATGGCAATAAGTGTTTATGTAAGAAATGACTGATTTCAAAGGCATTAGGAAGCTTGCCTAGGATCATACAGTTCAGTGGCTCTCAGCTTTCCAAATGCTGAGACACTTTAATACAGTTCCTCATGCTGTGGTGACCCCAACCATAAAATTATTTACATTGCTGTTTCATAACTGTACTTTTGCTATCATTATGAATTGTAATGTAAATATCTGCATTTTCTGATAGTCTTAGGTGAGTCCTATGAAAGAGTCCTTTCCAAAGGAATTGTGACCCCCTCACTGGCTGAGAACCACTGATATAACTAGTAATGGTAAGATACTATACAACTCCTTTGCTTTTGTCACACAAGTTTTTTGGTAAAGCTCACCATCGATTTATTAATCTTTTTAGTTTGTAAGTGACAGGTAACCCATACCTTCAGTCTAACAACATAAATGACTTCCATACTACACACGGCAGCTTCAGGCCTACAGTGTCCTCACCACCAGCAGCCCTTACAGATAAGCACTTGTCTCTCTCACTTTTTAATGTGCCGGCTTGTGAACCGGGATATAATAGGTGGAGAGAAGGTGCCACATCCTGACTGATCTGTTAACTCCTAGCCAGATTAGCTACCACAGCTGAGAAGTGAGCCCAGGAAAAGAAGGTGGTAAAGCTAAGGCCACTGTCACTGTAGTGTCAAGGCCTGGCTTCACTCCTCATTGTGAATAACAACTTTGGGAGGGAGACAAGAATGTATGCGCAGGGGAAAGTCACAGATACAGTCAACTCAGTCACGTTCTTGCCACCTGGAGCCCAACCTCAGTGGCATCAGGAAGCATCTGGAGGGACATGGACAACAGCCATGTACTTACAAGAAGCATAGGAAGAATTGTTGGGTGTGATCTCCCTTTTATGGGGCCACAAGAAAAATGTCTTGACTTTATTTCAGAGGGTCACAAGCAGGGTTTCTGGTATTTGCAAACACTGGTCACCATATATATTGAGTCAAATTGATGCCATACATGTGGTTCTTTTCTCTACAGGCGTCTTCCCGTTCTAACATTCCCAGGGACTGGCAGAGAGTTGAGGCAAAATAAATATCTGAAGACAAAAGGAAAGAATGACATTTCTGGGCACTTGTTATGGATGACCATATAGTCATTCTATATCTGTTAATTCCACTGATGTGAAGAGAAAGACCACCCAACCAAACCATCATGGCCAAATTAATGAAAGCAACCCCCCCCTCCACCATGTACACAGGATTGTCTCCCTAAAGTTAGGGTTTAAGAGATCAGCATGGGACAAGGGAAAGATGAGGGTTTTTATAATTCAGAAGTAGGGGTTTCCAAATTGGGGGGGGGGGGTTTACCAGTATTGCATGTTACAGAAGATAAACATAACAAGTTGGTCCTAACAACCTCCTGGAACAAAGTCATGGTTGCAAGGCGATTATAACAAAGTGGTCATAACAGCAGGTGGTCATAATAACCTGTGAAACAAAGGCATGGTTGCTGTTTCCTGGAACAGGCAGTACAGAACTATTTGTAATTAAGGTTACAGATGGGGGCATAGCTCAATCCCTGAGAAACAGATTTAATTATAAACAGAAACAAACCTACTTTGTCTCTACAAGGCTTTTAAGCCTAAGATGGAGGCAGGCTGGTTTATCAGGTAGTTTCCAGATAAAGATAAAGTTTTTCAATACGGTCTATATTGTTGTAGCTCCTATGCCTGTCATGTGTATTTTCAACAGTTAGCAAAGGTTTAATGAATGACTGGGTAAATAAATGAACAAAAGAAACTTTTCAAGCTCTGTCTTACTGGGCATAGTGATGCTCTTCACACTGAATATAGGGTTATGGCTCCACCTAGTGGACATTTCAGAGTTATGCCTGAACCTAGGACATTACCCAGCCCCCAACACTTGTTTTATTCTGAGGGTTCTTCATCTGCAGGTTTCTGCTTCACACACTCTGAGGAGATAGCATTGCCTTGCAGATGATCTGGAGCACCAAAAAATGGGCAACCTGAAAAAAGATCCTCTTAGAGATCAGAGTTGAATAGTTAAGATGAATTGCCTTAGAGCTGCCGGTGGTGTGCTGCAGCTGGTGCCCTGAAATGCTTGCCCAGCTGTGTGGCCTTGAACAAGCCACCTCCCATCTTACTTGGGAAAGTTGAGTCTGAAATAAGATACATAGATGACGATGGTCTATATTATGTGTCTAGGGCTACTTCCCATTGTCTGTAGGGACCACCATGTTTATGTTATAGTAGAGGACATTGGTTTTAGATCAGGTAAGGAACCCAAACTTTAGGGCTAATAAAGGTCAGATTCTCCTGACTTTGATGCCTATGCTGTTGGCATTACATTGTGCCACATTTTAATACTATATCAAACTGGTCGCCCCTGGGGCTTTGATCCCTGGGTCACAGTTGTATCTATGGACCTACCCAGCGCAGTGTGTGATCTTGGGCAAGTCACTTAATCAATCTCTCTGAGTTTTAGTTTGCCTGGCTGTAAATTAGAATAGCAGAGCACTGGCATAAAATTTTCTGCATACCCCAGTCCTACCACTTAGAAGATTATCTAGATCTCCTAGCCTTTAACTATACATATGTACGAGGTTTCTCTTAACCTCCTAGGATCCCTGATCTACTTCCAAATCCCAGACCTCCCTTGGAAAGTATGTTGATTAAAAACAACAACACACACACACACTCACACAACACTAGCTAGAGTCATTTGAAAGAAAATCAGTTGAGAAAAATGCCCCCATCGACCAATCTGTATACAAGCCTTTGGGGCATTTTTGATTGATAATTGATGTGGAAGGGCCTGCGATTGTGCAGGCTTTGGGCAGGAGGCCCCATGTTGTATAAAAAGCAAAGTGAACAAGCCCTGGGTGTCACACGAAAGAATGAGACTCAGGGATAGATCTCTGAAGAAGTCGGAGATACTAGAGAGAATAAACACCACAGTCAGATCTTACCCAGCTGTCTTCCAGCTTCCTCAGCCTCCCTTACCTTGGAATGGCCCCTCTGTGTTTGAATCCCATCTTAAGTATTCTTTCGGTAATTAAGGCGTGGCCCCACCACACCTGCTTGGGAGCCTGGAATTCCTTCTATAATCTGAAGTGACCTTGACTCAGTTGGGATTAAGGGTGTAGGTCACCACTCCCGGGATACTCCCTGTGCTGGGACTAAAGGTTTGAATCACTACTCTCTGATTTTCCTAGACTGACTGTGGTTAGAGCTCTGGGACTTCTGGAGCTTTTACTAACCCCACACATAGACTGTGGGTATGTTCCCTCTGATATCTCCAAAACTTCTGAAACGTTATTAAATCCCTACACCTGGGGAACAGGGCTTTTCTGTGGTCTCTGTTCTAGTTCTTGCCTTCAGGTTTCTGCTTTGACTTCCTACCCTGACTTCTCCTCATGAATGACTGACTGTACAGCGAAATAATCTCGGTTTTCTTTGTTTCTTTTTGCTTTTTATTTTGACACGGCCTCTCTGAAGCTCTGGCTGTTCTGGAAGGCTGGCCTCAAACTCACAGAGATTTACCTACCATTGCCTCCCTGGTGCTAGGATTAAAGAAGTGTGCCATCATACCCAGCCTCCCAAATTGCTTTTGGCCCTGTTGTGTTAACTATAACTAAGATAAAGTATAACTAAGAGCAAGGCATGGTGGCTTAAACTAGGAGGCAGAAACAGGTGTATCTCTTAAATTCAAGGCCAGCCTTGTCTACAGAGTCCCAAGACAGTCGGGGCTACACAAAGAAACTCAGTCTCCAAAAACAAATAAAAAAATTAAAAAATAAAAATTAAAAAAAAAACCCACTAAGTATGGGGGCTAACACGTTAATCCCAGCATTTAGGAGGTAGAGGTGGGCAGATACCTGTGAATTTGAAGCCAGCCTGGTCTATAGAGTGAGTTCCAGGACAGTCAGGGCTACACAGAGAAACCCTGTCTCAAAAAAATTGCATAAGACAGGTGTGGAATGTAAACAAGCAGGCCCAGCCACCATGGGATGTCCCACAGTACCATCTGAACATGCCTGGTCTTGGCTCTAGAGTGTAGAGACACCTAGCTCATTGCCTGAAACTTGTGTGGGGGGATATGTTTCAAATATAATAAAAACAGTCTGAGATATCAGAGGGATCTACTTACAGTCAGTCTAGGAGGATCAGACAGTGGTAACTCACACCTTTAATCCTAGCAAAGGAAGTATCCCGGGAGTGGTGACCTACGCCCTTAATCCAATCTAAATTTGAGGTCATCTTAGTTTACAGAAGAAGTTCCAGGCTCCCAGGCAGGCAGTGGTGGTGCCTTAACTGAGCAAAGAAAGTATTTAAGGCAGGCATAGAAAGACAGGGCAGGCAGAAGAAGCCAGGAGGAGCAAGGCTGAGGAAGCTGGAAGACAGCTGGGTGAGATCTGACTGTGGGGTTTACTCTCTTTGATATCTCTTCCTTTCCCTGAGATCTGACCCTGAGTTTCCTTTATTCCTGCTACACTTGTAGCACTTATGAATACACACTCTTTTTATTTATTTTAAGGAGCCATAGTCTGAAATGAACTATTCCAACAAGCATGCTGTAGACAGGTGGCTCAAACAAACTTTGTTCTCTTGGTTCTAGAAGCCAAGAAATTCTAGATCAAGGTGGTAGCTAACTTGCTGTCCAGTGAGGGTCCTGCCTCTCCGACACATGTCTTCACACCTCACAGACAGGGCCAGAAGGGCAAAGGCAATTTCTAAAGTCACTTGCATTCACAGCTCTAGAGTCAATCACACACTCAAGGATACTCTTCCTGATACTGCTGTACTAGGTTAGAAGCTACAAGGACAGACACAGAATTCAGTCTGTAGCACAAGTCTTTCAGAAATTCCATTTTCTACATCTCCGCTCCTGATACAGAAGTCCTTAGGGTCAAAGCCTGGGCCCTGGCAGCCCCAACTAGCCAGGCTTATTGTTAGTGTTTCGGTTAAAGAGGTGAGTAATAGAGAAAAGCAGACAAAGACTTATTCAATGTTGCCACATTGGGAAGAGGGAGAAATATTGAGGTCCCTCCCCTGTCACCAAGGCAAATAAAAGACAAGAAGAATGTATATTTGTATTTTTACTTCTTCTGTTACTGTGATAAAATACCATGGCCTAAAGAGACTTGTAGAAGAAAGTGTTTATTTGACTTATAGCTTCAGAGGTTCTAGACTATCATGGAGGGAGCATATGGTAGGAGGAGCAGGACGCTGAGGGCTCCTGTCTTCAAACACAAACATGATGCAGAGTGAAGAGGAAGAGGGAAGCAGTCAAGCCCATCCCCACTCCTTCCAGCAAGGATCCTCCTCCCAAAGGGTCCACACTCATGCTAACAGCCAACTGGGCACCAGTGTTCAAATACCTGAGCCTACGGGGGCAATTCTTATTTATACTCTCACGATAGCTAAGGAATCTTCATCAAGGTGTGGTCCCATCCATCCTCACCCATTCCTTACCTCTGCTCCAGTCTCTCTTCTAAGGTGCTCTGATAGGTTGTCAGTTCTGTGTGAAACTTACTGAGAGACAAGCATCTGTCCCTATCTGATCAAGGCTTCAGCCTTCTTCTTCCCAGCAATGGACTCCTTGGGGTCTATTTTTACATAGTCTCTGACAGGCAAGGAAAGGGCACTGGTGTCTCTTTGGCGTATTTTCACTTCCATTTAAACTTTAGTAACCATCTTTTCCACTTTGGGCACAATCAAACTTCCTATGTGTGTTTGTAGTTTCATAAAAAGCCCTTCACTAGAGAGTGTTCTCTTTCCCAAGAATGGGATGGTTGCAATCTAATGCTTGCTAACTCACAAAGCCGCCATCAAAACAGGTGGCTGGAGAGGGTGATTGTCCATGCAGTATGCTAAAACTTCTCAACAACATCCCCACTGGGAGAGACAGCAGGAAAAAAGCTATCCAGTGAGAAAGTTAATTTAACAAACATTCACCAAGGGCTTGAAAAGTATCTCATGCCCTCAGCCAGGGAGAATCACTGGAGTTAGGAGACTGCACACAGAACTGTAGGGAAATGCCTCAGAGAACACAAATCTCTTCAAATGAATACTCCAGATGAATACAGAAAACATTTTAAATATCTTCTCCCCACTTCCCATTTCCATCCCTTCCCCAAGTCTTGGCTGTATATTTGCTGTCTTTGCTGGCACAATTTGAAGTACCCTCAGAGGAAAAGCAACAGAATCACGGTGGCCTATGAAAACAATAATGCCTTTTAGCCACCAATATGTTCGGTGGCTTTTGGACCTCTAGCTTGGGGTAGCAGAGGACAACTTCAGATGTATATTCTCAGCTGCTGTTTAACTTGTGTTCGAGACATCATCTCTCTTTGGATTAGAATTAAACAAGTAGTTTATTGTAGGATATTGTAGAGCCCTGGGGATCTTCCTGTCTCTGTCTCTAAGATGTTGGGATTACAAGTGCACACTGCTCTGCCCAGATTTATTATGTGAATTCTAGGGTTCAAATCCAGGTCCTCATGCTTGTGCAGTGAGAACTTTACTGTCTGAGCTTCCAAGTCCTCAAACTTGTTTTTAAAGTAGTCTCGGCAAGGGCAACCAAAGGTGTTGCCCCTGTTGGATTCCTACGGAAGAAGTCTGCTTGCAAGAACCACCACTGTGTTCCTCATATTAGTCAGAGTTCTCCAGAAGACCAGAACTACTAATAGAATGGATCATAATCCATCTGTCATCTATCTATCTATCTATCTATCTATCTATCTATCTATCTATCTATCTATATGGATCTATATCATCTATCAAGGGAATTTATTAGAGGGTCCAAGAATCCGGTACTTGCCCAGCCCATGGGGCTGCATGTCTCAGCTGGTCTTCAGTATATGCCAGAGTCCTGGAGGGTGTGCTCTAATGCTGAGGAAGGAATGGACTTGTTAGCCAGAGAAAGCAGACAAAGAGAACAAACTTTCTCCTTCCATCCCTTAGTAGGCTGCCAGCAGAAGATGTGGCCAGATTAAAGGCCGATCCTCCCACTTCAGAAAATTTGGAGTAAAGGTGTGTCTTCCTACTTCAAATGATTTAATTAGGAAAAAAAATCCCTCCTAGGTGTACCCAGCTTCTTGGGTTGTAGTTAATTCCAAACGTCATCAAGTTGTCAATCAAGAATAACTATTACATCCTCATCCTCCGAGCGATAGAAGAAAGGCCATCCCCCTTCGTGGGCTCATCTCATTCTAAAAGTTCTGGAAGTGGGCTAGTATTTGGTGGATTCCTTTGTTCTAATAAAAGACTAAAATCCATACTTCCAAAATCTAGTTTGTTCTCTGGGCCTGAGCTCTGCATGCTGCAATTTTAGCCTGCCAGGCCAGATATCCCCACTGGTGCAATAGTACATGTTTGTCTTTGGGCAACCAAGTACTCTCTGATTAGATTTGGGGCCTGCTCACCTTACATCTCCTCAAAAGCCCATGATTGAGAGATCACAGGCTCTCGAGTGGAACCTGAGAGGTCAATTAGAAGGGAAAAGTACAAAAGAAGGAGAAAATCCACATTGTGCAGGCTTTTATTTGGAGGAAAAAATAAAAATACAGAAGGAGCCTTTGTAAGAATCAGGACCTGGTGCCCATGTCATAGTCGGGGTCACTGTTGCGGTGATGAAACATCATGACAAAGCAATTTGAGGAGGCTTATTCATCTTATGCCTACACATCACAGCTCATAATACAAGGAAGTCAGGACAGGAACTCAATCAGGGCAGGGGCCTGAAGGCAGGAGCTGATGTAGAGGCCATGGAGAGGTGCTGCTCACTGGCTTGCTCCTCAGAATTTGCTCAACCTGATTTCTTATAGAACCCAGGACCACTAGCCCAGGTATGGCACTACCAACAATGGGCTGGGCCCTTCCCCATCAATCACTAATTAAGAGAATGCCCTACGGGCTTGTCTATGGCCCAGTCTTATGGGGACATTTCCTCAGTTTAGGCTCCTCCTCTGTGAGGACTCTATCTTGTGTCAAGTTGACAGAAAGCCAGCCAGTGTGACCCACTTACTTACATGCTGGGGTAGTTATAGGGCAGAAAGGGAAGGGTGGGGGAGGGTGAAGACTTTCCCTTTTGGTCTTTTGTTAATCACTGTTCAGAGTAACCACCGAGGAGTAGTCAGTTCAAGAATGCTATATGGTTGGTTGGTAAATATCTTTCCTAGTTGGACAGTACCTGGGGTTTACAGGGCAGAAGAGTAGTCAAGAATCAAGAGACGCTCTGTATGGTGATGTTTCCTTTAACCCCAACACTTGGCAGGCAGAGTGAGTTCAAGGCCACCCTGCTCTACATAGTGAAATTCATAGGAAAGAAGGAAAGAAGGAAAGAAGGAAAGAAGGAAAGAAGGAAGGAAGGAAGGAACTTAGAAGAGCAAGTTAACTGACTTCTGGAAATCAAATTACGTTATTATAAATGTCATAATTCGGTAAAAATGGGGGAGTTTTGCAAAATGGTATAGCCCTGGCTAACAGAACTTATTATCAATAGTTGCTAAGTGGCCATGTTGTTAAACTGCCTTCTGACTATTTGTGTTTAAACACATAGACCAAGCCTTGCTCAGCTCTGTCACAGAAGTGTTTTTCCTCAGAGGGTAGCAGTCAGTGCACATTCATAGCTGGTCAAAATGCTTGGGGGGCAGTTGGAGGAGAAAGATAGAGGGTGGATATCATATTTTGCTGTATACATGTATGACATTCTTAAATAATAATTTGAAAAATAATAACAAAAGGGGAAAATAACAAAGGAGGCATCTTAAATAAAGACACAGCGTATGAGTGGCCAGACCAAATCCACCTGTAATCCAGGTCTGCCACTTACTTTGTGCCTTTGCCTCAGTTTCCCTACCTGTGAAGTGGAAATGAAAATTCTTGTACAGAATTTACTACAAGGACTGAGATGATGTACATAAAGAAGAAGAGTATGTAGATGGGAAACATGCCAGCCCCCACACAAAGGAAAATTGTAGCCCATGAGAGTTCAGTGACTGAACCGTCTCTAACACAACTGACAGAGGCGTGGGATGCAAGCTGTGCTCCTGTGGCCTCTGAGATGAGATGTGACAATTGGCTGTCACTCATACAGTGAAATTCCCCCAGCCTGGTGATAGCTCCAAGCAGAGGATTCTCCTGAGCTCTGGGGTCTGAGGCTGTCAAGAGAGTCACAAATCAACGGGAAACTGAGTATATACTTCCTCCCATTCCACAGTGCAGCATGAGGTGGGGGTAGTGTAGTGCTTGACTGCCCCTCACTAGAGGCCTTTGGGAGCCAACCTACTGGGGAAGTGGGTTTAGGTAATTAGCGATCAGACTGGAGGCTTCTAGACCCAGGGTCTGAGCAATGCGCAGTTACCATCTTGCATAGCTTCTGTGAACACAGCGTTCTGAATTTAGACAGAAATATCCCTCCACCTGGTGCTTCAAGGATGTCTGTGTCCCCCTGTCTTCATGCAGTGACTGACAGGGAGACTGGTGCTGAGGCAACTCGTTCTCTAGACATTTGTGCCAAACTAAGGATTTTTTTTTTTTTTTCTGTTGAACTCAGTTCAAGAACCAACTAAAGGAGTCTGGATGCAGAGGAGACTGTGAGTGGTTAGCAGGCACAATGCATTGGGTTTTATTCCCAGCACTGTAGAAACCAGATGCAGTGGTGCACAATTACAGCTCCAGCACTTAGGAAGTGGAGGCAAGGAGCATCAGAGATTCAAGGTTATCCTCAGGTATATGCTCAGTTCCAAGCTATCCTGTATCAAAACAAAATCACAAGAAGCACACAACAGAGTTTATGCATGCCACTCATGTAGTAAGAGGTTTCTGGCCCGGACTTTCTGGCCTAACGTCAAGGTTTAGGCCCACAGACCCACAGACCCGCAGAGACACACGGATGCTTACAATAGCTTTAGGCTGATCAGCCTAAGGCCTAGGCATATAACTTGCTAACTCTTTACCCTTAATCTAACTCATGACTCTTATCCTGTTCAGCCATGAGGCTCGGTACCTTTTCTCAGAGCAGCATAGTTGTCCTCTGTTTCTTTTGGCTTCTCGCTGGCCTTCTGCTCTGTTCTGTTCCCCTTGTTCCTAGAGTCTTCCTAGTCTGGTAGCTCCACCTACACTTCCTGTCTGCCTTTGGCCAATCAGCGCTTTTTATTAAACTCATAGGCAGGAACAATTATTTACAATGGAACAACATAATCCCCCTACACGTTCACATACTTGTATTGCAATTTAATCTTAAAAACAGCCCTCTCCAGGCATGGCACATTGCCTATTATCCTACTGTAGGCGGAGTTTTACTTACAAGGCACCAGTCCAAGATTAATATTTATTAAAATATAAACCAACACTCACAATACAGGTAACAGCTTATAGTGGCACAGGGACTGGAGTATCCAAGCAATGGACGATGGATTCCAAACCGATCTCTCCAGCAGCCAAGAACCAGAAAACAGGGCCCTCCCAGGGTCCCAGCAGCCACTTATCAATGGGGTTGGCCACGCCCTGTTCAGGGGCCCGGGACCCTGGGTAATCATCCTCAGATCTTATCAGCTGACACCTGAATCCCACCACATCCTACCACTTGGGAGGCAGGAGGGTCGGGAGTTCAAGTTCATCCTCAGCTATACATTGGCCCATCCTGGGCTATATTACACTCTACACGTATCAGTCGAACAATCCTTTCACAGGGGTTGCCTAAGACCATTGGAAAACACAGATATTTATATTACAATTCATAACAGTAGCAAAATTACAGTTATAAAGTAGCAGTGAAAATAAATTTATGGTGCGTTGGGGGGGTCACCACGACATGAGGAACTGTACCATAGGGTTGCAGCATCAGGAAGGTTGAGAACCACTGCCCTAGACCCTGTCTTAAAAGTTAATTAAGGAAAGAAATAAACACTGCCCTTTGAGTTTATAGTAAGAGATTTACTTGTGACAGACATAAAGATAAAACATGTATATTTATGTGGTAGTGAAACTAGAGAGGCGTTATAAGAGGGAAAAGGAGGCATGGAGAGGCTGCGAGAATTCATGAGACATGAAAGTGTGAAGGGGTGTCACTTGAGGTGGAAGGGTGCAAGGGGGGGGAGAGGATTGTCTAAAATGTGTGAAAATGCCACAATGAAACCAGTTACTCTGTGTGCTGATTAAAATAACACAGAGCAATGAAATAATAGAATACCCTAATTATAAAAGGGAAAGAATGAAGAGTCTCTTCCTGAGCTTGATTGATGATTGGAATCCATTTTTTTTTTCAATAAAACAGAGTCCCAGCTTTGGATGATGGAACTGTTTCTAGCTCCCTTTTCTCCTCTAGCTGGTGGGGTTTGTGGTCCATTTCTCTTCCTCTGTGCTAGATAAGTAAGAATAATGAACTAGCCTGCTGCCTCACTAACTTGATGAGGATGGATAGGATGGCAGGTTTTAATAAAATGCAGTCCCTGCAAAAAATAAATGAATGCTTAGAGGTCGTTATACATGCTACATAAGATCTGTCATGGTAGGCATCCGTCCTCTGAGGCCACATGAACGATTCTACCAGAAGGGAAGAGTGAATGATGATGCCCCAGGACTGCAAAGACCTTTCAAGTCTTCCACCTTGTATTTCTTGAGCCTCCATCAAAGGCTTGACAAGTGTTTCCTCTAAGACTTTCTGTGATGGGACACACACTTTACCTCACTGTGTTTTGGTTTTGTTTCTATTTTTTATTATATTTTTATATGCCCACCACTGTTCCCCCCTCTCTTCCAAGTTATCCCCCAGATTGCCCTACCCCATACCCCCATTTATTTCTCAGAGAGGTTAAAGACTCCAGGGTGAGTCAGTGCAGTCTGGCATATTCAGTTGAGGGAGGACTAAGCCCCTCTCCCCAGTTTCAAGGCTGAGCAAGGTGTTCCTTTGTAGGGAATGGGCTCCAAGAAGCCAGTTCATGCACTAGGAATAAATTCTAGTCCTACTACTAGAGGCCCCTAAAACTGCCTATACTGTTCAGCTGTCATCCACATTCAGAGGGCCTAGTTCAATCCTATGAGGTTCCCCAGCTGTCAGTCCAGAGTCAGTGAGCTCCCAGTAGCTTGGGTCAGCTGTCTCTGTGTGCTTCCCCATCATGATCTTGACCCCTTTGCTCATATAACCCCTCCTCCCTCTCTTTGTCTGGACTGGGAGTTTGATCTAGTGTTTAGCTGTAGATCTCTGCATCTGCTTCCATTAGTTGCTGGATGAAGGTTCTGTAATAAAAATTATGGTGGTCATCAATTTGATTATAGGGAACCATCACAATAAATGGAGTAAACAAGATATTCTGTAGTATGAGGTTTCTGGCCATGACTTTCGGGCCTAGCTTCAAGGTTTAGGCCCACAGACTCACAGTCCCACAGAGACACAGATGCTTACAATAGTTTTAGGCTGATCGGCCTAAGACCCAGGCATATAACTTGCTAACTCTTTACCCTTAATCTAACCCATGACTCTTATCCTGTTCAGCCATGCGGCTCGGTACCTTTTCTCAGAGCAGCATAGTTGTCCTCTGTTTCTTCTGGCTTCTCTCTGGCCTTCTGTTCTGTTCCCCTTGTTCCTAGAGTCTTCCTAGTCTGGTAGCCCCGCCCACACTTCCTGTCTGCCTTTGGCTAACAGCGCTTTTTATTAAACTCATAGGTGGGGACAATTATTTACAATGGAACAACCTAATCCCCCTACAGTATTCCATGACAAAACCAGATTTAAACAATACCTATCACAGATCCAGCCCTACAGAAAACACTAGAAGGAAAACTCCAATCTAAGGAAGTTAGATGCAACCATGAAAACACAAGCAGTAGAAAACCCACAGCAGGAAATCCCAAAGAAAGAAAACACAGACACACACACACACACACAGACACACACACAGACACACACACAGACAGACAGTCAGACACACACACAGACACACACAGACACACACACAGACACACACACAGACACACAGACACACACACACAGACACACACACAGACACACAGACACCAAAAAATAACCGAAATTAACAATCACTGGTCATTAATATCCTCTATAAAAAAGACACAGGCTAACAGAATGGGTATGAAAACAGGATCCATCCTTCTACTACATACAAGAAACACACCTCAACTACAAAGACAGACACTACCTAAGAGTAAAGGGTTGGGAAAAACTTTCTAATCAAATAGATAGCTAACAAAATAGACTTCAAACCAAAATCAATCAAAAGAGATCTGGAAAGTCATTACATATTTATCTCAGGAAAAATCCATCAAGATGAAATCTCAGTCCTGAGGGAAATATCCAAGAATCCACAAAGATGATCCCAGCTAGGACTCCAGGTAATAGTGGAGTGGGTGCCTAACTGCAGCTCAGGCTGGTGTTGACCCTGATTCTCCTGTCTCTATGGGTCAGTGCTGGGATTATGAACCCATGCCACTATGCCTGGCTCATACCATTCTGGGAAGGCTTTGCGATGACTGCTCAGAGTCCTTATTTATAAAGTGATCCTGGCTGAGTCACCACTGGACTGATGCCTGGCCCTGCCTGCACTGACTCCGCTCTGCCTGTCCTTCTGATTCCATGTACTTGTCTCCTGAGCCTATGACTTATCACATCTTTTCTGCTTGTGTCCCATTGTTTTCTCTATTTAAAAACCTTACAGCTTTGTTGCTGTAACAAAATCCCTGGCAAAAGTGATTCAAGGAAAAAAGGATTTGTGTTGATCCATGGTTTGAGGCCTTTGTTCCATGGTGGGGAATTCATGGTGGCAGGAAGATGAGGTAGTTGACTATGCTGTATCCAGGGACAGGAATAATGAATAATGGTGCTCAGCACTCCCCCCACTTCCCACCATCTCTGTCTCTGGCCCTTCATCCTTTCCTCCCTCTCTCAGTATGCGTGTATATGAGTGGGGTGTATGTGTGTGTATGTGTGTGTGTCTGTGTGTATGTGTGTGTCTGTGTGTATGTGTGTGTCTGTGTGTATGTGTGTGTGGTGTGTGTGTCTGTGTGTGTGGTGTGTGTATGCGTGTATGTGTGTCTGTGTGTGTGTCTGTGTGTATGTGTGTGTCTGTGTGTATGTGTGTGTCTCTGTGTCTGTGTGTGTGGTGTGTGTATGCATGTATGTGTCTCTGTGTGTGTGTCTGTGTGTATGTGTGTGTCTCTGTGTATGTGTGTGTGGTGTGTGTGTGTTTGTGTGTGTGTGTTTGAATGGATATGTGCATGTGTGTGCATGTCATCAGTTTGGTGTCATGTGTCTACCTCAATCCTTCATGTCATCTCTCTGTTTCCTGTTTATGTGATAGTGTCTCTCTATGTATTTCTGACTGTCCTAGTGCTCTCTACGTAGACCAGGCTGGCCTCCAACTCACAGGGATTCTCCTGCCTCTGACTCCAGAGTGCTGGGACTAAAGGCACACTACACTGTGTCTGGCTCCATGTCTTTTTTTTTTTTTTTTTTTTTTTTTTTTTTTTGTGACTCTGTGTGTGACAGAGTCTATCACTGAACCCGATGCTCATCAGTTCAGCTAGGATGACTGGCCAAGTGAATGACAGGGATTCTTGGTTCTGGGATTGTCAGCACTCAGCTCTTACTCAGGAGCTGGGGACCTGAATTCAGGTCCTAAAGCTCCTCAGCCCCTCTTTCTCCTTTTTATGCAGCCTTGGATTCCAGCTCATGGGATGGTGCTGCTCACGTTTTGAGTGGGTCTTCTCACCTCAGGAAACCTCATCTGGAACCTCTCTAATAGACATTGCAGATGATTCCAGACCAGGCCTAATTGATAACCAATAGGAACCATCACAGTCTGTGCCCTGCATTCCTAATGACACTACCTCCACTCCTGCAGCCTGGGTGGGTGGAGTCCATGCTGCAGTGGTCCTTGTGGAAGGCACTGAAGACATCATCCTCTAAATTCAGAACAGTCTGCATTTATTCCTGCCTCTGTATATTTGGTGGCAGCAGTGACCAAAATGACCTCATCAGACCAGTTCATAGTTGGTAAGTTGTTCCTAAATGTTCTGCTTTTAATGATTGTATGTTTCCTCTTACATCTTTGGATAAATCCCTTTTTTTTTTTTCTAAATTGGCCAGTGTTACATGCTGCTAGAGTTCTTGGCTCGTGCAGGTCCTGAGTTGAATGTGTCACTCTAGTGCACAGAGAACCTTCTACTTCCTCATTCTAGCTGTTCTTCTATTTCTGTGGCCTGTAGTTCAGTTAGCTTCTTAATACAACCACATCATAGTTGGCTTATTAAACTCACTGGCCAACTGAAACCCTAGTAGTTAAGGACAGACATTCAATGCCTAACTAAAGGAATTTTGAGAAAAGTGAATAGCATGTACTTTCTCCCTATCTATTTAACAGAGAATAATATTTCCACTGTCCACAGACATGATCTTTGAGGGAGAGTGCTTTCAAGTGTTGAAACTATAGCCATTGATTCCCTTGACAAGGAACAAAAATAATGAATGATAATGGGGAAGAGCCTTTGCCCCACCCACTAGCACCCAGCAGCCATTTTGAACTGCAGCTTTCCTTCACTCCTCATTATTTAAGTCACATTGAGACAAATACAGAAGGGTTAACAACTTTGCTTTTTCTCATCTTCTGAAGTGAGTGTAGACGCTGTCTCCTACCACAGTCACAGTAAGTCAGGACCTTCTCCCCTCCGCTCTAATCTTGAAAGAAAAGGACGGATTAAAGCAACAGAGGTTGGGTGCTTAATGTCGCTGGGAGAGGTGAGGTGGGTGCCCTGTGTAGAAAGGACAGCACCCGTGAACCAAGCTGACTTAGAACCAATGTCTGAGCAGGAAACAGGAAGACAGAAGCAGATTATGGGTGACTTATTCCTTAGGCTTAACCTGACTGAGAGTTTTATCAGATGACTTTCTCTAATGTATAGCTAAGATGTCCTCACTGCCTATGTCAGAAAACAATCTCCCAGCAACATTCACTGAGTCCCCAGAAAGGCCAGTTGATAGAGCCAAACACATAGGTTGGCCTGGCAGCAGAGATGACCTCTGACCTGTATACCCTAGGCCTTTGCCTACTTGTAAAGTGGGAAAGTGTAGCCTTTGGTCCAGCAGCATCAGTGGGGCTGAGCTATGGTTTGCATTGTCCCCGGATTTTAAGAGATTGTAAGGCCTCCCCTACACCACCAGCTATAGAAAGAACATACAAATCAGATGAAAGCCTGGTTAGCCTAAGTAGAGAAATCCTGGACCTCAGGGACTTACCACAAGTCTGGGATTGTCAGTGCTGCAGGACAAGGGACCCAAGTCGGTGCTGAGGAGACAGAAGTGTTTTCTGAAAGTGAGGACAAATCCTCAGCCAGACAGAGCTGCACTATTGTGCTTCCTGAGATGCAGCTAGAAGGATGCAGTTGTGATGCTGGCCTGCTCACCGGCTGTGGGAGGTCCTGAGTCTGCTCTCCAGCATGTACAATGGGAACTGAATAAGCTAGGGGTGTAGAGGGAATTACTTAACAATAAAAAGAAATGAAGTCGCTATGTGGGTGGCATAGCCCTGTCATCTCAGCTGCTCAAGAGGCTAAGGCAGGAGGATCACAAATGCATACCCAGTTTGGGCTACCTAGTGAGGCCTTGTCTCAAAATAAGAAAGTTTAAAAGAGAAAATGAGGCCGAGACTACCAGAGCAGAGAATCTCTTCCATAATATGAATGAGGTCCTGGGTTCAAGTCTGGGTTTCACAAAAGAGTAGGAGAAGGGGGAAGTACAGAAGGAGGAGGGAGAGGGGCTTTGTTCTTACTGTATGACTCCATTTATATAACGTTCTTGAAATAATGGAGATATAGGAATGTGTATATGTATTTATTAATATATATTTATATTATATATACAGAAGTGTTGATCAGGTGTGTGCGTGTCAGGGGTTGGAAATAAAGTGCCTGGAGGTATGTGGGGCTGACTAATGTGAGAAAAACATTTTTTTTTTCTATCAAAGGTAGCTAAGCCTGCCAAGAGCCTATATCCCATGAATCTTAGCTCACCTAGTAAAACTTTAGTTTATGCAAAGGCCCTGAAGCATCCCCAGAAGTTGATGGTCTGGAGAACTGGCTTCTTTCTGTTTTCTTCATCATTTTTGTGTCAATTCCTTTAAAACTAGCCACACCGAATGAGTGTAGGGAAGACAGCATCACCTCCTGTTTAGAATGAAGACCAAAGCAGCGTCTTGTCCTAGCGGTGTATTTGCTAGCCCCGCTCAGGTCAGGGACACACGCTATCAAAAACACATTGCTTGGCTTAGCTACTTTGTTTCATTTGTATGCCTCTCTGCACGACACTGAGAATGTTTGTTTTCAACACTAGAAGGCGTAGCAGGAGGAGGTGGCAATAGTGACTATGGTGGTGTCTATGTGAATCTACATATGATGTCACAGAACATGCCATATCAATGCCAAATTCCTGGTTTTGTATATTAGACATACTTAACTTCCACCACTGGAGGAAAGAAGTTGTGGGAAAGGGACATGGGACTTTTTTTTTTTTTTTTTTTTTTTGCCATTTCTTACAAATCTATAAATAAAACATGAAGTATACCAGCAAGCTGAAAACAGGATAGTCACAGTGTGACTGCCTGATCTAGTAAGGCTTCTGCTTGGTTTCCTGCTGGGAGCCTGTTTAACAAAGACATCTTGTTATCGATACATTCCAGAATGTTCTATGACTCTAAACGGTGCAACGAGGTTTTGAAAAAGACAAATGTATTAAGGGGTGAGTAAAATGTCTTAGTCTAGACCCACAGAACAGCAGCTCAGTGGGCCCTTGTTTCAGAGTCGAGAAAGCAAGTCCAGGATGTAGAAGAGGCCTGGCCAAGGTCTCCCAAGCAGCTGATGGCAGCGGCAGGACCAAGGGTGAACCTTCCTGTCACACCCACCGCCCTACTCTCTTTCAGTTCCCCATTCACCCTGGAGGTTTAAGGTATTAAAATGCGGAACTCATCGGAAGGTTAACTCTGAAAAGCAACAGCCAGAGGAGTCGATCAACACCAGGGCATCTTTTTTAATTGCCTATTCACATAGACAGATTGTCTTTTCTTATTCAGATCTAAACTTAGAGATGTGTCCTTCTGCAGGGCGCTCGCTCCTTTGCCTCATCAGGAATGGGGCTAAAGTGCGATTTGATTGCTGAGTATAGGTTCTATTTTTTCCTTCTAAGCAGGAAGTTCAAAATCTTCTGTGTTATTTTTAAAGAGGGTGGGGAAAAAAGGAACCATAATAACTTCCTCAGAGGCCCAGTCCAACACAGACTGCCGGGCCTCAGCTGAGTGGGGAGAACAGGTCTTGGAGAGTCTAAGCCATTTTTCAGTGGAGGGGTAGGAGCCACCCAAAGACAGCAAAGGGCATATGGGGCTGGGGCTGGTTCCAGGTGACACTGGTCCCAGGTTTTCTGGGGCTGATTTCTATCGGGATTCATTTGAGGAGCTGTGACTACCTTCTCCTTGTCCACAGAGCCATAGTTCCTGATCCTGGCTGGACAGGCGACTCTCATGGGTCAGAGTTCTCTTTAACCTTTTGTGGAGCTTGAAATGTTCGGCAAACACTATGGAAGTTACCAATGTAATTCTTACCTTCTTGAGTGAATTTGGAAGAATTTCTAAAACATTAATATTCAGAAATATCATATTTACAGGGAAGAAAATTAACTTGCTATGTTGACCTAACCATTTATTAATGACTGATCATGTGGGGCAATATGCTGGGAACGAGAATTATAAAGAGGGGGTTCCCCACATTCATTAGAATGAGCAGGAAAATCCTGAAAAACTGCAAGGCATTATGGGAATTGCTTTTGTAGAAAGTTCTAGAAATGAAAGGCAAAGACATTAAGTGTGGAGAGCAAAGCTCTGCCTAACTCTGACCCAAGGTCTCAAGATTCACTGGCAATTAACAGGATCAGGCTGATCGCAGGTCTTGTTTACACCTTGTTTACTGTTTACGACTTTTGCTGGAAATGGAATGTGTCCTTGCTCCTCCACTCTATCGCTCTCATAATCTCAACTGCCTTCCCCGTCTCCACCTGCAACTTACTTTTCCTTTCAAGGTTAGCAGCAAGAGTGATAACCAACCCCTTCGCCCTATATATACTCAGTTCATTCTCTTAATATCGGGGCTTGATCAGACCTTTTGTCCTGCTTCCATTCTTTGCGTCTTTCTTTGTCCCCTTCCCATTCTCACTCCCCTCCTCTGTTGACTTTACCCACGGGCCGGGGCAATTAAGTGTTATTTTTTTTTGTACATATTGACAATTCCTTCTTCCCTTTGCTTAATCTTAGGAGTTTAGAAATGTATTCTTTCTGCTGTTAGCAATGGGGTCTCATAGGGCACACCCTTTATCCTTCTAACACCATCAGCTAATTACAATGAAACTGAAATTTTCTCCTTCCCTCCCTCCCTCCCTTCCTTCCTTTCAAGACCATGTCCCATGCAGCTCAGGTTGGCCTCGCTTACAGGTAGCCTAGGGTGACACTGAATTCCTGATCCTCCTGCCTTCCCTAGTGCTAGGATTATAGAGGTATACCATTACACCTGGTTTATGTGGTGGCTGGGAATTGAACTTAGGACTTTGTGCATGTTAGGCAAGCACTCTACCAACTGAGCTGCATCCCCTAAGCCCAAATTTTCCACAGAGGACAGTGTAAACTAGATATGTTGATACATTGTCCAGAGTTTTAGAGTTGGACCAGGTGGAAAGGGGAGGCTCTCAGATGTGGATTCCTGAGAGAGACCTGGGAATGGGACTGTCAGCCTGGTAGGATCTATGGCGGAAAAGATATTGGTCAGAAAGGGCATGAAAAGTGGCAGGAGGTATGATGATATATTATGTATCTAATAAAGTTTTCCTAAAGAGCAGAGGACAGAGTTGGCTAC
The DNA here is from genome assembly GCA_033318265.1 of Phyllotis vaccarum. Lineage (NCBI taxonomy): Eukaryota > Metazoa > Chordata > Mammalia > Rodentia > Cricetidae > Phyllotis > Phyllotis vaccarum. Next base: position 40,981,765 of record JARWLC010000014.1, on the reverse strand, counting down.
AGATTATAGCCATAAAGGTCAGGGAGTGTTGACACATATACCTTTCACCCCAGCCCTAGGAAGTTTGAGCCAGGAAGTGATATTGCTGGGGAGGTTTGTAAGGCAGAAAGAGACAGAGCTTGGCCCTTCCCTTTCGGCTGAGGACTCAGAGGCATTCAGTCTGAGGATTTGTTGACACAGGCCTGAGGAGTTGGATGGGTGAGAAGTGGCTGTGGCTTGTTCCTCTCTCTCTCTGATATTTCAGCTTTTCCCAATATCTGAATTATTATAAGACCAAGCAGAATTCGTGCAATATGGAGGCAACAGTTCTGCAACTTTTCTATGTGTGACTCAAGGTAGGCATGTAAAAGAAAAGTTTTGTTAAAACTCTACACAACTGATAAATCACCCCCTCCTAAAAACCAAGTAGAGACTTTCCAAAATGTGCTTAAAGTTCCAGGAGGTATGCTGTCCACCCAGCTCTTAGAAAAACCACAGGATATACGTTATCTGACCCCTGCATTCCTGCATGTAGCAACCCCCATGACTTATAAATGCTTTGTTCAATTTCAGCTCAGGGCTCTCTGTTCCTGCGTGTTCAGTGAGGCCCAGGTATACTTGGTAAATAAAAATCCCCTTGCTTGTTGCACGAGAGAACGTCTCTTGGAGTCCTCCCTTTCGTGGCAGATTTCTCAACCCTTACAGAAAGAGAGGTGAGTCCTGGATTCTGAAAGCAGAGCCTTGGGTCAGCAGTGTTTTCCTTAGACATCCCAGGGTAAGTCCTGAATGCAGTAACAGGTCTTCCTTCATGGGACTCCCTACCCCAGCTGGACTGACATTTTTGCCTTGGGCTTTACATGAAAACCAATGTGCAACCCACAAAGAATCAAGAGAGGAGGAGCAAACTGCATCACAGAATCCCAAGAATGTCCATCCAATTCTGGTCTTGTGTGTTTCCCATTTTAGCAAGTGGTGGGTGCCAATACCTAGCTTCCAGTGGGGCGAGGCTTCTGTTTTGGTGAAGATGAATGGTATTCAGGGATAGCATGTCTAAGACCCAGAAGCCCAAATTGGAGCCTTTGTGTTAATCTTGAAGGAGGGGTAGAGGGACCACCTGACCTGTCCTCAGACGCTGAGCGTGCCTGTGCAGGCTTTGATTAGTGGCAAAACCACTTGTTACATAAAGAAATGGTGGTGGCTACAGAACTCATGTTATTTTGCTAAAAGGAATGACTTGAAGAGCATTCATCTGAGGCTGTGCAGATGGGGAAGTGGGTCAGAATTGACACAGGGGAAGACTCCTGTTCTGACTGGATTGTGTTCCTTCTCCCCTAACTGCTGATTAGAACGAGCCACCATCATGGGAAAGTGACCTTGCCCTTTCCCAGACTGTACCTAGCTGCTTTCTCCTGCTATGAAGAACGTTGTAGTTTAAATGTGCAATGTCCTCCATGTGCTCATATGTAAACACATGGTCTCCAGCTGGTTGTATTGTTTGCGAAGGTTGAACCCATATGAGATGTGTAGTCTCATTGGGTCAAGTGGGTGAGTGGGGCGGGCTTTGAAGTTTTATAGCCTGGATCTACTTCCTGTTGGCTATCTGCTTCCAGACTGCAGATGCAATGTAAACAGCTGGTCTTCTGTTGCCACACCTTCTCCTCCATGATGGAATGATCCCTTCAGACTGTGAGCCAGGATAAACCTTAATTCCTTCTTGTCAGATGATTTGTGATAGCAACAAGAAAAAACCACATTCAGTGTAACTCTGTAGATTATTAAATGGACACAACTTCATAAAGGCCTGGCTTGGGCAAGTTTGGGGAGCAGAACCCACTGACAAGGTCTTAGAGATTTCAGTGACAGTGGCATCTAAGAAGAGATGTCATTTTTTTTTTTTTTTTTTTTATTGTTTTTGCTTTTCAAGACAGGGTTTCTCTGTGTAGCCTTGACTGTCCTGGAATTTGCTCTATAGATCAGGCTAGCCTCAAACTCACAAAGATTCACCTGCCTCTGCCTCCTGAGTGCTGGGATTAAAGGCATGAGTCACCACTGCCAGTCAGCACCACCCTGCTTTTTTTAAATCCCCTATGTCCCAAACTGTCATCACAGTATACCGAGGACACCCAGGACTTGGCTTCCACAGGCAAGATCTCCACAGAAGACAAGAGTGGCCTAGGAGGATATATTTATGGGTTCTTTGCCTGATGGAAAGAAAACCTTTCCTGGAAAATCACTGAGAGGTATGTACAGACCCTTCCAGCCCCTCTCACTGCCATCAACATGCACCCTGTCCTCTGTGCTGCCCCATCCTTACCCTCCATCTTTTCTGAAGAGCCACATTCCAATATCTTGGTTGAAGGAAGGCCCCAGGTTTGAGCTAAGAGAAGTCTTCCTGTGTACCACACAGAGGATGCAAACTGTGGTAAATTTCTTTTAATGACAGAGAAAGCACACCAAACTGTAACATAAGCCTGAATGGGAGTTATCAATGTACAGATAAACACCTGGAGGTCCAGAGAGCATTAGACATTCACAGAGAAGCCAGCTAGGTTAGAGTAGCATCCCTGAAGACAAGCGACAGTGTGCTACCCTGTATGTGACCTGGTTGTCACATCAAGCAGTTTTTCCCTTTCTCATTTGGTGGTAGGTCTGGGTAGACTCACAGACGACTACGTGGAAGAGAGGCCTCAAGGACTTGCATCACAAAGGGGTGATGCTGCAGACAGACTCAAACTGAGTACCTTGCACGCCACACCTATGAAACAAGACTTGACATGAGTCTCTGACAGGAGTTGAGGGTGTAGGACAAGAGGCAAACATCACAGGTTCCTTTATACTCTAGAGTTTGCCGCAACTTCCCAAAAGCATGCTAGGAAATGGGTTTAATCAACAAAACTTTGCCATCCCAAGAGATAAAAGCCACCCTCCCAGCTTTTACTGTAATGTATCTAGGATTCAAAATAAAGAACAAGAAGCAAGAAGGTCACAACTCAAGAATCATTTGGAGTATTGTGGCACTTTACCAATCTCTTTTGCATATATATATATATTCGCATATATATATACACATACACACATCTATATATGTATATATATTATATGGCAGAGTAAACATAGCCTTGTCAGTATAAACTTTCATCATAGATAATTGTAGGCTTTACACTCTCAGAATGCAAAAACTGTCAAGCCTATCTATCTATCTATCATATTCTTTTCATCTTTAAAAATAATCTAGCATAGTCGTACGCTCTGGCTAGTAATAAACTATGAACATCTTCTGAGAATACAGATAAAGCTCTGAGATTAATAGTAAATTCTTTGACGTGCTCCCCACCCCTATTCAGTATCAGAAATGAACATATTTCTGTGAAAGCATCCCTAGAGCCATTCATAATCAGGAAAAGAAACAAATATGTTTGTTTCAGCAAGTGGGCGTTAGCAAGAAGTAAGGGAACATACTTTGGCAAAAGAAAACAAAGCGCAACATGATATTTTACAGGTTTGGGGCCATGCAAATGCATGTTTTCTATGTGGGGGTGTCCCAGTCTCACCCTAAAACCACAATCAGCATGCAGGTTATTGTCAACTATTGGATTCGAGATAATTAGAGATAGTTGGCAGTGCACTTCTTTTGTGTAACCATGATGGAATCACTAAGGTAGGAATATGTGACCTTGTATAATATCAGGAATTTGTTGGATGCAAGTTTACACAGTATGAACCTGTAACTTACTGTCTAAAAGAAGAAGAAAAGAACCCCAAACACAGATTCCCTAAACACATTCAGTTGAAAATGAACTGTTAAGCTTTTAGAAATATATTTGAAACTACGGGACTGCTCTGTGTTTGCTATACATGAACATTTTTAAAAAGTTCCCACCCCTAAAAATTGGCCATGTGATTTCCTCATGCTGAGCAATAACATCAACAACTGGCCACATGGCTGATGCCTGAGCAAGTACAGCCTCCAAAGTCACTCATGTGCCATGTGATGCTTTTCAAGGTCGTCCTGTTGACTTTTCAGCAGTCAACCAGGGAGCATAGGGACCTTTAAGCCTTGGTCTCTTAGTTAGACTGTGGTCCTTGGCAGTGGGTGTCCATGGCTCCTGGGCTTGGCTGCTGTGAGTTGGCCTGCATATTCTGGACCCAACTACGATCTAACCTGTAGACTCATCGAAGGTTCTTCACTCAGGAGCACACAGAAGCCAGGATCACTGACTGGAGAGCAGCAGAGGCAGTGGAGGCAGCTCCTTGGCCCAGAAGATACAAACACAAAGGACAATTTGTGTGGTTTGGTTTATTTTTGTTGTTGTTGTGTTTTTGTGGAGCCAATGCCGAAAGGAACCAGAAATCTTGCTTCTGGGAAACATTTGCCACACGGAGGCATTTCATACCACAGAACCCTTGGAGGATGACAGGTGGATGGACTGAATCCTAATGGCCAACGTCCTCTGTAAGTCCTGAAGCACATCCTGGCCCGTCCCTTCACCATTTTTATCATACAGGAGCTGCTTGAATGCTTCATTTTCAATGAGAACCATCATATTCTTAAGGAAGTAGCCTTCACAGTATGCTGAGAGCTCGGTGACCCCGAGGAACTGTGGGAGAAGGAAGGAAAGGTGGTTACTGTGTCAGCCTGATCCTTCACCAATCCCACCTTCCATTCCCCTGCTGTGGCTTTGTGACACCTACTCAAAGGCTTGAAGCCCCTTCTATGACTTCTTGCCTTGTGCAAATCCAGTTTATTATTATTATTATTATTATTATTATTATTATTATTATTATTATTATTATATCCTCAGTTTCCCAAGCTTCATGGGCGTTAGCATGAGTAGTTGAGCTAAGAGAAGCACACCAAACTATTACATAAGCCTGAGTTTAGGGTAGCCAAGGAGTACTGTTTGGGACATGGATATACATAGAGATTCTAAGGTCTTCAAAGGATATGAGCAGTTGAAACATCAATCAGAGCTGGTGTCTATCATATATATTCACATACAGGCACTGAATTCTTCAGCTGGGAGAGATCCTAGTACAGATGTCACTTCTTCAATGTGAGTCTTGCTCCTGGGTGTCAGAGTACAAGGCTCATTCTATAGGTAGGGAAATGGATACTAAGAGTGACCTAGCTCTTGGAGACTGTTTTGTAGATGAGTGTCATTCCACACAAGTTAGTATAAGTGGAAGGTAATACAATATACTCTGTGCATGGTATCTGTTAACACTAACTGGATGGACACTATACCTCACACCAGCCTATCATTTACACACAACTATCCACAGAGCCACATGGGACAGGGGCATGTGGACTACAGCCCCCTGGGCTAAGTTTGGTCCACAATTTGTTTGATAAATTAACTTTTCCTAGAACATAGTCACGCTGTTTGTTTTCTTCTTCTGTATGACTGTCTTAACCTCTCAGGCCTGAAAGAGCCTGACAAGTTGAAAATAAGTATCTGCTCCTTTAAAGAACATGTTTGCTGATCCTGGTCCTCTGTTATAATTTTCAAATGAAGGGATCATGCCTTACTAATTTCTTTTCCTTTCTAAGATGGGGACTCATATTCCAAGTGGATCTTAAACTTCCTATCCTCTTGCCTCTGCCTCCTCCAGGGCGTTGGAATTACAGGTGTAAGCCACTAGGCCTAGAATGTCTTACAAATTTCTTTATTACTTTCAGATGAGTAAGGCCCTAGTAATGAACATGTGGGTCAATAAACACCACAGACTCCTGTGGTTCTCAGGTCCTTGTTCTTCCCACCACAATACTAGAACTGGATTGAACTTTTCTATATTTGATGAAGCAACTTTTTTTTTAAAAAAAACAAAAACAAAAAAAACACAGAGATAACCTGAAAGGACCATCAGAGGCTCAGGAGAGGCTCAGGACTGAAACAGTTTCTGGGGAGAAGAGATGCTAACCCATGCATTGATGAGCTGGCTTTCTCATCTGTTTAAATCCCACAGCTGACTCAAGTACTTCCCCAAAGCACACAGGTGATGCTGTGGGGTCCTTGCTAACGTTTGGAACTTGGCTGTTAACATCTAAATGCCTGCAATTCCTCTTGCCCAAAAGAGCCTCTGCTTTCCTGTTTTTCTGCTTCTTATTGCACTGCTGTCAATCTGCAGCACAATCAGTCAGTGAGGAGTACCAGCGGCTGGAGTGGCAGCAACGGATCCATAGCTGATGGAAGTAGTGTACACACTGGGTAGGAGGCAGCTGCCCCTGCCCTTGTCTATACAAATATCACAAATTGCCAGTGTTGATGTTGGCACTACTCCAGGGTGGGATCTTGGAGGTAAAGCTGATGTCTGTCAAAGCAGAGGCCCTAGTATACTGGTGTACTGTGGGAAAGTCTGCTCTCCTGGTACAGGAGTCCGTGGCCTGCATTCCCTGCTGGAACTCACATGGCATCACTTTGCATTATTAAATCATGTTACATGTAGCTGTTGCCACCAGCACAGGAGCCTTAGGAGACTGGGCCAGGGCTTGCTAAGGTGAATGGCCACAGAAAGGCTACCTGTGGAGGTTTGGTTTCTGGAGAATTCAAGGAAAGAAGGCTCTTCCTGAGCCTCTCTCATGGGGCCATTATGCAAAGCAACCATTATGATGAAGACAAATCCTGCTTAGCTGAGGTACAGGTAAAGCATGTCAGCCTCAGTGTCAATGCATAAGATTAGAGGGTTCTAGTCCACACTAACAAAACACCCTGTGCACGCGTGTGCATGCCCCTGTGTGTGCTCCAGAAACATGAAAGACAATGGTGTTCTCGCCCTTAGTAGTTTGCATGAGAAGTGTCCCCATAGTTTTGGGCATTTGGACACTTGCTCTCTAGTTGGTGGTGCTGTATGGAGAAGTTCAGGTGACATAGCCATGCTAGAGGAAGTATGACGCTGGGACCGGCTTTAAGATGAAAAGCTTTACACCAGTTCAAATTCATTTTCTTTGCTTTATGCTTGCTCTTTGAAGATGCTGGTTTTCAGCTTTCAGCTCCTGTCATCCTCCTGGTTCTTATTCTATGCCTCCTCCCCAGCACAGTGGACGCTTATCTGGCAGGAACTGGAAACTCAAATAAGCCCTTTCCTACATGAGTTGCCTTGGCTGAGGTGTTATATCACAGCACAGAAAAAAAAAATAATTGACACACATGAGCTTGTATTGTAATCAGGAACAAACCTCAGAGTTTCTGGTTTGAAGGTCTGGGGTGTAACCTGAAAACTCGCTGCTGCTGCTGGAGACCACATTTTGAGACCCACCATTCCAAACTCTTCTATTCAAGACCACTTAGTAGCAAAGACGTTAGCTAGAACCTGATTAAGGAAGCAAAATCAAGAGCCCATTCCAGTCTTGAGGAATCAGACTGTGATGTAATTCCTGCAGAGTGAATAACATTCCTGGAGAACACCATTGCCTGGCTTACTTTCTAGTGTTCAAGGAAGGAGATGTCAGATCTGAGGTAGGAAAGAAAAGGCCTCGGGTCTGGGACGTAAGTCAGTGGCAGAAGCAACTGGCTTCTGTGTGCTGAAGTCTAGAGTTTAATCCCAGACAACGTAGCACAAGACAGTTCTGGGAGCACAGTCCAGCTTTGGTGTTGGGGAGGCTTACCTTGGCATGGCTGTAGATATCCACACAGTTGTCAGTATTGATGCTTTTTGCACAGATAATCTCGCAGTGCCGCTGCAGAGCCTCCAGCTGGAAAAACTTGGCGGCAGATAACAGCTGGAATCCAGAAAGAGAGACTGTTAGAGGCCAAGATGGAGAAAGAAGAATCAGCAAGACCGCAGGAGCAAGCCTCTGGGATGGATCGAATGAGAAAAGCCCCCATAGTCCAAGTATTTGAACACTCAGTCCTCCTCAGTTGGTGGTACTGTTTAGGAGACAGTTTAGGAGGTGTGGCTTTGTGTGTCACAGGAGGTAGGTCTTTCCCCACTCCCAGCTGGCTCTCTCTGCTTTATGCTTGTGGTTCAAGATGTAAGTTCTCAGTTGTTGCTCCTGCCTGCCACCAGGCCTGCTACCTACTCCTGCCCCCAGGCTTGCTCCTGTCCCCAGGCCTGCCTCCTGTTCCTGCCCCCAGGCCTGCCTCCTGCCCCTGTCCCCAGGCCTGCCTCCTGCCCCTGTCCCCAGGCCTGCCTCCTGCCCCTGTCCCCAGGCCTGCCTCCTGGCCCTGTCCCCAGGCCTGCCTCCCGCTCCTGTCCCCAGGCCTGCCTCCCGCTCCTGTCCCCAGGCCTTCCTCCTGCCCCTGTCCCCAGGCCTGCCTCCTGCCCCTGTCCCCAGGCCTGCCTCCTGGCCCTGTCCCCAGGCCTGCCTCCCGCTCCTGTCCCCAGGCCTGCCTCCTGCCCCTGTCCCCAGGCCTTCCTCCTGTCCCCAGGCCTGCCTCCTGCCCCTGTCCCCAGGCCTGCCTCCTGCCCCTGTCCCCAGGCCTGCCTCCTGCCCCTGTCCCCAGGCCTGCCTCCTGCCCCTGCCCCCAGGCCTGCCTGCTTTTCCACTTCACTATCATGACTTCTCTCTATAACTGTAAGCCCAAATCAATCTTTTCTTTTACAAGTTGCCTTAGTCCCAGTATTTTGCCACAGCAATAGAAAAGCAGCTAATCCACTGCACAGGGTTCCCTAGCGAGGGTCATGAAGTGAGATGCTGGAGTATACAGCAGGCATAAGGTGAGACCAGGGAACAGGCTTTAGATACTGGTCTACTGTGGCATGGCAAAGTGAATCCCAGACACACCTGTTCTAGGAGGTCAGCCTCGTACCCCAATCACATCTAGCAGGTCAGCCTCCGTACCCCAACCCCGTTCTAGCAGGTCAGCCTCTATATCCCGATCACATCTAGCAGGAGGATATAGGACAGCAAGGTGGGTACCACTGACCACTGTGGCTCCCTCCCTCCCTCCCTGTGTTCCCGGCAGCCCCCTCAGAAGCTGTCCTTCACCCTGTCTTCCTCTTTATGGTGCTTCCTATCCAGATGCTATGTCATTCCCACCTTCTGTGACAGTCCATGGCCACACTGAGGCCAAGGTCAGCCCTGCCTGGGCCATGGGAGGCTCTGGAGAGAAGAGGCGGCGGGGGTGGGGGTGAGTGTGGGGTGAGTGGTGGATGGTGGGTAGGTAGAGAAGGGTTGAACATAGTCGTCCTGTGATTTTTTTTTTCTTTTGAGACACAGTCTCACTATGTAGCCCTGGCTGGCTTGGGACTTATTTCTATTCCTGTAGGCCTCAGATTCTCTCAGGTGCTGGAAGGCATAGGATATCATGGTCAGTTGTGACTTAACTGTCATATGCGTACTGGGAAGGAAATCCTAGTCCTCTGTAAGAGCACCTAGTGCCTTTTTTTTAAGACATATTTATTTATTTATTTATTTATTTATTTATTTATTTACTTACTTACTTACTTACTTACTTACTTACTTACTTACTTACTTACTTACTTACTTACTTACTTACTTACTTACTTATTTATTTATTTATTTATTTATTTATTTATTTATTTATTTATTTATTTATTATGTATAGTGTTCTGCCTTCTCACCAGAAGAGGGCACCAGATCTCATCATAGATGATTGTGATCCACCATCTGGTTGCTGGGAATTGAACTCAGGACCTCTGGAAGAACAGCCAGTGCTCTTAACCTCTGAGCCATCTCTATAGCCCACAGCTGTGACTTAAATGTGAATTCACTGACCTCCATAAACTATCTCCTAGAGGGCCTCTGAGGGTTGCTGGGCGAGTGAATATGTCCCTGTCCTGGACACGCAGCACACGCCAACTCCACAGAATTTCAGTTCTAAGCTTGTCACGTGGACCCAACCCTGCCTGTTCATCCAGCCCTTCACCACAGCCTCTAGTAAGCAAACTAGCAAATGCAGAAAGTAAAATTTAAAATGCTTACAACAGGCCACCTGGCCCTATGCTGCGGTACTGGATGGGAGGAGGGGTCCAGAGAGACCAGGGTCTCTGGAGTATCATGTGTTGTTGGGGGCAGGCTAAGAAGGGTAAAGATCAGGACAAATCGGTGGCTGAAAGACCTACAGCACTCACCCTGGCCAAAGGTGACTAAAAAAATCTAAAACTTTAGACCAAGGAAGGCCATTTTACAGAACAGGAAGCAAGCTAGTTAAGACAAATAAACTGCTGATGTGACCCAGAATCTGGGCTGAGGGGCTTTAAAACTGCCCACTTGAAAAAATAAAACAACACAACACACACAAACATTATCTAATTGATTGTTTTTTAAAAGATAGAGTCTCATTCTGTAGCCTTGGCTGGCCCGGAGCTCCCTATGTAGACCAAGTTGGCTTCCAACTCATAGAGAGCCACCTGTCTCTGGCCCCAGAGTACTGGGAATAAAAGTATGTGCTACCAGGCCCAGCTAGCTCCCATCTTTAGTTAGGAAAGTGGATTAGAGCTCTGGCGTTGGCTGGGGGAATAGAATGAGAAGTCAGGTGCAGCAAGAACAGCAGGCTGGGATGGGAGAACATGCTTGGTGGGGAGGTAGAGAGCAGCAGATATGGGTGAGGCAGCTCTCAGCTTCAGGGTCCCAGAAGGCCCTTAAGGGATGAGAGCCATGCTTCTTACACTGTAATTCTCTTAGTAACCACAAGGGGAGAAGTCATCTAGAATACTTTCTGATGGTGCTGTGGCAGTCCAAGTGTCCCAGCCTAGGTGGTGCCCAAATTCTTGTGTAGACTTCACAAGCCAGGTAAGACTGGTTTCTACCCAGGGCCCTCAGGGCAGCCAGTTTTCCTGGGAAGGCTTCCCAGAGAATCTGTCTTACTTGGAAGGACCACAGAGTCAAGGAGGATCACGAGCATGGAGCCAGACAGAAAGGATGCTGGGTCAGCTGATAACACAGTGTTCTCCTTACCTCCATGATCTCATTGTTTTTAATGAGAAGTGACTCTGGACCACCGTAGTAGAGATACTGCATGACAAGCTGGAAGGAAGAGGACTCAGTGAGTAAAGCCTCAGCCATATATAGTATCATAGTACTCTAGAACATCCCTCTACCCGATGGGGGATGTTTGCACAGGTTTTCCTCATGACACCCTGAAATCATGACCCTATAGTTTCCAGGCCCTGACTCCATGTCTATCCATAGGACCAAATGAACCTGAGCTTGTATCCTCAGATGAGTCACCCGAGGATGACACCCGAGGATGTCAACCCATCCCTCATCCAGTCAAGTTGTGCAGGTGACATATTTTTAGAGAACCTGAAGTCCCAGAGGGCCACTCTGGGGGACAAATTCCTATAACAAGTTCACAAATCACAAGAGGAAGCTGAGAGAGGGTCCAGGGTTTTGATATTCATTGATGGTGTGAATGATCCAAGCAAGGCTGTCTCTTGTTATGTGACTTCCAATTCTTAATTGTGTCCTAAATTACAGAGCTTTGAATGTGTGTCCTTGGATGCCTGAAGACCATGGATGAACCTGATCAGTGTAACTGCTTCACATGTCAACCAAGAGTTCCTTTGTACAAGGTACATATATAGTCCAGTTTGTCCCAATTGCTCTACTTTCAACTGCCTTCCTGGCTTTCCCTGCATGGAGTCAGGGCAACTGGGTTGGCCAAGTCTGCAGACTGGTCACATCCCACATTGGGGTCACATGGTGGTACAGCCACAATAGAATTTTGGAAATTTTTCCAGGTATGCCATGGTACACACACACACATACACACATACACACACACACACACACACACACACACACACACACACACACACATAAACACAAAATAAATAAAGCACCAATTTGGGGAAATGTTTAATACTCCTAAACTACTAATTAACAGATCCTTCTGTGTCACCAGCTAGTCCTGATACACCATGGAGTTACGTGGAATGTTTACACATTTTATTAAAGTAGATTCTTAATAAAAACTTTTTTGTTTGCTTGTTTTGAGACAGATCCCACTATGTGAGCAGCCCAGGCTGGCCTCTAACTTACATTCCCCTCACCTCCAGTTTCTTGAGTGCAGGGATTACAAGTAGCCTATCATCCTATCAAGCATGGTATCTGTCTTTAATGCACTGCCCACTCTCTCCCCTTGCTTCTATCAGAACCTGCCCATGTCTTCCTGTTCCCTGTCCCCCCAGCCTGGATAAGTTCTCTCTGTAACAGTAGAGGCTGGCCCTCCCTCTTCTGGGTCCTGGTCAGTGCTCACTGAGCTAAGAAATTTGGGTCTTCTTTCCAACCAACTTTGTTTTAGGCAACAGCTTGTCCACAACTGAAATGGACTTCTTCAGTTGTCTGAGAGTACAGATGTTTCATTTATCATTCTATTCTTGTGCCTAGCATAGTGCCCAGTATATAGACAGCACACAGACACTTAGTTTTATCATTATTACTTGGATTCAGGGTTTCATTTGGTATCTCAGGTTGATGTGGTACTCATGGCAAGCCTCCTGCCTCAGTCTTCCCAAGGGCTGAGACTGCTGGTGCATGTGAGCATGCCTGCCTCATGTGAACATCTTAGACATAACATGTCTCCTGTGTCTGAGTCTCTCTTATAAGGGCGTGGGGTCCATCTGCCCACTGCAGAGGTGATGATATTGTCTAGGCCTTGGACAATAACACTGCATTGCTCCCCTCCCCTCCTACCTTGGAGAGCAGGGCTTGTGTGTATGTGAAATAGTCAGCCAACAGCTATTGGCTTTATTAAAAACAATTGATTACACTAGCACCTTTGTTACAAAGGCCAAATCAATAATAATAAGAAGCACTACTGTAATGTGCACCCCCAACATGGGCTTTCCAGTTACAAAGCACTTTTCTATCTGTCACATACATTTACTCAAAGTTGAGCCACTGACTGAAATTGCTGCATTGGTGGAGGGAAGACCCTGGGCTAATGGAACTTAAATTGGCCATCCCAGCCCCCTTCCAAAGTCTGCTAGTGCAAGCATTTGCTCTAATGAGTGCAACAAGCTCTCATTAGGCCAAAGGGCCTGCACATATATGGAACTGTTTTTCTTGGCAGTGGCAAACTATAATGTGGCAGGGACTTTTGCAGCCTTTAAGAGGCCTAGCTCCAGGTGTGGCCTCAGTGAGTCTGGCACACGCATGATGTTAAACAGTCTTGAGGGAGGAAACACAGTGCAGTATCAATTACTAAAAACTATTTTTGCCAAAACTTACATGCCAGAAGCGTATAAAGTGCACAGGCTTTTGGGAACCTCCTTGTGGGTCGGATTCAGCCTTCCCTGGCCTATTTCAAGCCACAAATGAGGCTTTTATGAGGAATGGACAGGGACACAGACAAGTCCCCAGGGTCTGATAAATCTTCCCTCTCCATTACAGAAACTTGAAGCTAATGTGGCCAGCAAACCTTCCCCATCAGAAGCAATTAGAGGCCTGGGGATCCCTCTGAGGCCAGCCTGTTCCATACAGGACTCTGACAAGTCTACTGGGAAAACATTTATGGAATGCTCATTCTGAGCCATGCTCTTATTACTGGAGGCTTCCTAGTGAGAGCCAGGCTTAACAGTCATGGGGTATTTTTTGGGGTACATGTGGATCATGCGGTCATACAGACACACAGACACACACACACACTTCCTGCTTTCAGCTCAGGATCTTACTCTAACAGGATATAGAATTCTTTCTGTAGGGTCAGATTATTTCAGAGCAGACTTGTTTTCCCAAGAATGTGAGAAAATAACAGGACTGGGTTCGGTTTAACATCTGCTCTCCTAAGGGCAGCTGTGAGCACTCTGGCCGCATCCTTTCAAGAGCTGGTGGCATGGGAGTTGGAAGGACGACGGACTCAGGGCAGCTTTAGCTTTCAGGTTCAAACCCTGGGCCCAGCAGCATCAGAGGCTCTTGCCAGGAGTTCTCACAACTAAAAGTCAGATGTAGGGGCAGGACCTAAGAGCTTACATGTAGTGTATTTCCTGTGTTTTAACAGCCAGCCCATCCAACTGGACATCTGCTAATGTTTAGAAGATGCTATAGGCAAGAGTTGCCCAGCTCTGCAATGGGACCTGCCCTGAGATTCTGCTTTTATGGGTCTGATGTACAGACTGGACATCCAGGAGACATTTTTTCAATGCTCCCCAGGCAATATCAGTGTGTGGTGGGGGTGGGGAGGCTGGGGGAACAGGATTTCTGTTTTGGTATGATTTTTATTTAGAAAAACCATTTCAGAATTGAGTCCATGAGGTGTGCCACCAGATGGGTTAGGCACAGATCCTATTGTTCCCAACATGGCTGGGACAAGCGTATCATTTCCATTATTTTCATGTGCTCTTCTTTGTCTGGGATGCTTCTGCCTTCATTCTGAGCTCCACAGCTTTGGCCTGCCCCAGTGTCCTGCATCTGAACTGATGAGTGAATTGGGAATACTCCCTGTAGACTAATAAGACTTTGAGAGAGGGTGTCCCTTACCTTTGGGCCCCTTTCCCCAGCCCAAGACTGGAGCTATCCGGCTTCAGCCATTGCCTCAGAGCTGCAGGATGGGTGTGGGGGATGGACTAAGTGAGGCTGCACTGCAGGAGCTGGCAGCTCAGTTAGGGTGTCCTGGGTGCCCCAGGGCTCACCTGGAAGATGGGGTACTTCACATAACTGATCTCGATGCAGGTGCTGTCGTTTGGTGGCTTGCTGGAGAGGAGGGCCTTGAATCTGAACAACACACAGAGAGATCAAGAGTCACCCTCACCCGTACACCATCTTCCCTGGCTTCCTTGTGTGGTACCCAGGGTATGATCACTCACCCTCCTTTCTGTTGTCTAAACTTTGCTCCAGAGGGGCAGGAGCTTCAGTGTTTGAGACATGAAGCCTCAAGGGCGTTTAACCCATACTTGCCGAGTGGGGGAGGGGCTCCCCATGACTGATAATCTGGCTGGTAGGTACCTCATCGTTGGGACTGAACTTCAAAAGGTAGGGATAGCAGCTGGAGATGTAGCTCAATTGGTATAGTAGTGCCTGGCATTCATGAGGTCTTAGGTACAATACCCAGTACCAAACAAATTGGGCACGGAGGTGCATGCCTGTGATAATTCCAGTACCAGGAATGTGGAGGAGGCAGGATCAGAAATCCAAGGCCAGTCTTTCTACACGGTGGATTCCAGGACATTACATGAGACTTTGTTTCCAAAAAGAAAAAAGAGCAGGGACAGGAGAGGTGACAGTCATACTCTAGCCGCAGCAAAGCCGAGGGTACGCACCTGGGAGAGGCTGTGAACAGCAGCACTTTGTGAGCATAGAACGGTCTTCCCTCTACCAGAAAGGTCACATCAGACATCTCCTTATTGTTAAGAAAGTGAGGGTCTAGAACAGAAAGGGGGTGTGTTAGTAAAGGAAGGGTAAAACTGGGTCCCCCTGAGGTGAATGAATAGGAGAGGACAGGGAAGTGAGGTAACCTCCTCATTCCTCACGGTGACCCGAGAGTCACACTGGAGACAGCACCCACAGAAAACAGAGGCAGTGTTGCCACCCAGCTCAGGCATGTGGGATGACCTGCGTTCTGATCCCCAGAATCCACTTAAAAGTTGCATGTCCTAAGGATTCCAGTGCTCCTTCAGTGAGATAGGTGCTGGACACTGAGAATCCTTGAAGCCCGTTAGACTGGTGTACACAGCAGTGAACCAGACAAACAAGAAGTGAGACCTGACAGTTGCAACTGTGCCACGTCCTCCTGCACAGCGACATTTGCACATTCACAATGATTAAGGATGGAGGAGGAGGAGGAGGAGGAGGAGGAGGAGGAGGAGGAGGAGGAGGAGGAGACCATTGTACTCCGCAGTAGACACCTCCAGGCAGAACTTAGAGACTTTAAGGTGTGAAAGGCTTGACTGAAGGGAACCTACCCATCCTCATGCCTGCTTCTTAGGCTCCCCCTGCCTAATGGAAGTGATGTAAAAGGGTGGCCACCCCCTTGCCACTGGACTCCAGGTTGTTCTCTCCCAGAATAGTGACAAAGGAGGAAGCCCCCTCTTACATCAAAGATAATGTAGCCAATACCCTCTTACTGAGTCTAACCTATGGCACGGCAGGCCTTGTACAGGGGTCACATTTCTCCCACTGTGCACGGGACGAAACTGAGACATGACGACATTACAGTGGCTGCGCAAGCCAGGATTTGAACCAAGGCTTTCCAATTCTATGGCTTGACTCACCAAACGCAAGGTTCCTAGGTATGACCTTTAATTTAGCCATACAGACCCAAAGTCCTTCTGGGTGGCCCCTGGAGTCAGCCCAGCACTTTTGCCTTGCTAAAAATATCCTCAATTCCCTGCCTCCTATCCTGGTTGGTCCACACCTAGCAAAAACAAGGTGGCTCTAACTGCCAGAGTCTTGTGGTAGGCCACCAGTCCACCAGCCCTACTGGAGCTGCGGTACTCAGGGCTGGCCTTTCACAGTGCTTCCCTGGGGAGCAGCACTCACGTTTGAGTTTGGAGAGCCACAGCATCTCAACCCACTTAAGTGATTCTCCTGGCCTCATAGTCTGTGCTGGGTGCTTCTCATCCCTCTGAGAGGAGCTCCAGACCAGGACCAAGGGCAGAAGAGCTTTCTTTCCCATGGTTATCCCCGACTCCTGACCATTTGTCCCTCATTCTCCTTCATTTTGTTACTGCCCTTCTTCAGGCTACATCATCTTTCTAGAAACTTCTGGAGCTTCTATTGGTCTCTTCACCTTCACTCACCACAGGAGCCATCCTTCCTAAAGCCAGATCCCATCCTGTTGTGAGCAGGGAGGCACTGTAGCATGTTTGTATCTCATACTGCAAGGTTCTTGCACTCCATAATGCAGGAAGGAATCTGCACGTATATGCTATGAACAGCATAGTAGGGCAACAGTTATTAGCTTGCTGCTTCTGAGGTAGATTTCTAGCTGCAAGAAGGGCCCGAGGCTTCTTGCCCTGAGAGATTGTCATGGGAGAAGACTCAGAACTGAGATTGACCACCTGACAGACTGGCAAGATTGAGCTCTGGAACGTTGACTCCTTGTTTCCACCCTTCCTGTAAAGCTTGGGGGCTGGAGAGGAGAGATAAGGTTTGTTTTGGGGGTTTTAGCCCATGGCCACCTCAGATCCTTGGCTCTCTTAACACAGCTTAATGATTTAGTTCCTGTCTCTGATGACCGGTTTTTGTGGCAACAAGCAGTGTGGGTTCTGATTACAATCACGTCTCCCCTTCTCCACACCTCTCAACAGCTCTCCCAAAGAGGACACACTTCTTTCCTTTCTTTTAATTTATTTTCATTGCTTTTAGTGGCATGCACATGTCTGGGTATGTGCATGTGAGAGCAAGTGCCTGTAGATTCTAACTTCCTTGGTCTAGAGTTCCAGGCAGTTGTGAGCAGCTGGGCGCTGGGAACACAACTCAAGTTCAGAAGGGCAGCAGCAGTACACACTCTTAACTGCTGAGTCCATACTTTTTGACAAGACCACTGTGACTGAGTTCCTTCACCTCTGCCTTCTTAAAAACCACTCACTTTACTTTATGCACGTGTGTCTGAGTGTGCAGTATGTGTTTTGGGAGCTGACAGAAAGCTTTAGTTGCTGTGTGGGTGATGGGAACAGAACCCGAGTCCCGCAAGAGCGCTTCCCCATGGAACCACTTCTGTAGTCCCACCAAGTCCTGCCTTCTCATGGTGCTGACCTTGGAATTCTTACCTGTGTCCTGAAGACCAAGTACTTTTCACTGCTGAGAAAAACTGCACTGCTTCCCTAGCTGGCTATGGGAACTAGAGCTTACACTATGTCCCTGACCTATCCCTCAAAAATGTTCATGCTAACAAGGTGCCTCACAAGGCACTCAGGTGCTGCACACTGCTGTCATGTTCTGGGAAGGTGACCCTTCACATCTACCACCTTCTCATTTGGTTGGCTTTTCCCATCTGTCACCCTGAAGATCAGTGTTTTCTGCAGGGCACAGACACTTGTGACTTAGGTATGACTCATGTGCATGGTTATAAAGGTAACATATAACCTTTGACTCTGCTGTCAACCGTTTCTTTTTAGCAGAAAGCTGTATCATATTTAAATGTACACATTACTCATAACAAAATAAATATACTTTGAACTGACTCCATGCATTCAATCTTTCAACTGATAAAAGCAAATTAAATGATTTTACCATAGGATAGAATTTTCAAATGCTTCCATTTCACTAATGTTTCATATTTAGAGGGAAAGATACAGGAAGTAGAGAAGATCCCAACCCTTATAGGAAAAGGAATCCTTCATAGTTAATTTTTTATTACTCTCCTGGCAACAGGAGATGGGCTTCTGCAACGCCAGGCTCGGATTTCCATCCTCAAGACAGCCGGGCGTTTCTCTGTCAATTCTGCTCTGCCTGTAGTAGCCCCAGATCTTCTGAATGAATCCAGTGCTTGTCTGGGGAGTCTCAGGAGCCATACTCAGTGAGGAATTATGGCATTGGCAGGGTTGGTCTTCAAGTTGCAGCTGCACTCGGTTTCCAGACTACAACCAAAGCATGGGATAGGCCACGCCTACCTCTTGGGATATCTGAGCACTATGAAGAGGTGGAGGTCAGGTATGTGGCTGGAGCCATGTGCAAGTATCCACGGAGCATATATCAGCTTTCCTCACTGGATTTCAGAACACTGCTCAGGTATGCCCTGCTTCTTTAATTAAAAGTTTTATTTTTAATTACCTGTGTATGTGTGCGTCTGTGTGTGTTAGTCAGAGGTGCTGCATCTCCCTGGATCTACAGTAATAGGTTAAAACGCCACGTGACGCAGGTGCTAGGAAATGGACCCGGGTCCTCTGGAAGAGCAGTATTCATTCTGAGCCTCTGAGGCATCTCTCTAGCCCTAAGCTGCCTTTGTTTTTATGATCACGTGGTTGTTCCTTCCTTTTCATTATCTCCTAAAGCAGGACTTCAGTTAGGGACACTGCTGCTGCTTGATGTCTCCAGCTCACTCCTCTGCAGTGGACAGAGGGGGCTTCATACATGGGACAGTTGCCCTCTTAGTCATGTCGCTTTGACAAAACACCGTGACAAAGGCAACTTTGGGGAGAAAGGGTTTAGATTCGTCCACAGTTCCTCTCTATCATTGCAGACAGTCAACGCAGCAGGAAGCAGCTGGTCATACTCACAGCCAGGAGCAGAGAGAACGAGTCTGCGCAAATGTTCTCAGCTCACTTCTTCCTGTTCATACGAATCCAGGTAATGGTGCCCACCCACATCAGTTACCAACAAAGACAATCCTCACAGACCAACCCAATCTAGACAATTCCTCATTGTGATTCTCTTCCTAGATGACTCTAATTAGACTGTATCAAGTTGGCTATTAAACCCATCACAACTGACACAGGCAGTAGGCTACTGTCATAATCTCCTGTGTATGGATCAGGAACCTCAGAGGTGCCCAGCATCCGGGAATGAGGGAGAAGGTCCCACAGGTGAGGCCCTACAGTCTCCTCAGCCACATCCTCTGCTGTACTCCACCTGCTAGCAGAGATCTCATCTCGGGCCTGGCTCTTCCTGTCTGCCTCCTGTCTGCCCTCCAGAGTTCCCACCCTATAGCTGTTCCAGGGTTTTGCTTCCTTTCTATCCCTGTGGTCCATGGCTACAGTCTGAATATACCTGGGCCATGACTCACCAAGGCGTGAGGTCTGTTTCTTCTTGATCTCGGTGAGCTTGGGAATGGGGTAGGGACCATAACAGTGTGTGAAGATGACGCACAGCTGCTGGCTGATCACTTCATTCTGTGAAGGAAGGAGAGCTGTATTATGGGAGTCCTAGGGTGGTGCAATCCAGACTGTCACTACAGACACCTGTCCCCCTAGGCAAGAGGAATCCGCATTTACTATATGCCCCTTGGAACACAGACATTCACTGTGCACTTAACATCCCTGGACCGAGGACCGAATTGCTCTATGAGTCCACTGTTGAGTGCTTATGAAATTTATAAAAAAACATTTTCTCATCTCACCCCAGTCATTTCCTAGCCAAGGGAAACCAGGCTTTTGTAGCTCCTGAATAGAAGGCTTTCACCTCCAATCCACCTTTATCTGTATTCAATTCCAGAAGCAGCCAGCAGTCCTGGACACGCAGCAAGAAGCCCTTTTGGTACTGTGATTGTGCCCCACGAGGACAGGATGAAAGCTTCTGACTGAGCTCTGTAATAAGTCAGATTCTAGGGCTCAGACATTTTGGATCTGGGAGTCATAAGTTGAATCACTTTTCAATAGAAATAAAAATAAGGATGGTGGAAGGCCATCCTGTGCCTCCAAGCTCCAGCTGCTGGTGGCAGGCAGGCAGGAGACTGTATGAGTGACGGTCATCCTAGGGTTTTGGTTATTTCCCATGTCAGTCCTTCCCATTCGCTGCCCTCCAAGAGCAGGTGAGCAGACTGGGGGTAGGATGTGGCTCACATCATTCTGCTGCTTTTTACGGGGCAGATGGTTAACATAGTGGCTAGACAAATATTTATAACTGCTGTGGTTTGCCTAAGTGTCCCTGTAGACTCATGTGTTAGGGGTGTGGTCGCTTGTTCATGGTGCTACAGGGAGATGGCTAAAAATCTTCATAAGACCCTGCAGGAAATCTGCAGTCCTTAAGTTTGACTCCTAAAGGGGATTATGGGATGCTGGTCCACTCAGCCTTTTTCTCTTTGCTCCCAGCAGCTCCCACTGCATCCCTGATGCATTTCTCACTTCTACCCCAGAAGCAATGGACCAGCTGACCACAGACCCCCAAAACTGTGAGCAAAATGAACTTCCCTCTTAAAAATTGGTTGTCTCAGGTGTTCTGTCTTAGCAACACTAGGCTGACTAACAAAACAAAGTATCAAAAAAAAGGTTAAGATACACTTTGTACCATTTCTCTGAAAATAAAAGACTAAAGAAGCTCTTAGAAGAATAGAGTGAGATCCTTATTTTTTTTCTCTATATTTCCCACAAGTAAGTACTGCTGGTTTTTTAAATAATGGGGTTGGGACCACAACAATGTCAATGATTCAAGATATTCTCCAATTTAAGCCCTAAGGCAGGAGTAAAGGAAATCTAACCCCTCTATAAAGCGGACAGGTTGCAGAAGGCACAGTGTGACCTGGGGCATGATTAAGAGAGGGGCTGTAAGGGTAAAAGGAAGGTTGGCGGCTATTCTCAAGGAATGGTATGGATGGTATATTATAAGCAACAGGTGGGAGGTACTTCTCCCCCTTGGTGTGGCTGCCACCCCATCCTTGCAAAGTGTTGCCCCCCCCCCACCATGGGTAGCATTAGAATCCCCCGGAAGCTGGCGAGGATGTAAATCCTGTCCTTTTCTTTCATTGTTTCTCATTTTTGTGTAAGGCAGGGTCTAGATATGTAGCTCAAGCTAGTCTTGAACTCAGGATCTTCCTGCCTTACCTCCCTAGGTACTGTTGTAACAGGCAAATGCTTCCAGACTGGATCCCATGATTTTAAAATACAGTAGTAGGGTTCTTTTTTTTTTTTTTTTTCTGGAGCTGGACAAATCCTGGCAGCAGGGTGTGCAGAATCCAGGGATCACTGGTTAGGTGACAGTTAAGGTTCCTTTCAAGGCAGCCTCCAGTGGCCATGACATCAGCAGATGTGGGGTGATCTTCCCAATGGCAGAGCCTTTATGGTTGCATACCAATGTCTGCTTTTGCCATTCAAGAAGACAAAATGACATTTCACAATGAAAGGTACTGCAGACAAACCCGAGGGGAAGCTGAAGGAGGGACAGGGTGACTTTACAGTTGAGAAACTTAGGCAGCCAAGCTGCCTGGATTGGAGACCTGGCTCTTCTGGAGCCCTTCCAAACGGGTCTCAGGTCCATCATTTCAAACACAGATGGGGATAACCCAACTCTCTCCTTCTGGGGGTCCTTGTGAGAAGCAGATGAGGATGGAATTACTAGAATGGCCCCTGGCACACAGAAATGCTCTGCAATGTGGGTGATTATTACCAGTAAGGCATGTCCTGCCTCAAGTGCCCAGATAAGGTCACTTCCCCAGTATAGGGTGTGTCACACTTGGAAGAGTGAGTCTGGGAGAGCTGTGGACTGCATGAGGACATGAGAGAAGAAAAAAGAATGTGGGAAAAGACAGGTCTAACTAGGCTTTAGTGAACGGATGTGATGAAGCGGGGAGATTGCTAAACACACACTTGTCCTGCTTTGGTGTTTTCTCTGAAGTTGATAAATTAGGCAGTTTTAGCAAATGGTGTTTACAGAGTTTATTTTCAAGGTTTTTCGTGGATATGGTCTGAGAGCTCTGCTGTGAGGATTTGAGAATGTCTCTAGTAACTTCTGGTGGTGATTTCAAGATTTGGTCCAACATTTACTTAGTAGCTGTTTTTTACTGACAGCCATTTGAAAAGTGGAAGCTTAGTCTGACAAACTCCTCAGAGGCTTCCTGGTCCAGCATATTGGTGATTTTCTGCTTCAACTGAGCCTGTTTTTTTTTTTTTTTTAAACTTTTGGTGGCACCTCTAGTTATTGTCCAGTGAGGGACTTTGGGCACACACCTGCTTCTTTGGGGTATCTGAAATCCCTGATGCTGGTACATAGCAGCAAGAATGATTTTTTAAAAAT
Organism: Phyllotis vaccarum; assembly: GCA_033318265.1. NCBI lineage: Eukaryota > Metazoa > Chordata > Mammalia > Rodentia > Cricetidae > Phyllotis > Phyllotis vaccarum. The sequence goes on along the minus strand of JARWLC010000014.1, from coordinate 40,959,273 downwards.
CATTGTAAAAGAGAAATTTATTTCCAAAGTATTATGTATAGGCCTCAGTGAATCTTATGACAAAGAAGAGCAGACTTTTTTTTTTTTTTTAACTTAAACAATCATTTTTTCTTCTGTTGGAAGAGGCATACACTTTCCTATTCCTCAGAATAAGCTGGTTTAATATACTTTGTCCCCTCTGTAATACATGTTACAATCTGGTGTCCAGTCTGATGATGCTTAGGACGGTCAATAAATATCAGTGCTAAGACAGCAGGATGAAGGACAAGCAGCAGAGAAAACATCTGAAAACCATAGAGTTGACAGAGGACTAGTACTGTGCATAGACGGGGACTCTTAGAATCCAACAATTCAGACAAAACAAATAATTCAACTAAAATGCAAGAGAATGATGCAAAGAGAAATTTCAATGAAGAAAATATATGGGTGGGGGACCGGTGGATGTAATAATAGATTTCTGGACTGTCTAGCCAGTGATCTAAATCCACAGAACCATAGTCACACAGAAACACAAGAACTTATATTAATTATATTTTGCTTGACCTATGGCTCAGGCACATTGCTAGCTAGCTCTTGCATCTTAATTTAACTCATTTCCATTCATCTGTCCTGCCACGTGGCCCGTGGTTTACTTATTTCTTTACGTCTTGCTTCATGGGCAGTTGGATCTCCTTTCTCTTGACTCTGCCCTTCATCTCCTTTGTCTCCACTTGGATTTCCCATCTCCTTCTAAGACGCCTTCCATAGGCCTAACAGTCTTTATTTACCAATGATATCCACAGTGTACAGAAAGACATCCCACATCAAGTGCATGTTCGGGAGTGGTGGACCAGTACATGCTTGGGGAATGCTTGACTCTACACTGTAGCTGTTAAACTACTTTTTACCCTGTGAGTCCATCTATGTGATCTCATACCATATAGGTAACGGTTTCCATGGAACTTCCTCTGAAAGCAACTCAACCCTCTTCCCTTGCCTTCCTCCTGGCTTTATCATTCTTCTTGGTCTGTCCCTTCCAGAGATGGAGCTGCCTGCTGGATCTCTGGGCACCTCTCTTGGATGTGCAGCACAGCTGCCAGGGAGCAGATTCTGGTCCACATTTGGCAAAGGCCTTACCTTCTTCCTGCCTTCCTGACACCAGATGAAACACATGGTGTCAGCAGTCAGGAGAGGGGTGGTTTTTAGGTGGCCTGGGAGACTGGGGAGCTTGGTGTGTTGCATTTTGTGGTCTAGTGATGACTGATTTTAGCTGATAAAAATTCACTGGGCTCTGCAGTTACAATCTGGGGACTTTTCTACATACATGTCATACTTCAAAGTTATATTTACTCAAAGAAACAAATACAAAGCAAAAGTCAAAATTCCTACGTAGCATGGAAAAAAATTAAAACCAGGCAGGCAAGAAAACACGGAACTATAAACATTGGGAATGAACCCAATGTTCACAGTAGTGCCTTTCACGGAGGTGGTTCTGGGTAACCTCAGGTGAAAGTCTTTTATCCATTTATTTTAAGTTAAAGAAGATCAGGGGAGGAGTTTGCTTTTGGATGTTCCCAGCAGGTTCTACTCTTCTTGAATTCACTGAGACCCACTATACTAAGGCTCAGTAGCATGGACACCAAACCCAGTCAGCAGGGGCCACAAAGGCTAGCTTGAGAATGGCAGGGACCACCAAATCAGCTGCTGAGATGGGCTCTGGCCCCAAGGCTCTGAGATGCTCTGGAATCAGATGACGTGCATTGCTGGTGGGGTGACTAGAAGGCATTTCTGTGTGCCTCTTGCTCTCCCGGTGAGCAGCCTGTCAGCCTAGCCCAGGATAGGTACTCACATACTGTGCTTCATAGGCCAGTTTCTTTTGAGGCTCCACAGGGTCCACATGGACCCCGAAGTTCCACAAAGCCTGTGCTCGGGTGAAGTGATCACTCCAGCATGGCCATTTAGTCGTTGAGCAGTTGGGTGAGCCTGGGAAAGTTAGTTCCCAACTCCCTGCCTCCATTTCCCCTTGTTTGTTAAATGTTAAATATTTATTAAATGGAGATGAATTTCAAGTTCCTCAAGAAGTGCTTATAAAGACTTTAAGAGTTAAGTCTTAAATATGCTTAAGTGAGTGACTGGCTTGTATTTAAATTATATATATGTATATATACATTATATCATGTATAAGCTTTGAAAAAAATCTTCATTTATGTCTTGAGTCATAATGAAGTTCATTATGAATGGGTTCCATAGACAAATGAGTCTGGGAAACACCTTAATTCCCTTTGTAAATTTCAGGGCACTGAAGAGAGAAGTGTTCATAAGGCAATGTCACCCTGAGGAGAGAAGATGGTTTGGTATTCACAGCTGGTTGTTCCTGCTGCTGTCCTGAGCTGGTATTTATAGAAGAGCCTGGGGGAAGCACAGAAGGCCCTGTACTCTGTGAGGCTTTTGAAGACACTAAGAAAGCTACTATGTGGTGTCAGCGAGGAGTGGAGGGGCACTGGGGTTTTCACTACTTTGCACTCAAAACCACCTTGAGGCCTGCTTGATTATTGACTCATTTACAGGAAATGCAAGGCACTTCTTCCTTCCTTCCTTTCCCTTCCTTTCTTTCTTTCATGGTGGTTTAAAAAGCTTGACTAGGGCCCTAAGGCTAGTAAGTGGAAGAGCCAGGATTTGAACCCTTGTAATTTGGCTTCAGATTGCATATGCTGTGTTATATGAGCCCATGCACTTAGGCGATGTGGTGGCTTAGGGTATGAACTCTTTAGAACCTTTCAGGGAGATTGGTCCTCCCTAGTGGTTCTCATGGCCAAATGCAGGGTATTTTATACAGTGGCCTTTGGCTGTTGACTCCATGGGTGTCAGGGAGCAAGTTCATCAAGGCTTCCCAAAGCCAGTACTTGCCATCAATACATGGGAGGGGGCCTGCACACCCCTGACAGGGCCTGGAGTGTCTTTATGATATTTCAAAATGTATGACTCTAAAGAGAATTTATAAAATGATTCTCATAATACTCCAAGAGCGAGATATGTTTACAAAGAGATGCAGAGATGCAGAGATTCCTTTGCTGGGAATGGAGACCTTGGTAGGGTGAATCACAAAAAATTAGAATGAAGCTCCCTCTGACGGTCTCTCCTATCAGGGGCTACTTTGCTACTCTGATATGATATTATCTACACATATGTTGGGCTCCATTCATAGTTATCCTGGGATGATGTAGCCTTTGGGCTGCATGTTGAACATGCTGTCCATCTGTATAAAAAGGCTTCTCCCAAGGTCTGGCTTTTCAGAAACTGTAGCAGAATATTGTCCGGGGGCAGCATCCCTTCTCTCTTCCTACTTCATTCTCCCTGTCCTTCAGGCTAAGTCAACACCAACATCTTGGGATGACCTCCTTCCTCCGTTTTGGATCATATATGTATGTGTACACACACACACACACACACACACACACACACACACACACACACACACACGCACAAACTTCGTCTAGGGAAACTAGGTTTATATGCTTTTAGAGCACATGTGTTGGTACTATCCCCTTGGCTTGAGTACAAGTTCCATGGGTCAATGATCCCTAACCTGCTCTTGTGCCTGAGTGCCTTGGGATATAGAACACGCTCAGCCAAAAAGCTACCCCACCAGTGATCGTGCAAGTAGCTGTGGCCAGTTGAGAAGCACGTGCCACCTGTAACTGTGATGTAGAGATGTTTAAGGTCCACTGGTTCCCAGCAAGGGCTCATCCAGATCTGTGAGCCTCCACCCTGTCTCCACTGCGACCACAATGGCCTCACCCCCTTGTACCTTGCTTGCTTTTAAGATTTCAAACATCAGGGGCAGCCCTTGGGTGATGAGCTCCTCCGTGTACTCCTCCTCTTGAATGGTCTTGAACTCCTTGAGTAAACACTGGATGAGAGGCCTACGGTGCTGCTGGAAGGCAATCCGCAGTGACTCCAGCCATGTGTGCAGAGTCCACGGGACACCTGGATGGGAAAAGGCATTGGGCCAGGTGGGAGGGAAGGGCAAGCGAGGGGAGGGCAGAGAACAACCAAGGAACAGGAATGTTTTTATCTAGAAGTTGGCCTTTGTCTAGGACATCACCAAGCCTTCAGTGAGCACAGGTGAGACTCGCAGAAGTCAACACTCTTCTGCTTACACATGTCCTGTTGGAGGGCGCATTTTACAACACCGGTCACTGTGAAGAATCTTTTAATTACTCATTCTTATGCATCTGTGCCTCTGAGCTCACTGTCTTCCTTCTACTCACTGGGTAGGGAAAAACTTGGGGAGTTTTAGGATTAGATGACATAACCACGTTCAGACGAGGGCTGTGAATGGTGAGACCAACCAAAGGACCTGACCATCTCCAGTCACATCTAAATCAACAGGAGGAGACCACTGCTGCTCCCCTCTGTGAGACATTTCCACCCACAGCACCTCACCACATCATTTTCCTTTAACAAGTCTCCCCAGCAGATGATGGCTGTAATGTGCAATGAGGTGGTAAGGAGCGAGAATATGCCTTCACCTGCTTCATAATGAACAGGTAGATCGTTCTGAGCCCCCAAGCTGAATCATGCAAAACAGAATCTCAGGGCCACAGCATAGATTTTCCATGTATTGAAGAGTCCATCTGCCAGAGACTCTTTCGAGAACAGTGATCTAGGGGCTCCTATTTGGTTTACAGCGTGCCATAATGGGGAACGGTTTGCATATCTCACTGTTCCCTTCTATGCCAGGCAAAAGCCACTAGACTGGTGCTCGGCTAGCCTGGATCACAAGACACACCAACGAGACAGATCTGGGCTAGTCCACTGAAGAAAGGGCTTTTGTTCTCCTGAACAGCTCCTGTTGGCTCAGAGGAAAAGTCCTAATGAGGATGCATTTGACCTTACACTGAGGGTCAGTTTGTGTCAGTGGAGTTTGGTATTCTATACAGCAAGTCCTCAAGCCCTGGGAACCACCTGGAGTGATTGTTAAATATACGGATTCCAGCCTTTATCCATTCAGACCCTTGATAGTAGAGCCTCTGGGTACAGGGCCTGGCAATCTGTATTCAGACAAGCTCCCCAGGTGATTTAGGTACCTGGCTCAAGGTCCAGGGTTTGGGAAACAGGACAAGATGATCTAAGGGTGAGGCCTCAGGGCAGGCATCATACTGTTGTCTGTGGGGGTAGTGTGGGTGTCTTGGCCTGGAAATGTTTTAACAAGTGAAGAAGAAGCTCCCTGTGACCCCTTAATGTGTGTGTGTATGTAAGCTGTGTCTAGTGGTGAATGGTGTCCAGACTGACCTATACTCCTGATATCAATTGTGACATCCACGTAGCCATGCTCAGCGCTGTGGTACATGGCCTCCCTCAGGGCCCTCAGTTTGGCCTTGCTGTTGCGGCTGGCACACAAGGGGGGTGGGGCTGTTTCTGCCAGGTCAGTCCCCTCAGCCAGAATCTCCTCCAGGGACAGGATATCGCTCTTCTCCTTCTCTGGCTGAGCGAGCAGCTTGCGGAACACATTCCTGTCAATCATAAACCCAGAGAGGAAGATGCTCAGAGACAGAGGTGGCTGTGCTGGGGCAGGCACAGTAGGGGTAGGAAGCTGCTCACTCAGGACCAGGGATGAGAGGGCACCTCCTAGGTAGTGGCTTTGGGGATGAAGAAGATGGTGGGTATGACTGGCCATGTTTCTCGAAGGACATCTCAAGGCTGAGTAATACCCCCCAAAATTCCGGAACTCTATCCTTTTGAACATTAGTTTGGCAAATTTTTCTCTTTGGGGTAATGTGTAATAAAATCTGATAGGGCTTCTGGAAGAAACCTAGAAAGGACACGAGCAAACATGAAGAACTCTGTCATTTTTATGTGAATTCTTCTTATATCATGGTAGCTGATGCGAGGTACCCTGAACCATACTGGCCAAGAGTGACACATTTCTGTAGCTAGAGCTGGCTGAGAGTCAATAGAAGATAGCAATCTATATGCAAGTGTAGTGTAAAAAATTGGCTCTTGGCAGAGAGCTGTGAGTGATAGCGCTCTGGTCAGTCCCAGAGCCTGGGCCACTCAACTTCCACTAGCCCCTGGGCCCCACTCGTATCCAGAGAGAGAATGGGTCTGGGGGGAAGGCCTGGGAATCTGCATTTTTAACAAGCACCACTTGGGACCTGGTGGCCTTGGCCCATCCTAGCCTACCTGTGTCCATGGGCTGCAGCCTGGCTGAAAGAGCTCATGTCACCCTGGGGGGCTGTAGAAATTCCATTCCTGTACACGGTTCCTATCAGGGGATCCGCACCACGCTCCAACAGCAAACTAACCAGCTCAAAATTCCCTGCAAGCCCAGAGAAGGGGGTTTCATAAAAGAAGAAAACAAAAGCCAGTCATGGGTACATAAATGGCCACAGTGGAGACACCCAGGATTGGGTTGGAATTGGCAACTTACCAACAGCTGCCGCCAGCTGGAGGGGGGTTTCTGAATAATTCTCCTCACCATGTTCCACCGAGCCTTCCACCTTGGCCCCAGCATCCAGGAGGAGCTGCAGGGAAGAGGGGCCACTGAGACACTTGAAGGGTAGGATTCATGGGGAGGCGTCAGTGGACTGGGAGAAATCGGTCCGATACTAGTGTCCCCCTCCCCCAGGTCAGTGACTGTGCACTGGGCTGGAGGCAACTTTACCTCAGAAAAGAAACCTGTTTCGTCTTCTGGAATCCCAGACTACATACAGTGTGGTCCATGCACAAGAACATGTTAGACAGTTTGTTAGAAGGGCTGCCTCTCTGACCACAGCCTGGACATCCTGAACTAGTCTGTATTTTAACAGGCTCTCCAGGGCATCCTGAGGTATACTAAGGTTTCTGGAAGCACTGAGATAGAAGCATCCAAATGCTGAAAGTCTCCATTGTTGGGTCTGTGTTACAAGCCTCAGAGGGCACTGGAAGTGGTCCCTTTCAGCAACAGGTGCTCAAGAGTTATGACTAACCCCAGGACCATGCTGGGCCAGCCAGGGTGAGACTCCCTCCCAGAACCCCCTGGATGGCTCTGAGGACAGATGAGGTGTTTAGTTCTTGGCTAGCAAGATCCAATTATGTAGCAAAAAGCTGCAAAAAATCTGCTTCTCCTACCTTCATTTGGTACATTTGCTGAGATAGGCGAGCTTATTAAAGGAGGCAAAGGCTCTGTCTGTGACAGTTCACCACTCTTGGTGAAGGTGCTTTCTGCATGTAATATGGGGGAGAACCCACCACCTTTACTACCTTCCTACCTGAAGGCACATCCCCGTGACTGTTCCTGTTGCTGAGATGCAGCCTGACTACCAGGAGGTTCTACCTGGCTTTTAGCTGTTCCCTTTCCTGATGAATGGCTGAGGATGCCATTGTCCATTAAGGGGTTCTGACTGCCCTCTCCAGATGCCATCAACTCTCTTCTTTCTTAGATTCAACTCTGCCGAAAAGGGGGCTGAGTTTGATATTCTATAAGCAAAAGCCAATGCCAAAGTATTACATCCCACTCAGCCTCCTGAAATGCCACTATGGGTCTGTCACGAGGATTCCCATAGCCAGGAAACATCAAAGGTTTCTGTGAAATGCTAACACTGCTGATCCATCCCTGCCATTCTGTTCTCTGCTGCACAGAATTTAGAAATGTGAGCCACGTCAAAGGGGTGTGTTCTCACTGTCTGTGCACTCACTGTGAGGCTGGAGAGGTCCTGGGCTTAGAAGCCAGGCTCCCTCTTCTGATGAAGTAAAGACAACGTTAAGATGAAACTATTTACTGACCATCAAGTCTACCACAGTGAGAAGAAGTGATAATACTTCCAGGATTGCAGACACAGCCATGCCACCACATTTAGAGCTGCTTCAGAAGACACAGACGCTACAATGGAACCCCGGGAGCCTATCCTCAAGAGTTGAGACTTACACCAGCATTTTTCAAACATCCCCTGTTGATCTGGATGCTTCTTCCCACTTGTTGGAAATCACTGGAGTCTATAGAACACCCGGGCCACACCTAAGGGAAGAGTCCCTCCAGGTACTAACCCTGGCCAAGTCTCACGGTCATGGTCAGACAAATAAAAGGAGCAAGTTCACAAAATAACAGCTAAAGTCCCATCTCAGAGCAACCAGGAAGAACTCCACAGGCCTGTCACTTTGTATGTGAGGCTGCATGTGGGTACGTGATGCTTTCATATTGGTTAATGCTTGGCCAAATAGATACTTAAGTATAATAATTTTATTATAAAATAGGGATATGCTACATTGAATTGCAATTAACCAATATGAATCACTCAAGGAGATATGCATGCTGGGAGAGATTTAGATTTGCGTCATGAAGGAGGTCACAGTTAACGGTCAGATGTGGGTAGGGAAATACGTTAATACCTGAACTACAGGAATATGTCCATGCAACACAGCAAAAGTCAGAGCCGTCCAATGGCGGGTCTCGGGGTGGACGGATGGATATTTATGAGGAGTACTGACAACCTATAAACAAATTGAAGTTATTTTTAAAAGTGTGACCTTCACAATATTTAGGTTTGCAGATTTTAGCCTATCTGTGGCCAGGCACACAGACTAGGAAAGTACCAAAAAGACAACCTGGCAGGTGTCTTGGGAAATTGTGGTGACGTCCGGTAGTGATTTTCCCTGTTAGAGGCCCCAAGAAACTTCTCACCTGAGCTGGGTACTAGCCTAGCTTGAGTTTCTTAGAAGAGGTGCTGAAGCAGCCTTCTGGAAGCAGGCCACCGGAGGGCTGCATTTTGGAGATGTTATAGTAGGGGCAGGGAAAGGTTTTTGAGCCTGTGTTCTCTGTGCTTTCACTTTTCCCCTAAAAAGCATTAGTGAAAAGTTTCTATGAGCCTGCTTCTCTGCCCATCTCTTTCCTTCTTTCAGATTGAGAAGGGTGGTGGTCCTGAGAGTTACCAGAAGTGAAATTGCCTGAGATCTCCAGCACTCTAGCTACATGTTAGATCCTCAAAGGGGGCAGGTGAGGGGTAGGCCTGCTACATGCTTCCACACAAGAGAAGACAGTCACTCGTTTGAGAGAGGATGTCTTTGCCACTCTACTCACAATCACCTTCACTTCGCAGTTGAAAAGGGCCCTTGCGTAACTGGAAACACAGGCATAAAACTTGCCCTGAACGTACCAAGAAGAAATAACGAGAGCCTGGGTTTCAGGATGGAGAAAGGCTTTGAACATGCCAAGCTGGGATGTAGCAGGGAAGCTGACAACTGTGATATTAACACCAGCATATGGTGTTCTCCCCAGCAGTCCTGGGGTAGGTCACCTTGTCCTGATTGTCCTTACAGGAGACAAAGACACCGGGTGAAACACAAGAAAAGCCTGGAAATGAGGATCAAAGAACACCTCTAGCTGACCTTGATGGAGTCTGTGGTGCTTAGAGACCCATGGTAGGGCGGACAACCCCTATATCACTTGAAACTTGTTAAGATCCAAAATGGGTTTGGACTCAGAGATATGCTTACTGTCTGCTTTCCTCAGCTGAACATAAAACTCACCAATAATTTTTTATTGGTGCAACCCTGAAGGGCATCTAATTTTGAAGCCAAAAGGCTTTTTGGAGTTGCTGATTGATGGCTGCAGCATGCCAATCTTCTTGGCATCTATCTGCAAGTGCCAAGTGCTAGTTGAGCAGGCCTTCAGGCAGCAAAGGACAAAAAATTAAGGATCCACTTATTTTGAGTCTTGGGGTGGTTTGGATCAACTACTATAAAAGGAGTCCCAAACATGGCTGGTGCCTCTGGTAGGTGCAAACCACAGCTGGGTACCTCTACTAGGTATTGATTCTCCCACTAACATGTGCATCATTGTTCTCTATCTCATAAGCCACACCATGTCTCCCTTTCCAAAGCAGGTAGTAGTTTCAGAACTTAAACCAAACCTGTCAGATTCTAAAGCCTTCAGGGAGGGAGCTTCAATTTCCAGCCTACTGTAATGCATCCCAGCACCTTTGAGATCATTCAGCCAATAAAGTGAGTCAGGGGGTCTGGAGTGGGAGGGCAGAGGATGTGAGGACCTGTTTCAGCCCAGAGAGCCAGGCCAGCATGTGTCAGGTATCCCAGGTATCCCAGAAAGGCTGAGTCAGGAGCAAGGAGCTGCTCGGGTCAACTTAAGCCAGAGTTCCCTGTAGCTATAGCTATTGTTTCAAATGAAGCACACACAAGGGTAGCTACTTGGGTCTTTGGCTCAGACCTCAGGTAGGACGCAGTCTGGCAGGTGATGTCATCACTGCTACAGCCACTAAAAGGTTGAGGAGTAATGTATGAGGGTGACTTGGAAAGGAAAGTCTGGGCTGGCAGGGCCTGCAATCCTCCTCACCCTCACCTCCACATTCAGGTCAGCTCCGGCATCCAGCAGCATCTGCACCATTGCCTCGTCCCCACGGACGCAGGCGTACATCAAGGGGGTCATGCCCTGCGGTGGTTAAAACCAGAGATGCAGACATTTACAAAGTGGCCGTGGTCAGTTGACAAACACATGGAATGTCTTATTGTGTGTACTCAGGCAGGACAAAAGAGGAAAGTGGAGCCCTGTGACTCACAGGTTCACAACCTTCCACATTCTGGAAACTACAGTAGAGGAGTGAAGGGAAGTGACATCACTCTTCAGCATCCAGCTTTGCTTAAGTTGAAGGATTTTTCTGAATTTCATGGTACAACAGACCTAAGTGTGTCTTTAAAACAAGTGGCTGATTGCGGGGGGGGGGGGGGGTGAGGGAGTGGTGCTCACAAGAACTTTCTGGATTCTGCAATATCAACCCTAAGATATTTAATTACAATAAACACAGTTTCTTTGACATTTGTGTCCTTCACAAAATGACGAAGTGTACTTGTTGCTCAATAAGGGTCTTGGGTCAGACAGAGTCAAGGGTAACTGGACATCCTTGAGCATGTGGCAGCCCTCACTGACATCTGCTCTCACAGTACCCTTTACAAGCACAAGGTAACTGAAGCAGGAGAGCCTTCAGGAAAACCCTGCTCTGACTCATCACAAACCAAGCACCACAACCAACAGAAGGGATGGAGTTCTCTATCAACAGTGTTGTGAAGGCAGCTATTTGGAAAAATGTTCATGCTACAGTGTATCTAACACTAAACACCAATATAATCTTGAGTTTTGCTAGAGATAGCTGGCAAAAATTAAAATGATAAGAAATACCAAGTTGGTTTCTGGATCCATTTCTAGGCATAAATGCAAGGAAAAGTATCAGGCATGAAAATTATTCTAGCATTGGTACTGTGCAATTGAAAACATTATAAGCGAAATTCCAAAGTCAATGACAAAGTGAGATGCATTTGTTACATTAAAGGACTTTGTGCTTGATATAGGAAGAATTTCTCTAAATAATAAGACGACAGTAATATTACAGATAAAAAGTCAGCATAGGAAAGCTGCAGGGAATACACACATGTGATCAGAGGCTGTGCAAAGGCTAGTCAGGCTCTGGGGTGGGGGGTGGGTAATGAAGTGTGAGGATTTAGGAAAGACTGATGCATTTGAGACACAGCTTCCATTTTAAAGAAACATTTCCCCAAGTAATAGAGACTGGAATAAAGATTTGTATAAGTATGTTTAGGTCAACATTATTAATAAACACTTTAAACATCTGACATCGGAAAGATGGTTAATGAATAAACACTGTAATCATACTAAAAGCAACTTACAAAAGAATATTCAATAACATTACAAGGTATCTGAAATACAAAACACTGAAAAAAAGACATAATAAATCCCTGGTTTTAAACATAAAAGATTCATGATTGTGTATTAGGGATCCTAGATGTTGTTCAAGAAGATGACTAGCTGTCATTAAGCAGTCTTTCTATCCTCTGCATGAATCTCTTTGCAAAAGTTGCCTGTGGGAAACAGTCCACCTGTCCCTTGTAACTCAGCTCTCCGGGCTCACACTGAGAATGGCCTGTTTTCTCTGTGACACCACCACCTCCCCAAGGTGCCTCTGAGACTTGTGGATGCCACTCACGTACTGGTTTCAGAGTCTGACAGGCACTGCCATGTTTGGGCGATGCCCTAGAGCCCCCAGACTGACTTTGGTGCCTGTTAGACACACTCTAAGAGGACAATGTGGACCCTGACTTGTACGGATAGGCTGGCAGTGAACTCACTAACATGCCAGTAAAGAGACTTGCAGGCTGCAGAGTCCCAAGTATAAGCAATGGTCAAACTAATGACATTATTTCCTTTCAGGAACAGGTCTATTTTTCACTCCTTTAAAAATTTCAGCTTCAATGATCATGTGAGATTTCCATAAAGATGAGCAAGAGTATTTTTTTGTAAGATAAAAAAAAAAAGAGAGAGAGAGAAAGAAAATGGGGAAGGACATTATTATTGTTATTTATTTATTTATTTATTTATTTATTTATTTATTTATTTATTTATTTATTTATTTATTTATTTATTTTGTAATCAGCAGAGGGAGCCAAAGTTCCTCCAGCTGCTTATGCCCAATCCTAGCACTGAAAAGGTGAGGTGCGGGGAGAATGGTACCTGTTCGCTCATGGTGTTGATTCCATCAGGCCCCAGTAGAGACACCGCCTGCTTCACCAGGTCGGTCCGTCCACAGTTCAGCATCCGGAAGCCCAAGTCCTGTTTGAACTTGGCTTCAATGGCCACTGCGTCCAGCTTCCGAGAAGCACAGAAGCAGTCATCGGCCCTGAGGACAAAAGAGATGGTCATGTGGGTGTGGCCGCTTTTCCCAGGGTCAGGTCCCCGAGAGCAAACTTCCCAACAAGCTCCATCAAGTTCTTCCTTTGCTTTTCCTGCAAATGGTCTGTTTTAGGCTCCTACTGAAAACAATCGTCTCTCGGCAGCTCTGCCTTTGCTGTGGCTGGATCTGGTTCCTCATTTGTGAGCCAGTAGCAAGTCTTGGCTATGAATTGTTCTGCACATACTTATTGTGTGGATAGGTCCTCTGCTAAACATCTTATGTGAGTTGGTTCTCAGTTCCTACATAACAGAAGGCATAATTCCTATGAGGAAATTGAAACCTCCGGGAAACAGGGATAAGGAGCCTTCCTGAGGCCACTCCATGTGTAAGAAACAAAGCCTGGATCTGAGACAGAGTAGCATTTGTGGAGAGCTGGTCTTTGGATCTCCTGTGCCACTCTGTCTCCCGAGCATAGCTTCTCCTGTTTGCTGGTTCACTTGTCTGACCCCTCACTCTAGGCTGTGGACTTCTGAGCAGGCGTTTGCCTGTGACCCTTCCAGGGACAGACAGGAGATACGGAGGCATTAAGAAATGACAGTTGGATGGAACACAAGATGGAGTCCTTATATTCAAAACAGTACAAGCCTGAGAACTTGCCAGATGAAATGAGAGAGGACAATGTGCTTCAGCAAGGGAGTGCAGGGAGAAGCGTGAGGGTGGGAGAAGGTGGCGCAGGCTCCCCGTTGAAAGGTAACTAATAATCATTCAGTCAAGTTACTAGGCCTTCGTTGAGTGCCTGTTTGCATCACATTCTACCCTATGAGGTGTCATATCACCCTCCCTGCTCTGAAAGTCCAAAGTCTGATGAGGGAGAGGATAGGCATGGGCCAAAATTCCACAAATCTAATACAAAATATTGAGGGTTTTGAGACACTAATTCTGAGTTAAATATGTTCTGTGACTATAAGCCTCTCTGCATCACACACTCCCTAGGGGAGCTTAGTCTTCCAAGTAGATGACCCCTGAGCTATGTATGGGATAGGAGAGGGTTGAGGCACAAGTACTTTTTGCAGGGCCAGCAGGGGCAAGGGTAAGACATGGCAGGCTCTCACAGAGGTCGGTGTTTCTGGTGCATTACCTTTGGGCAAAGTATGCTAGTAGCTGAGGGAAGTGGGGTGAGGCCGCAGAGACACTGTGGCTAAAAAGCTACCGGAGTGATGTAGATGATGGAGGGACCCAGGGCTTAGCTTCAATCATGGTGTCAGCATCCTAGACTTTTGGGTGCAGAATGGAACTGTGTGCTTTATGGCTTCTTGGTCTAGTGCCTGTGGGCTTTGAACTTGGCTATAGTCACCAGATTATTGCAAATACAAATGCTAAATCAACAGTGCATGGAGCATCTTCATGCAAAGCTTTAACCATTGTTTATCAAAGATAGGAATTTAACTGGGTTTCCATTTTTTTCTTCTGGAGAAGGGCAGAACTAAATATGCAGAGAAACTCAAGATCTCCTACCTTAATGTGGTAGCAGGGACTAATGGTCCCCAAAACTGCCCAAGGAAGCTTTTGACACCAGAGTAACAGGACAAGACTCTAGGGTACAGATCACAGAGGCCTCTAGGGGAGTAAGTGTGGCATCTAATATGTGTTATTCTAAAGTAGCAGGATCCAGTGTGTGTGGTGTGTGTGTGTGTGTGTGTGTGTGTGTGTGTGTGTGTGTGTGTGTGTGTGTGTGTGTGCGCGCGCGCGCGCGCGCACACATGCATATCTCTGGAAGTTGACTCAATTCATTGTATGGACAACCTTTCTTCTGCTAGATGCTAGCAATGCTGGAAGAGGCTGCTTTGTGAGAGCACATAGCTCCCATCCTGGGGAAAGAATGTGAAAGGTAGAGGAAGGTCAGGGACTGCTGTGGAAGGCTGATTTTGTAGCACAATGTGGCTATTACCCTTTTGAAGTCACAGTAGCTGTGGTTGGTCACCTGTTCGAGAGCTGTGCAAGCCTGGACCGATCAACATTTCACATGGAGGGAGGAGGGGTTCATGATGACCCACCACCACCTGAGGACTTTTATGGTTTCTGAGGGGTGGGAGAAGACATTTTCTCCAGTGACATAGGTAGCCACTGGTGATATGCCTATACTCCTGTAAACAATGCTAATAAGACTCACTAGGTTATTAAAAAAAAACAAAAACCCAAAACATGGAAACAGAAGAAGGAGGGAGGGGATCAGCAGGACTGGGGGAGAAAAAACAGTGACAGAGTGGGGATATGATCAAAATATATTACATACATGTATGAAACTGTCACGATGAAACCCAATATATTAACTAATACACACTAAAGATATGAGTGAGTGATCATCCTCACAAAAAAAATCCACCTAATCATTTCTTCTTGCTTGTCTGTCTCTAAGTCCCTTCTGAAAGCCTCTGTACTTGATCGTGTTTTTTAGGCATGTGGTTCCCCCCTTTCATCAAGCTACATTCCATGTGATTGGGCAAGCTTTGCCAGTGTCCACTGTGTGTTAAACTCCACACCAAACAGCTCCAGAGAAGGGTGGGTTCACAGAACTCAAAATCTTGTAAGCAGATAATTTTAAGAACATTACAAGTGTTTACCAGCTCCTGAGGTCCTTGATTTTAATTAGAAAGAGACAAATGGCAGGAAAATTGCTGCAGCTAAAATGATGATAATTGTTATTACAGGAAGCTGACGTTTACTGAATAGTTATTGTGGAGATCTGTCTGTGTTAACCTGTACCATCATCATAGTGAGACGCAGAGCCAAAAGCTGTGTGCAGCCTGCTCCAACAATGACAAGGCGAAGGAATTACCAGAGACACAGGTACTAAAGGACAATCTGGCACGTGCCAGGCATGACCTGTTGGGGGTCAGAGGACCCTAGAACATGCTATCATGTCGGAGCTGGAGGGTTGGATGTCTCTCTGAGCTCAAAATCAGCATCCCCAAATGAACTGTATGAACACCTCTGTCCTCACCTTCTAAACTTGCTTCTGGTTGCTCCACCTAACCACTGACATTGCTGTTCACCCATGTGCTGAAACTGGAATCTGGTCTCACACCCACATCCATCCCAATAGCTGTTATACTCCAATCCCAAATCCATTCCCTTTCCCGTCCTCAAGACTCTCCATGGGTCCCCAGCACACATCTCTGGGTGGATGGTGTAGGAGCCTCACAGTCTTCTGGATTCCATTCTCCCAGCCCCATGCACCTCTCACACAGAGTCAGCGTGAGTGAGTGTAGGCAGGCTTTCTTGGGTCCTTTCTAAAGCCTTCTAGTATACTGAGGATACGATTTGGCTCTAGGCACACAGCCAAGGTCTTTTCTGCCCCAAGGATTCTGTCACTGTTTCTTTTCCTTGGAAAGCCTTCCTGGGAGTTCTTTGTAGAGTGACTCTTCCTTGTGCTTTAAGGGTAAGCTTGATCATAGCCAAGGATGCTTCCTATCAGACCTATACAAAGGTGAGTTCTCCTGACTACACATGCATCCCCCGGCCAGTTCCCCTTGGTAGTCTCTTCACAGTTAGTGACTAATTTTCCTTTTTAAAAATTAAATATCATTTAATTATTTAATAATGTGTCTCACTCTTATGTTCTTGTGTGTATGTACACGTGCACATACATAGTGCATGTATCGAGGTCAGAGAATAACGTTGGGAGGGTGTTCTCTTTTACTATACGAGGCCCAGATCCAGTTTAGGTTATCAGCCTTCATAGCAAGCGCCTCTGTGATGTGGAAATGCCTTTCTGTATGCTGTGAATCTCAATCTTTAAATAAAGGAGCTGTTTTGGCCCTTGACAGGCACCGTAGAAAAAGTAGGCAGAGGAATCAGAATAGGTAGGAAAGAAAGGATGGAGTCAGGGGCAGATCGAGCAAGCCGCTAAAGGAGTAACATGTAAGGAACACAGGTGAGCCACGGGCCACGTGGCAGACAGATTAATAGAAATGAGTTGATTTAAGATGTAAGAGCTAGCAAGCAATGCGCCTGAGTCATAGGCCAAACAGCATAAAGTTAATATAAGCATCTGAGTCATTTCTGGGGGCCTGAGCAGCAGCGGCGGGAGGCTAAGGGGTCTGGCGCGGCAGGGTCTGGGCCTCTGGCCGCCCGAGACCAAGAAACCGCACTACTACACCTCACTGCTGAGTTATGTTGCCAGACCCTAGTTTCTTTTTTTTTTCCTACCAGCATAGCTAAGTCCAGGGACAGGACCATACCCACCTTGTTCTCTGCAGTAGGTAAAACAGAGATGCACAGAATATATGGTAAGGGGAAAGCAGTTCAGATCTATTTATTCCCTCCTCATACATACTAGACAAAAAATCCACCAACCAAGCTATGTCTACTGCCCCAAACCTGGTTGCTTAGCAATTTTTAAGTATGTAACACAAAGTTATAAACTATATTTCCCATGCTTTATAGCAAATCTCCTGAATTTATTTTCTCCTGTCTAAATCAGAAGAAAATAAATATATACTTGTATGTACTTATTTTATACTTTTTATTTTATATTATAAATAAGTGTAAAATGAACTCGCACATATTTCTCAACCCTCACATTCTCAGCTTTTGCTCACCACACTCCACTGTGTGTCACACAGAGCAACATTTTCAGATTCCACATGGAAGTGAGATCACACACCATTTATTGCCTTTTTATACCCAGCACATCTGACTTAACATAATGTCCTCCAGGTCCATTTATGTTGGGATGACAGAATTTCCTTTTGAAAGGCTGACTAGTATTTCATTATACACACACACACACACACACACACACACACACACACACACACACACACCATTTTCTTTATCCACTCATCTTCTGATGGACAGTTAGGTTGACTCCATTTCTTAATTATTGTAAATTATGCTTTGACTTAACATGGTGATATGAACTGTCTCTGTGACAACTGACTTTCCTATATGTGTCCAGTAATAAGATGGCTGGATTCTATCATAATTCTACTTTAAAGATTTTTGAGGAACGTCCATGTTTTTTTGCATTTATACATTTCCACCAGCAGTGCACATGAATTCCCTTGTCCTTTTGACCACAGCTATTCTACCAGGTACAGCTGTAGTTTTGCCATTTTATTGTGATATTTAATGAGTAGTGATGGCCAGCATTTAAAAATATACTTACTGACCATTTGTCTTCTTCTGCAAAATGTCTCTTCAGGCCCTTTGCTCATTTTTAGATTGAGTTATTTGCTCTGTTGCTATTGAGTTGAATGTATTCAATACTGGCCGATCACTCCATAGCTGATGATGTGTTGGGAGACATGTTCTGCTCTGTTTGAGTACCACATGCTGTGTGTCTTTTATGCTCTACTCAGTTGACTGTCTCTTTACTGTTATCTTTTTTGATGTGCAGAGACTTCTAAATTTGATACAATTCCATTTGTCTACTTTGGATTTTGTTGCCTGTGTTTTTGAGAACATATCCAAAAATTGTTACCAAAACCAATGTCATTGAGTCCTCCCTCTATGCTTTACAGTTTTAGGTCTTGAGTCCATTCTGGGTCTAATTCCATTCTTCTGCATGTGGATATTCAGTTTGCCCAATACCTCATATTGAAGAGACTATTCTTTGCTCCACTGGAGAGTGTCACCTCTCCCCTCCATGACACTAGGGTCTTGTTAAGAAGCACATTCCGTGCTGAAACTTGTAATCCTTCTTAGTCTGTCTCATGAGTGCTGGGATTATGGGTATGCACCACCACACCTGGCCCCATTCATTCTGGAGCACAGCCCCAGGAAGCAGCTGTTTAACAAACAGCTTGAAGACACATAAGAGCAAACAGTAGTTCTGGTTTCTGAGCCAACTCAAGCAAGCAAACTAAAGCAGGTAAAACCATTTTCCAATAAAGTGTGAAACATGGCTTCCTATTTAAACCAGTTGGTCAGACAACTGAACTCTGGGAAAATCATCCATTCAGCATTCCCCAGGACAGAGCCACAGCTTCATTCATTCCTGGAGAGTCCCTGCAGAAACTCAGAGCTGCAAACCAGCAGGGTCCCCTGGGGCCCAAATAAATAAGCCTGCCCTTCTCTGTGCACAACTCGTTTATGCAGAAATATATTCAGCCTCTCCTGGGGACTTCCCTAGGTAACTAACTTTGTGGTTTTCCCTTTGAGGGCTTTTCAAGGATGCCATAAAAATCTTGATCAATTTAAGCAGGAGGTCAGCTATTGAAATGGTCAATTTCTCTGACTTCTCAAGTGGCCACGTCCTGAGAGACTGGCATGGTATCTTCACCACTTTAGACATATGACCTCAGAAAGGTGTTTTCCAAAGAGTTCAAGCTTCAAGGCCTGAGTATGGGGAGAGACTGCATTTCTTATTCTCCTCTTAAGGAGGTGCATATGGGTGACAAGCTAACACATTCTCTCACCTCTCAGTGCCTTCTGAATGACAAATACCAGCTGGCCATGTCCAGACACCTTTATGTGTTTATTAGCTTCCAGGCCATTTTGGAAGTGCTGCGCTTAAACTCAGCTGTGTCTCTCACAGGGCTCAGGTCAGCTCTGCCACTCAGTGGCTATGTGATCTTGGGGCTAGTGACTTTACTTTTTTGTTATCTGGTTTTCTCATCTGTAACACGAGCTTTGTAGTAACACCTCCCTTCCAGGGCATTGCTGTGGGTCAAATGAGGTGACCTTCAGAAGGTGCTTAGAGGAGCATTGTGCAGAGAACACAGAATTACAGGGTCAGGGAGCTAGCCCAGTTGGTGAAGTGGTTGCCACAAGAGCATGGAGGTCTAAGTTGGATCCTACTATTGGCATCAAAAGACTGGTGTAGTGGCACACAATGATGCCAGTGCTGGAGAGTAGGGTGGAAACAGGAGTACCTCGGGAGTTTGCTGGCCAGCCAATCTTGCTGAATTGATGAGCCTCAGTGAGTGACTGCTTCAGAGAACAAGAGGAAATGCTCATGAGGAACGCCACCTATGGTTGACCTCTGGCCCCCATCACACACACACACACACACACACACACACACACACACACACACACACACACACACACACCTGTACATATACTGTCCCCAAATATACGTTACAAAGTGAAGTGTAAATAGCAGAGACACTGTGGAAGAAGGTCATACACAGAATACTGCAGTCACAGTGCTTCTGAGTTCAAATTAGACTGTCTAACAAATACCACACGAATCACAGGATTGAGGCAATCCTCTCCTCAGAAGGGATACCTGGCTCCCAGAAGGCTACCAGCTGGAGCCAGCAGAATTTTGCAAGCAAATTGTAGTGAAGGAGGTCAGAGAGAGTCAGTGCTGGATGAAGAGACAGTTTGGGGGGGGCAGTTCAGGGAGTGAGCAAAAGCAGAACCCTGTAGGGTGCTGTGGGTTTACATCTGAGGCTTTTGTCTTCCTATTTCCTCTAGCCCAGGGACTGACCTTGAATCTGCTGATGCTAGAAGACTCCTTGAAGTTTGCATGCACTGTCTCTTTGGGAAGTGGGTCCAGAGAACGCAGGCTTAGAAACCAGCCTGCCCACATTTTTCAGCTCTGTTCTCACTAATGTGGTCAGTCATTTTTAGTTTCCTCATACATAGAATGGGCACACTGAATTGCTTTGAATGTTTCACTGATTTATCAAGTATGGATACAGCACTTCATACCAAATTTATTTTAAGCCTTTTACAAATAGCTTGTCTGCAGGCTTTATTATCTTTAATCCATTTTACAGATAAGAAAAAAATGTAATACACCACAGCTTAATCGACTTGTTGCATTCATTCATCTATTTTCCTAACTCTATAACAAAAATGTGGAAACTGGGTACTTAGAAAGAAAAGATATTTATTTCGCTTACAGTTCTGGAGGCTCAAAGCCCAAGACTTCATGATTATTTTGAGACAGGCTCAGCTAACCCAGGCTGACCTCAAACTTGCAGGGTAGTGGAGACGACCCTGAAATTTTGATCCCTTTGTTATTACATCTGGAGTGCTTGTGTACACAGGTGCTCCAGGGCTAGGCAAGCATCTGTCACTGAGCTACGCGCCTTGCTTCTGAGAGTTCAGTTTTGAGAGGATTCTCTTCCCAGGTCAGCCTCTGTTGAGCCAGCCTTCCAGGGCACAGCATGGTGGATGGCACTGTGACAGGATGATATGGCAAGATAGGAAGCCAAAGAATAGGAGCCCAATTTACCCTTTTATAACAATCCTCATGAAGACTCACTAGGGGTGAGACCTACACTCATTTCTTCTGAGGAATGCATTCCCTATGACCTCCTGCCTTACTCCACTTCTTAAAAATTCCACACCTCCAGATTTTTATACTACAGACCTTAAATACTTCGGCTCCATTATAGCCCTTGCTCACAGCCAGAGTTCATCTGTAGCTGTGGTGATGACTCCAGCTTCCTCCTCACTATGCTTCTGTGAGTTTCTGGACAACCGGGATTATTCTGGATGAGACTTCCGCAGGGATTCCTCACACTGTGACTTTGGGATCTTTATAGTAATGCCCCTCATAGTCACAGTTAGTAATTAAAAAGCCTTCTTTATTACATGCTTATTGGTCACCAAACACTCCTGGGTGCTCAATTTCTGCCACTGCAACTGATTCCCTCTTGGGATTATCACCACCTCCTCCTCCTCCACACCTCCTCCACCTCCTCCACCACCTCCTCCACCTCCACCACCTCCACCTTCTCCACCACCTCCTCCACCTTCTCCACCACCTCCATCACCTCCATCACCTCCACCACCTCCTCTACCTTCTCCACCTCCTCCTCCACCTCCTCCTCCTCCTTCTCCACCACCATTATCACCATCACCTCCACCTCTTCCACCATTACTTTCTCCTTTCTTCAGGCAGGGACCCTGGTGGTTAAGCCCTAACTCCTAAAGTTTCCACTGTATTATTAGCTGGGACAAAGTATCCAAATAGGTAAGCCTATGAGGGACACTTTACATTCAAATCATGCAATGTCTGATACCAAAGCCAGTGTGCTCCCATGGCACAACAAAGCCTAGTGTGCATGCCCCCATTCTTTTGAGTTCCTATGAGATTTGACAGGTAACAAACTTATAAGCCTCAGTTTCTCCATCTGCAGAGTAATGCACTAACCAATGTCAAGATTTGTAATGAGATTTAAAGAGAAAACATCCTGAACCACTCAGCGGAGAGTGATGATAGACTGCTTTCTCTGGGAATTTAGCTCAACCATCTACACCTTCCAACCACTCTGTCCTCTAACTATAGGGAAGTCTTCTGTCCCTCCTCTGCTCCAGCCTCTCATCTCCTGGGCTCCACTGACAGACTGCTTTGTATTGGGTCTTTTTCAATCTATCATCCTTGGGCTCTACTCTCATTCATGTGGTTCCTACCATCAGGCAGGCCATTTGGACAGAGCAACTAGCAGCAGAGCTCCCCTTGTAGGTGGCAGCCCTGGGCTTGCCTTGGGGGCAGAGATGTTCTCCTGCTCACGTGGACAATACTGGGTGTCTATAGGTGCAGGATGCAGGCTGAAGTATCTGAGGATGGATATGAGAGGATATATCCCAAGCTGCCTCACACTCCAGCAATGGTTATGCTATGGGTTCCGTAAGCCACTGGTGAGCAAGTTGTCCTATTAAGAGGATGATGAGAAGGACAATCAGTGGAATGCTGAGCACTTACCAACAGCTTCCCTGACATACTACACACAGTTTGTGTTAGTCATATTATAGGCATTCACACATACCACTTGATTCACTAAGCATTTCACATTCCCTAACTACCTCAATTAATCTTCAAATTGAAGGCTGTTACCCCCAGTTTACAGAGGAAAACTGAGGTACTTGGGCTCTGCCTCACCTTCCAAGGCTTGCACAGCTTGTAAGACAGGAAATGGCAGGAAGGCTGAAGCCCCCCCCCCCCCAAGCAGGTTTTAGTATCCCCATTTCACAGATGAGGAGCCTGACTAAAAGAATTTGGCTGTGGTGCCCACCTGGCTCCTTGTCGCTCCATTTCAACCCAACTGTATTTGTCTTTAAAGGTCAGGTTTAAGTAGGGCTGTGCTTACTTCCCCTGACACAGCCAACTCTAGAGAGTCTATTGCTACCAAGCCCCCATTGTGCATTTCACACTGCACCAGGTCTAGTCCTGGTACAGAGTTAGGCGCCATACCAAAACACTTTATTGTTTCTCAAATAAGACCAAATATGTATTTAGTATTTATACTGTTCTAGTAACTCTTCTAATTTTATACATACTTCATACATGTGAATGCATATACATAAACATATTCATACATATATTTATTCACATATATTTATAATCTTATATATTTTTTAAAAATCCTACAAAATTTATTTTTGTTACAGCCCAGGGAGGCTATGTTGTCAGTGGTAGACCTGAAATTTTAATCCAGGCAGGCTGGAGCTAGGCCCTGGTTTTGCCTTCTGACTCTACCATCTATTCATGCCATCAAATGCCTCCTATGTTTGCTCAGACTCTTCAAATGCAGGGTACTGGAGTGAATGTCAAAGCTTTCCAAGCACAGCCTTTAGGTTGAAGGTTTTCTTGCCATTTCTTTACAGAAGAGTTCTCATCTCTCAGCCACTTGGTATTTTGTCTCTTGCAAGTCAAGAAGACCATATTCCCTCCCAGTTACCTGTGGGGATATGTTTTAAATATATTAAAAACAGCCTGAGATATTAAAGGACAGTTTCACCTCTTCCAGCCTTTGTTTGTATTTTTGTTTGTTAGGTTGGTTGGTTTTGTTTATTTGTTTTTGTTTTTATTCCCAGACAGAGTTTTCTATGTAACAGTCCTGGCTGTCCTAGAAATTGGTTTGAAAACCAGGCTGGCTTTGAACTCACAGAGGTTCTCTCGCCTCTGCTTTCCAAGTGCTGAGACTAACAGTGTGAGCCATGACTACTTCTGTCTACTCTGCTTTTCTATGCCTGCCTTAAATACCTTCTTCGTTCAGTTAAGGAGTGGCACCATCACTGCCTGCCTGGGAGTCTGGAACTCCTCTATAAACTAAGATGACCTCAAACCCAGATTTGATTGGATTAAGGGCATAGGTCATCACTCCCGGATATTTCCTGTGCTGGGATTAAAGGTGTGATTCTGATTCCCCTAGAGTGACTATGGGTAGATCCCTCCGATATCTCCACTGTTTTTATTATATTTGAAAATATCTCCACAGTTACCTATTGCCCTACTGTTTCCCCATATGAATGGCCAGCTTCCTGTTCAAATCTTCCCCCCACTTATCTTGCCCTCCCCCAAATTATACTCTGGAGACAAGGCCCGTCAAGCAGCTTCTAACTTGCAGATTCCCTCGTGTCTGAGAGAGAGCTTCCTTGGCTCAGTTCTGTGTTCACTTCAGGTCAGGAAACTAGAGGACAGGAGTGTGTCAACCTATCAGTATGAGTCACAGGGATATTCAGGAACAGAATCCTGTCTTTCTTTAAGTCACTTTGGGGACACACCTAGGTTTGGGTGGACTAGTAATTCTCAGCTAGTGAGTGATGTCAGGCTCCAGGGAATGTCTGATGGGATCTAGAGACACTTGGTTTTTACATCAGGAAGGTGCTGCTGGCATCCAGAGGACAGAGATGCAGCTGATGCTAAACAGCCTGTGACAGACAGGAAGGTTGCCTTTTCCCCTTGAAACAACAAAGAATTATGCAGTTCCAGATGCCAGTGGTGCTGAGGCTGAGAAAGCTCACTGTAGAATGGTGCAGTACTTATACATCACCTCTTATACATCAAGCACTTTCCATTACAGGATTCTGTAACGGTGTGACAATCAAATGTGTTTTTGGAAATGAAATCTGAAAGGGCACACCAGAAGACCAGGCCTGATTTGCATGTGGCCCACAGCTCTCTTCTTAACACACTGTCTTTTAGAAAGCCTTAGTCAAAGTCCTTTCAGAGGCTTCTAGTCCTAAAATTGATGACCTTCTTCCTTTGCTTTTGAGTAGCAGAGAGAGTAACAATTCAATGACTCTTTGTATTGAAGCATCATATCAAGATTTCCGCACATTTCTAAGAATAAGAAAATGGCATTATTGCAGCAAATGGAACACGCAACGCTTGCAAAGTTCCTGGGAGACATCTTGGTTCAGGAATTGCACCCACTTGCAGTTTAACGTTACTACTAGAGACACGCGAAGGAAGTAGCTCATTAGACCGCCTCAGAGAAGGAAAAGCCATCATGAGACTCTGTGTCCTCCACTCTGCCCATCCTTTCCGCCATAGGAGGAATATTAAGGGGCCTAGAAATCTTCTCTTGAATTTGATGCTCAGCTAGCAACAAAAAACCTAGTCATTACCTGCCCCAAAGATGGAAATTCTGGGCCTGTTCAAATATACTTACAAAGATTTATTTCCAAAGTGAGGGTTGCAAACATCCTGGAGGGTGGAAGACATGTCTCGATCTGAATTTGTTGTCGTATTATTTTGAGCATAAAATGATAAAGGATCATTATAGATCTTCTGCTCTGGCACCATGGTTATTTATTTATTTTTTTTAAAGAGCAGAAAATAGGTCTTTCTCCAGAGAAAGTGTGTGGTCCCCAACTACCTCTTCTGCAGACATAGTTTGGCATCCTCCAGAACCCTTTTTATCTCCATGGATTGTTTTAGGACTCAAATTTTCACATGGTTGCTCAGATAAAGACTACATTTACCAAGTTCCCTTGCAGGTATGTCTGGTTCTATGAGAAAATGCTGACCAATAGGAGGCGATGTGTATCATCTCTGAGGCCTCTCTGCTCTCCACTCTCTCCCTTCCCACTGGATAGATGCAGTTCTATTGGGTGGGGCCATTCAAGGAAGACACCATCCAGGAATTGGCGGAGTCACAAGAGGAAAGATGTTCGTGACAAAGAAAGCTCTGTGACAGCTATGGACCGATCATCCCCAGCTTGTTACTTGAGAGCTTATTTCAGGTTCTTGTCTTATTTAAACCAGGGCCTTCTGCCTCTGTTGTCACTAATGAACATACATCCTATTAATCCTCACCATAAATGCTTTCCAAATGTCAATCAAGTCATGGAGGTGCACAGGGAACACTATGTAAAGGCAGATGCTGCGCCGGGTGCTGGAGATGTAAAGATGAAGCAGCATCACCCTCCAAGGGATTCCAGAAAGAACTATCACTTTCACAAATAAACGGCTCAGTTTCTGAGGAGTCGGGGCAAGTTCTAGACTTACAATCCCAAGTGCATTTCTGGTGGCAGCAGCCTCTCAACATGCATTATATAGGCCAAGTAGTAAATATTTTAAGGCTTGTGAATCTCTGTTTTAGTCACTTAACTACCACTGTAGCAGTCATAAAAGGCGCGTGTGGCTCTTTTCCCATACAACTTTATCTACAAAATTAGGAAGCAAGTAGCTGGAATTTGATGATATCTGCTCTCTTCTGAAAATATTGTATTTTTATTTTATGAGTATGGGTATTTTACTTGCTTGTCTGCGTACCATGTGGATAGTGCCACAAAGGACAGAAGAGGGTGCTAGGTACCCAGGGACTGGAGATGGTTGTGAGCAGCTATACAGGTGCTGGGAACTGAACCTGGGCCCTCTGAAAGTGAAGCTAGAGCTCTTAACCACTGAGCCATCATGTCAGCATGGATAACCTGCTCTTTAAAATCTATATAAAAAAAATTTAGGATGCTAAAAGCACTGAGAACATTTTTCCAGATTTACTTATTTTTATTTTATGTATATGTGTGTTTTGAAGGTGTGTATGCATGTGAATTACTTTTGTGCCTAATGTCCTAAGGCCAGAGAAGGGCATTGGGTCCTCTGGAACTGGAGTTCCAGGTGGTTATGAGACACCATGTGATACTAAGAACTGACTGCAGCCTCTGAAAGAGAAGGAAATGCTTTTTAGCTGCCAAGCCATCTCTCCAGCCCCTTAAGAATTTTTTTTAGAAGTCTGTTTAATTTTATTTAAAAGAGTGTTTCTCAACTTCCTTGAATCACTTCTTAAATAATGCTATCAATCTGGGGCCGGTCTTCTGAATGTGCTATGGAAAATTCTGGCTACATAGATAATTTTACTGATGATTAATTATTTTAGGCACGCATAAGATAGATGAATACAGTTCATCATTCACCCAAAAAGAAAAAGCAATGCATGTGAGGACAAGCAAAGGCCTTTGGAACACCATGGATCCCATTATCATGACTTTCTTACTAAGAAGATTCCAGATCTCACCTTCAACTGGGATTTATGCTTTGTTCGGTTCTTAGGAATCCCTAACACTATATAAGCTCTTTTATATAAATGTTAGCATTCTGCATAAATCCTTCTTCACCTTGCTCTTTTGTTGTTGTTTTATACGGTATTCATTAATTAAGCCATGCAGTCACCATGCAAATGTAACTGCTTATTTCCTTTGCTACTTGGCTTTCCGTTAAATGAACATACCACAGTTTTTCTGTTTGTCTGGAGTCAGACAGTTTGTTTTCTCTCTCTTGTTATTGCAAACATCATTGTTCATGTCTCCTTATTTCCACATGGAAGCATTTCCCTAGCACATGGATGCAGCAGCAGAATTATGTGTTTACAAGTTTACTTGAAAGTAGATTAAG
This sequence comes from Phyllotis vaccarum, assembly GCA_033318265.1. Classification (NCBI taxonomy): domain Eukaryota; kingdom Metazoa; phylum Chordata; class Mammalia; order Rodentia; family Cricetidae; genus Phyllotis; species Phyllotis vaccarum. The sequence continues at coordinate 40,932,033 of JARWLC010000014.1, read as the reverse complement.
AGTCTCTTCTAGTGGTGTCTAAGAGTTCTTCCTACTCTGTATCTTTGCACAAATAAGGCAGCGTAATATGAAACTTTTAAAGAATTTGGTGTGTATATGCACATGTGCACTGCAGCATGTGTGTGGAGACCCAGGGATGACTTTCAGGGGCTGGCTTTACACTATCCTGTTGAGTCTAAGTCTTTTTTGCTTCCTCCACTCACTCCAGACTAGCTGGGAGATGCTCCTGTCTCCACTTGCCCTATCTCAAGTAGGAATGCTGGGATTTTGGATACCTACTGCCACATCTTATTGTACAACTTTGACCTGGACTCCAGGGATTCAGGTTGTCAGGCCAGCAAAGTAAATGTTTTTGCTCAGGTATTTTGTTTGTTTGTTTATTTTGAAAGGATGCCCATGTATGGTTTTAAATTATATCTCCAGAATTGCTAGTGAGACTGTACCCTTCCCATGATTTTCAAAGTCACTATGGTGCTCTCTTTGTGGAGAACTCTGGAACTGACCAAAGATGAGAAGTGAATTCCTTCCTAAGAGAAGTTGAACTTTTTTTTAGCAAGAGCCATGGGGATGTTAGAAAATAGGGACTTTTATATTTTCCATAATGCCTCTGATTGAAGTTGCTATTCCAGGAGATTCTAGGAGAGAAAGCATGGTCTTTGGAGTTACATTGTCAGGCAAGTTTTGCAACCTGCTGGAGCTTGGGCTCCCTTTGGTGTAAAGAACCAGGTTACTCGCAGGACTGGGAGAGAATGAATAGAATATGAGGAGTATCTGTAACCAGATCTTCCTCACAAAGGCTATTAATTGCTTTCTTAGAATCTAAGACAGACTGGGAAAATGGTTCACTTAAAAAGGTTGCCATGCAAACATGGCTGCCTGAGTTTGGACTCTTACAGGTAGTGGTGACTACCTGTAGCCTCACTACTGGAAGGGGTGTGAGACCAGTGCATTCCTGGAGCTTGCTTCCCAATTAGTCTAGTCAAACCAGTGAGCTCCAGGTTCAGTGAGAATCTCTCAAAAAACGAGAACAGTTATTGAGAAAAGGTAGCCATTGTCAACCTCCACACACAAGGATACACCCCCACACAAAACCATACACACAAACATATAGGCAACAATGCACATGTTCTCTGCATATGAATGGAGGAGTGAGAAAGGGCAGTACAAAAGGGGATGAGCTATGGTTACTTTTATTTTCTTTGTTGGCCACATGCCTCAGTTTCCCTGAGGCATGGTAACAGTGTCACATGGACACAGGTAACAGTGTCAACTCTCATTTTCTATGACTAATGGAAAAGACATGGGGAGCCTCAGCAGGGTAGTTTACAGTCAGTTCAGTGAATTAATGAGTTGATGAGAGGACAGTGAACCTTGGGAACACAGCATCTAAGAGCAGGTACCCACAAGTGCGGGGAAACTGGCTCCTTACGGGGCTGGAAGCTCCTCTGCTCCGACTTGAACTGAGCTCTCTGTAGGAAATCCTAGTTGTCTGACCTATCACCAGGGAAGATAATGAGCCTGTGTAACAAATTCCATCAGTTCGAGTTTAGTTTGGGAGGATTGGGAGTGTGTGAGCAAATCTGTAGGTTGTGCAGAGATCCAATAGGGTCAAGACTGGGCCAAAAAATATTTAAAAAAAATAAATAAATTGCTGTTCCCCAAGAAGTCAAATCCCTTCCAACTGCCAGCCTGGATCTGGAGCCCTAGTATGGAAATGAGTTCCCAATGCCACTTAAGATGTAGTTCTCTTATGTTGCTGGAAACACCAAATGTGTTTGCTTTGCTTTTAATACTTTGGACACTCAGCACACATTCCAAGTGTTGGCAAACTGTCTGCTGCCTGCAGTCTGGCTTCCACCCACACCAGGCTGCTTGGAGTGCCACTGCAGGGGCTGCTAATGGCTTCCCTACTGCCAGGCCCCGGTGGCTCCTTTCAGCCAATGTGCCCTATGCTGTTTCCTTTTTATAAGTCTGGAGCAATCTTGTCCATGCACATTACTTCAGTATATATTCTGTTAGTGTCTCCACAAAGGTTTCTTTTGTTGAGACCTCTTGACAGACTTCGTCTTTTTCCCTCCCTCTTCTCTCTAACCTTCCTTTCTCCCTGTATTCTTGACACAGGGTCTCATGCAGCCCAGACCGATCTCAAACATACAGCTGAGGACCCAAACTGATTTTCTATATCCACCTTCTGAGTACACCATCATAGAAGTGTACCATTGTGCTCAGTTTTTGAAGGCCAGAGGTCAGGGCATTGTGCATTCAAAGCAAGCACTATCACCCAGGCCACATCCCCAGCCCTTCACTGACTTCTTACCTGACAACAAATGTTGCATGCTTTTGCATTTAAATTGGTTTGGGAAGTCTAGTATGTTTATACGCAGTATATTGACATATAACCCCACAATCCTTTGTGTCCTTCATTCATTCAGCAAATATTCACTGGATGCTAACTACATGCAGACCCATGACCAAGGAAACTTATTTCTATCCCAGCCCTAAAAATATAAGAAAGCCTACTGTTTGAGCTGAAAGTCCCTGAGGTGACTCTTCTTCTGTAATAATCTGTGTCTCTTAGCTGTCCCCATGGCTTCAGCCCTCTTGGAACAAGACTCAGGCAAACAAGAGCCACATTTTCTGACTATACATGCCTCCCCCCCCTCCCCCCGCTACCTCATTTCAGTGACCCCATCTGTGGATGCTTGACTGCTGTGGACATGGTACCAGATTCCAGCCAGTGATGGCTTTCACAGACTCACACTTCAAAGGATACACATAAAACCTGAGTCACATTGAGGTGCCCTGTTGTCCCGGGGTAGACGTCGTCCCAGGAGCTAGTCATCCATGGCTGATTTTCTTCGTATATCCTGGGGACAGACTCACTCGTAGGAATGGGAGACACACTAGACCTCGTTCTGGGCCACCAATAATTTCCCCAATTGTATGACACCACACCTACTGTGTTCGTTATTCTCAAGATCTTTATAGCTGCTGAAACTAAGACACAGAACTGGTGAGCAACTGGTCTAAGGTCACAGAGAGAGAATGTTCAGTCTAGGCTTTGAATCCTGGTAGTGCAGCTTCAAGGCTTAAGTTCCGGTTCGCTTTACCCTGCTTTCTCTCTAAGTAGAGGCTGGGTAAAAACTTTGTCCCTGGCGACTTCACTCTGATGGACAGAACTGTAGGACCCTCTCATTTGGATGGATAACCAACACTTTTCACAAGAAACCCAGTACTGCCTCTCCCACACTGCTCTTGCGCCATTTTGAGTAAACCACTCCAATTGCACACACACCCAAACTAGGAAACCTAGAGCCAATTTTAACACGAAAATGTGGTAAGTGGAATAGACAGAACACCATATTCTATGAGACCTAACAGCCAAGCTCTGCTCCAGTAGTGTTAGACTTACATCACCAGGATATGAGGTCACTGGGGTAGGACTGAATCCAACATGGCTGCTGTCCTTATGAGAAGAGAGAAGTGGAGATAGAGACACAGATGATGGCCTGGTGAGGACAGAAGCAGAGTCATTGCCCTAAACCAAGGGATGCCTGGAATCTGGAGAGGCTGGGACACAAGGAGAATCCTGTCCTGGCGACTTTGTCAGAGCACATGCCACGGACACCTTGGTCTTGGATTTTAGCCTTTATCACTGTAAGACTAAATGTCTGTTTCAGTGGCTCAGAGAGAGATGATCTGTCATTGTAGCCCTAGCCCTTTTGCAGCTACTCAGGGCCAGCCTGCAAACTTCTCAGGCCCTCACCCCACATAATCAACAAGTCTTGCCCCTTCCACCTCCCCTGTTCCCTGTTTTCCCTGTATCCCATTTCCCCTGATCTGTCTCACTCTCTCCTTCACTTCCTGCTTCATCTGAGTTCTGGCGGTCAGCTTCTCACCTGGTGCACTTTGCTCCAGGGTTCATTACCCTGCCAGCCTTGGCTCATCCTCCACTCTGTCTGGATGTTTTCCCTGCTTTAACATTGGTGATAGATCTTACCACCTACAGGGTAAGTTTGAGTTCTTTGCTAGAGCAATAAAATTCCCTCCCCAGGCAGAATCCTCTAATCCTTTGACTTTCTCTTCCCCCTTCCACATGTGGTGTATTCCTATTTATTCTTCAGGATACAGATCAAATGGTCCCTGCGGGAAGGTCGCAGCAGCTCCCTGGCCTGAATCTCTACTGACAGGTCAGCTTGAGTTTGAGCTAATTATTTCTGGATGTCTCTGTCCATCTCTTGCCCAGATGAGAGAGCACATTAGGGCAGTCACAGGGTAGATGCTCTGTAGGCATTTGAATGTCAGGCTATCTGGCTAGTTTGGCATCCTGAGCAGCTTCTATGGCCTGCCCCTGATTGTGGTACCCAATGTCAGTTCCCTAAGACCAGGGAGAGGGCAGCATTCTGTATTCCAGGAGGTCCTAATGCACTGACATCAGCATTTGGAAGGCAGTGGCCCAACTGGGTCATATGGGCAGCAGTGTGAAGTCTGATGTCTTCTACCGGAGGTGAAGAGAGGACTGGCCTGCCAATGCACAGCTACCCAGCTATGAATCTGCAGGGTGATGACAGCTTCCTCTAGGCAGGGACAGACAAGGGCACCCAAGGGAAGAGAGAGCAGACTGCTGGGGTAGGGAATGTTCTGGAATACATAGTATCAGTGAAGGCCCAGGTCGTTGTTGGTGACATTTTAAGAAGAAAGTGGGAGGTCTGTGTCTGGGATTCTGGCATGAATGCAGGAGATGGTCTGTGGGTATACTGTTCCAGACCCATGCCACCTCTCTCCATGAGCCTCATACCCTAAGAGCTGTGTCCCTTCAAAACTGGACCTTCCTCAGAGTTTCCAGGTCACTTTTGAACACCTAATCTATATATCGCTCACACATCATTCATCTCTGCCCAATGTTCAGATCTACTTTCTTGGTAGTGCTAAGACTGTATCTGACATAACCTTACTCAGTTGCTTATTACTGTTTAGTGGGTGCATCTTCCCACTGGTAGGAAAATTCTGACAATCCTGACTCCTGCAAGTCCAGAATAGGGTCTGGTACCATCAAGATCCCACACTAGACCTTTTGTATGTATGAATCCAAGATGCTGGCCAACAACAAGTACAAGATGTTCATAAGAAACTACACAGTGGGCTGGAGAGATGGCTCAGTGGTTAACAACACTGGCTGCTCTTCCAGAGGACCTGGGTTCAATTTCCTGCACCCATGTGGCAGCTCACAACTGCCTGTAACTTCAGTTCCAGGGGATCAACACCTTCATACAAAAAATGTGCACATAAAAAAATTACCCCCTCCAAAAAAAGAAACTATATAATGTACAGATTTTCTACACAATACAGTATGAAAGTATTTACATATCAAATGAAATGCAAATCAGATAAAGATGATTTAAAGTACATAGGAGATTATGAACAGGCAGACGCAAACACTATGCCATTTTATAGAGGACTTAAGCATCCATTGGGTTTGGTGTCTCCTCCTCCAAATGCTGAGAAATGACTACTCTGGATCTTTCTGAGACCAATGGTTAAAATTCTACGCACCGGGATGATCCTCTGCTCAACCAATGGTCTTTGGTATGGGCTCTGCAGGTATGAACACACACCATCTATGAATCTGGACTCTAGCTGATGCTACAGGGCTGTACTTCAGAACTAGTGTTCTTGTGGCACAACCTTCACTCTGGAGGCCAGTTTGGTCACATAAACAAATCATAAAACCTACCAGCCAAGCCTTAGAAGGGTCTCTTGGGACTCTCAGAAGGCCTGAGAAGGATTGCAGGTATGAACTGTTAACCTGAGGCCGGGTACCCTGCCATGGTCATCTAGCCCATGAAGCAGTGGCCACTCTCAGTTTTGCAGAAGATGGGGGTAGTGAGTTCCTCCTGGTCACCTGGCAGAAGCAGCAGGCCTGACAAGAGTGCTCGCCACTTCAGTGCTTGAGAAACACCACCACAGAAGAGCAAAGGTGAGCGTGTAAGCTATGGACACCACCGCAGAAGAGCAAAGGTGAGTGTGTAAGCTATGGACGCCACCGCAGAAGAGCAAAGGTGAGCGTGTAAGCTATGGACGCCACCGCAGAAGAGCAAAGGTGAGTGTGTAAGCTATGGTCTCTGGAGGCCCGACTGGACACTAGGGATTTTCACCTTTCCATTGTCAGACAGCTCAGCCATCTCCAAGAAGGATTAACTGTTCTCAAGAGGGGCTCAGGGTGCTCATGGCCCCCAGTACTGCTAATAGGTACCACTCAGCAGCTCACAGAGGAACTGGGTATACCTGGCTGCCTCTGGTTTTGAATCCAGTCCTTATTCCAGAGTTGGAAACCTATGTCATCCAAAAGGAGGAAAACAGCACTTATCTTTGTAGTTTTGAAGGGTTTCAAATCCATTCATGAAGAAAGCCTACAGACCCTGCCAAGACACATGAAGTGTTCTTTCATTTCTCTCCATAGCTCCCTACTCCCTTACCTCCCAAGAATGGGAGGAAAGAAAAGGCCTGGCTCTGCAGTTTGGGTGATCTGATATTTCATTAAGGAAGAATAAACAGGTTCCCCCTGGGCTCAGAGGCTGCAGCCACATAGAGTGGTTTGCCTTTAGAATATCTGATCCCCCACAGTGAGGCTGACTGTAGCTGAGCAAGGCAGGAGAGCATCTCTGGCAGCCTCAAGATCTGTGACTAATGAATACCAGGTGGCCTAGGGATCCTGGACCAGACTGATCCTTCCCACTGCAAGCCCTCCAGGGGTGAGTGAGTGGCCAGCTGGTGGGCAAGTACATGTGCTAATGCTGCTGACACTTTAGCATCAACACCATTCTCCTGCATTTGTTAGAACACATGGCCCTCACCCCTTACAGTCTGTTTTCATTTAAGACAAGGGGGGGGGGGTGCAGCTCAGCTCTAACTCAGAACCAGAGGTCCTGAGTCCATTTGACAAATTCTAAGGCCGATTTCTGGCAGGCCAGATCAGCCCTTGTTCACAACAGCTGTGTCAGATGGATCCTGGAACCCCTTTGATCCCAGCCTTCTTTTCTACAACATGGGATAATGAAGTCCTTTGCACAGTTTTGGGGGACAGCAACATGCACACCACAAGGACAATCAACCTAAGATTCAGAGTAGGTCTCTCGTCTCTTTGCTGGATGTCAGAATGAAAGAAAAATTTCTC